>CM055116.1:742836374-743338874 GCA_029206835.1 Rana muscosa | reverse complement strand
GATCTCATGTTAATAATTACCGTACTTTAGAGGCCCCACCTCTTGTTCAGTGCACCTTTCAGCAAGTAACCTGCTCTTGCTTGTTTGACAGTACATCTGTGGGTTACAATGGTGGGTAAAACTGTATACATAACAGCCGGCTTTACCACATGGAATTACATGCATGTGTTCCTCTTTTTGTTTTGTTTTTTATAGCATAGCACACCTTATTAGTAAGAGGTGGCGATAGACAGGCAAACTATGCAGAACTGCTAGAAGGATTACACAATAGACACTTGACCTTTGACTGTTGGACTAGCAATACCCTTATTGTCATTTTTATTGCGCGTCTAACTTTCTAACAGACAGACTAAAGACATATAGAAATTAGCTGCAGCAATAATGCGTTTTGTTAATATTATATTGGGCTTGCTTTACTAAAAGTGACCATGTCAGGTCTGTAGAAAAATTCTAAATAGCAGGTCCTGCCATAGAAGAACGTTAAGACTCACATCTGTGTGTCTCCTACCTTTCAGTGCTGCAGACTTAAAAAAACTCTTCAGAATTCAACACTTCCAGGAGTGTCAGAGGCCTCTGTTCCCCGCCATATGCTGGGGTTCCATCCTCACATCACTGCTGTGACCTGGAGTGGGGTAGGAGTCGAATGATGGAACCATAGAATGTGGTGGGGGACAGAGGCATCTGACACTCCTTGCAGTCGCGAATGCTAGAGATTTAGGCAGGGTCGACACCATTGCAAATTGGTTGCCGGTTCCCTGCATCCAATTTGCATTAGAAAGATTTTGACCGTCTCTCTATAGAGCTGGTTCACATATCTCTGCTGCGGCTCCGGTGCGAATTTGCACAGGAGCCCTCGGCATCTTTTGGGCCATTTCAGGTCCGAATGCAGCTCAAAATTCGGACCTGAAACGGTGAACGGGGATGCACAGGACCCCTATCAGCATTCGTTGTGAACCTTAAGCCTGGTACACACGATCGGATTTTCCACGGACGAAGCATAGGACTTTTGTCGAAGGGCATTGGCCATGAACTTGTCTTGCATACAAACGGCAAAGAATTGTCGGCCAACAAACACAAAACGACGTGGTTTTTCAGCGCCACCCTTTGGGCAACTTCTGCTAATGTTGTGTTATGGTTAGCATTGCTTCTGAGCATGCGTGTTTGTACTTTGGAGTTTTATCCGATGGACTTCTGTACACGCGATCGGATAATCCGACACTACACATTTGTTGTCGGAAAATTTTAAAAGCATGCTATCCAACATTTGTTGTCGGAAAATCCGACAATTGTCCGATGGAGCATACAAACGGTCGGATTTTCCAACAGCCTGCCATCACACAATTGCCGTCGGAAAATCAGATCGTGTGTATGAGGCTTTAGACAGAGTTTTGCATGGCACTGCAACAGAGGGAAGGGAGGATACACGAGCCACTAGATAGACAAGTATCATTTTTAGAGACTCGTCAACGTTGCTTTAAAACATATGTTACCCCAAAACAAAATGTAATCTATTGCAGCTAACCAGTCCTTAGATTTGGTGACTATTAGTTTTCATATCTCATGTTAAAATATTTTCAGAAAGTACAGAAAATACCTGATGAACTTGCCAGAAATCCAGTGTCAACTATAACTACTACTAATATCCACTACCATGAAATAGAAATGAACAAGGGTAGAAATGTTTGATGACCAGCCTGTGTGGGAACCATGGCTGCCTCCATAGATACAGTGGAGAAATGAGTGGGTTGGGAAGTTTGTTACCAGCAAGGTCACTAGATCAAAATAAAAAAGGAAAAAAGCATTTAAAAAAAAAAAAAAAAAAAAAAAAAAAAAAGAAAGCAATCTAAGGGCTGGTAAGTTGCTAGATAGATATAGAGAGAGGGAGATATAGAGATAGATGTAGATGTAGATGTAGATGTAGATGTAGATGTAGATGTAGATGTAGATATATATACACACATATATATATATGTAGATGTAGATGTAGATGTAGATGTAGATATATATACACACATATATATATATGTAGATGTAGATGTAGATGTAGATGTAGATATATATACACACATATATATATATATATATATATATATATATATATATATATATACACACACACACACACACACACACACACACACACACACCGGTATATAGTTTTGGGTATAGATATGTGAACTAAGCAAGTCTGGACCCGATTTACTAAAGTATATTGTGAGTTCAAGTGCACCTATTCAGAACTGGTTTCTTTATTTCACGTTCCCTGCACATGACTGGATGCTTAAAATCGCACAAGATTACACTCCACGCTTTCATATACCATGCATCTCCTTTTGGTCAGCCATAGACGGAGCAAGCTTCTTTTCTGCAACCTCGATTACCCCATCAACACAGCCAGTGTTGACAGTGTAATCCCTCCCGTGAAAGAATTGTGTTCTCCCGGAGGAGGGGTGGTGTGGAGTAAGCTGCCCCTGCCTGGAGAACACAGTGATTATTGCTAGCGGCAATAAAATCGCATGAATAATCCGGCAGGCTGGTTGTACCCAAGTTGATCAAAATCGATCAACTTGTGTACATTCAGCCTTGCCATACATGGTTTGAATCTTGAAATTCAAACCATCTATGGCTGGCTTTAAAGGGGTTGTAAAGGTCTTTAAGCTAGTGCATTGTTGGTTCACTTACCTTTTCCTTCGATTTCCCTTCTAAATGTTTTTTTTTCTTTGTCTGAATTTCTCACTTCCTGTTTCTCCTCAGTAAACTTCACACCATCATCCGAGTGGTGTTTAGTCAGCCAGAACAGCTTACTGAGGAGGAACAGGAAGTGAGAAATTCAAACAAAAAAAAAAAAAAAAAATTTAGAAGGTAAATAGAAGGAAAAAGGTAAGTGAACCAACAATGCACTAGCTTAAAGAAACCTTGAGAAAATAAAAAACGAACCTTTACAACCCCTTTAAATCTATACCTAGTTTTTTGCAAAGTTTAAACCATCAATGATGCTTTATAAATTACAGTATAAGGCAAAAATGTTTTAGACCAAAGATGTTTCTGTTTAACGTTTTAGATTTTGTTTGATTCTGAATAGAATAGGGAAGGGATAACATCCTTGTCAGGTTATTTTTTGCTACTACCACTGTAGAGGAGATTCACTTCCTTTGCCAGAGATGCAACAGGAAGACAAAAAGGAATCTCCCAATGTGATGCAACTCCCCTCTTGATTTTAATCAAGCCTTTTTACTAGCGATTTCAATCTAAGGAAAGCACCCAGAATTATACGCGGCACACATTTTCAGCCTCTCACGTCTGTGTGCATGGAGCCTAATGCAGAAGGATGCTTGAAATCAGGAGAAAAACTGATGGAAAAAGATCCAACAAAAGAACTGCAAATGTTTCATCCCATTGATGGATCAACTTAAATTGAATCTAAATGATATCATTCACAATGCACAAGTCAGTGTGTCGTCAAATATAGGCACTAATAAAAAACTGAAAATGTGACAAAATAAACACTAATCACTTTGTATGTATTCCGATTAATACACACCCTCCCCAGAAACACAAACAAGACATCAAGCACTGACTATACAACTACGCAGCATTGAGCTACTGAGCCCCTGCAGAGGGCAAAACAATACAGCTATTCAGCAGCAGTGCCATGAGAACACTGCCTCCCTTCACCAAAACACAATTCATTCCTGGCATACTTTGTATCTCATTAATATGACAAACTTGGTGGAAAGAATCGTCTGCTTTTATGCTATAATAAATGTTTATGTTTCTCTAATTCATGTTTTCCGAATCCTTGTTTTGACCCCATTTAAAAATCTATTCTATTTCCTTTGATTTCGAAATGAAAACAGCCTTAAAGCTGAACGCCGCAAGTTCAGCCACTTTGTAACATGCGCTGACTTACTATGGGCTACGTCCAATGAGCTGTATGCCACCTTGTGGACTGATCTTTTTAATTCACAATTTTTATTTTCATTGCGCTTTGGGAGCATAGCCATCACTATTCTTTTGGTGCTCCAAAACTGGACCTTATGGTCTCAACTCCAGCAGCTGCTGAGTCATACGCAGTCACTCTGCCTGCCCAATCACAGAGTGCTTTGTATTATGTGAACCCATTCCTGACATACAAAGTCCTCTGTAAATTGACAGCAGAGGAGAGCGACGGGCAGAGCTGCTGCTGTATGAGAAGGCAATGTCCCTCCTGTCAGAGCGCTGAGAGTGCACTGCAGTGATAGCTGTGCTCCCAGCACTTCGTAAAACTTTTAGTTGTAAATAAGGAGATAAATCCTTGAGGTAGCATGCACCTTGCTGGACTTAACCTCTAATAAGCCAGCCTGTTTTAGTAAGTGGCTGAATTCATAGCATACGAATTTAAAAGAGAAACTCAAGACAGAGAGCTTTTCAACCTCTTCCCACCAAGCGTGCACATATACGCAGCCTCACGGAAGACGGTCTTTATCTGTGGGGCTGCATTCTGTTTGTGCCAAGAGCATGCTGCCCAGCTCACCCTCAGCACAGAAACTGAGCTCCAGATATCATACTGACAACTGGGAACCAGGACGCTTGGTTCCCAATCATTTAAAAGTGAAGTATGGACTTTATCTTTTTTGCTGAATCATACTTACCATGTGACCAATGCTACATTTGCCCCCGCCAGGTCCAACACTGAGAACAGAGCAATCAAACAACACTGATCGCTCAGTTCTCAGAGCTCCGTGAGCAGAGAGCTGGTGACTGTCAGCAGCCCTCTGCTCTGCCCCCCCTCCCATGCTCACTGGTGCGCTGGGCTGTGGAGGGGGTGGGAGCGGCTGGCTCAGGCTCTCAGTGGCTTGTTGAGAGGCTGACCTGGACGCCAGTCAAGGCATATGGGCGGATTCCGACTTCATATAGTCACGATCTTGCCCGAGCCTGGACCGGATCTGTGACTTCATCCTGCTGTCAGCTGAAAATGGGTCACAGGAGTGCTGAACGAACCGCACTCCTGTGATCCACAGAAGTACAGGCAAATGAGCTCTGATTGGCTATCACAGTGACCAGTCACTATACAGCCCAGCTCTGTGTTTTTTTCTCTCCTCTTGAAAGCAGAAAAGTGTAAACAAAGAAAAGTGTAAACAAAGAAAAGTGTGAGTAAAAAAAAAAAAAAATTATAATAAAAAAAAAGATAAACGGCTAGATCAAGGTTTGATGTAGGTCATCGTTATAGTTAGGCCTCATGCACACAGGACATTTAAAAAACACCAGAACTGTTGCCAGGAAAAAGCAGCGTTAAAAACATGCTGTTAGCCGCATTTTTGAATAGCGTTTATACGCGTTTTCCCTAGAATGTAAAAATGCGTAAAATGCCAACAGCTTGTTACAGCGCTTAGGGGCGTTTTTTCAATTTTACAGCTCAACAACCTCTGCACCTGAATGCACAGGCTGTTTTTTTCTACTGCCCTTAACGATTATGTCTCCAAACTCCTCCGACAGTTTATGTGTGCATGGACACATAGGTTAACAAGGAGGGGCGTTTAGAGGCAGTTAAAAAAAAAAAAAAAAAAAACGTCAGATACAGCTGTAAAAACATTCTGTGTGCATGAGCCCTTAGGGTGAAAAGGTCATTGTCAGAGTCAAGGGTCAATGCATTTTAGGAAGGATTTAAAAAAAAACATTTTTTTAAATTAATAATCAGTGTGTTTTAAGTAGGTTAAAAAAAAAAAAAAAAAAATACACGCGCAGTATTGTTTCTAGACCGTACTACGGGTAAAAATGACAAACATACACATTAGAGCTGCACAATTCTGACTAAAATGAGAATCACAATTTTTTTGCCCAGAATAAAGATCACGATTCTCGCGGTGTAACATCTTCTTTCACATTATACAAAAAAAATTGGGCTAACTTTGCTTTTTAGTTTTGTTTTTTTAATTCATTAAAGTGTATTATTTTTAAAGAAATTGCGTTTGAAAAACCGCTGCGCAAATACTGTGTGACATAAAATACTGCAACAACCACCATTTTATTCTCTAGGGTCTCTTCTAAATAAATATATATATATATATATATATATATATATATATATATATATATATATCTCATGTTTGGGTGTTCCAAATAATTTTCTAGCAGAAAATAATGATTTTTTACTTGTAAGCAACAAGTGTCAGAAAAGGTTTGGTCTTTAAATGGTTAAACTTCCTTCATCTACACGCTGGAGTTCTTTCCTTTGATAAAAGAACGAAAAGATACTTTGTTTCCACTTATTCGCATGATGTGATAAAACTTGGCAGGCTGCTTGGATTTTGTTTATCCAGCTGGGAGAACTCTCTACACTTGTTAAAGAGAATCATAACATGCTGTTTTGAAGATCGGGAAGGGAAAAAAGATTGCGATTTCGATTCTTCACGATTAATCGTGCAGCTCTTAAAAAACATAAGTGGTATCACCGAGATCATCAGGAGCAGTAGAATATATTTTCTTGGTTGTTCCTTAGTGGTATGTTATGGTAATAAAACAAGAAATATACAGCTACATAAAAATAAACTTTTTTTTTCCCAATATATTGTGCTGCCTTTTCTTTTATAACACATCCTTATTGCTTCTCTGAAGAATAAAATTCATGTTTCATGATGCAAGACATTCTGTGAATGGACAAGGGAAAAGGAGGGGCTAAAAATGACACTAGAGCATTTCCCAGCTCTCATACCTGTAGCAGGATGTACAGCGATAAGAAAAAAATGGCATGGGGTTCTCTCCTTAAAGATTCTAACCAGGCCTTTACCTATGCATGCAGCCTGGGTGCCCAAGAAAAGGAGGGTAGCGAGTGTGCACCCATTCACCCTTTTTGTACCAGACCAGGCCGTACTTTGCAAGGGGGTGTCCAAGCCCCCCATCCTTGCAAGGCACCTGGTCCCAATGTTGGAGGAAAAAGGCCTCTTCTTAACATCCGGTCCCCAAGAGGATATGGAGGGACTTATTTGAATGTGAACGTTCCCCCTCATAATAAGAGGGTCCCAGATATTCCCCAAACTGGGCAATGAGTACAGAGGTATATTAGTACCCTTTATTACTCATTCCCCAAAAATAACGTAAAACAACTATTTCCCCCCCCCTTTCCCAATGTAGTGGGGGCACTCGAAAAGGAGGAGCCAGGAGCGCCGCCGGGGGGACCCCAGAAAGAGAGGGTTGGGGGACGAACCTTTACAAATCACTTTAAAATGGGATGTAAACCCACTGTCATCCTTTCTAAACTACTCTCATAGTGCTGATCTATAAGGATATACATGCCTCCTGCATGTATCCTTATCAGTCAAATGTCTCCCCTCTGTCTGTTATGAGACCTGAAAAACTGCAGATTCTGTGGGCGGGTCTGTTGTCTGGAGCTCGGTGGGTGGAGTCGTGATGTCAGTAGACTCCCCGCCCACCTCTACACTCCCCTTGTCAACATGTATTTTCTCCTGTGTATTCCTTCTGCTATGATCACTAACATCCAGTCAAAATCCAGAAAAGTAACCACATGACTTCAGAAAAGGAGTGGGGGTGGGAATTAAAAAAATAATGCCTGTCTAAAGCTAGTGTAAGAGATATGTAAATAACCTGTCACACAAAGCAAGGGGGGGCGGAATGGACAAAGGTTTTTCTCTGTTTGTCCATTTTATCTCACTGAACAATAAAGGAGGATTGCTCAGAGCTGGATTAACTCTTTGTGGCAAGACCTGGCACAAATGATAGGAAATCTTATACTCTACATTGTGACACTCACGAGAGGAAGTTGGCATTTTCAGAAAGAGGTAAGCAATGACAACTGCCTGGCAGTCATGCTGACCCTCTGCCTTTAAATCGCTGACCAGGTAAAGTATGCAATTAAGGACTTCGGAATTCTCACTTTCCTGATCAAAATACTTGTTCCAAGTCACAAAGTATTTGAAGAGGGAGGTCAACAATAGCAGTGTCTTTGGTCGTTTTCCGTGTGCATTTTTCCCTGCACACAATTTTTGTATGTTTTCAGGCTTGAGCATTTTTGTCTTAGCCAATAGAAAGCTAGTTACTAGGAGGAGGAGAGAGTTGTAAGGTATGGAAAACATGGGTTTTTCAGGCGCTCCCACTGAAGTCTGTTGGGGCAAAAATGTGCGGCCCTGCTGGAATAAAGCTTCCATATAGTTTTTGAGCACCGAGTGACAGCACTTTGCTCAGATGCTAAATAACATAGAAATCTAAAGTTGGCCATACAAAGCACAATCTGATTGGACAATCACTGTACAATCTCATTTGAATGTACCATACCTATGCAATATGAGCAAAAACCTATACATTTTATTAAATTTCTAGCCAATTGCACAGGCCCTAACATTTTATAATTGTTGGTAGATCTTAAGGAGATTTTACAATGAGATTGCATGGTGTATGGTTAGCTTAAAGCATACCTTCAGCCGCTCGAGGACGATCCCGCCTCTCCACCCCTCCTCTGCACATTTGGGGCATTACTCCCCCCCCCCCCCCAAGTCCACCACATCTCCCCATGCATATCACTCGCCTTAGGCGAATGAGGCGTATACTGCCTGCTGGGATATGTACGTCACACATCCCAGGTAGCATAACCTTCCATTGAAGGAAAGGAGGAGGGGGCGGGCCTGTCGGCTTTTCATCAAGAGGCCAGCCTGCTAAACCCGGAAGAGACGGTGGGCCTCGCATTGACGTCAGAGAAAACATGGCAGCGCGGGACAGAGCTGTGGCCTGGCATGAGAGGATCTCAGCGGGACAATGCTGGATCCACTAAATGGGCGACTATCTAAAATGTGCAGATACCACCTTCATGTAAGTAGGGCAAAAAAAAAAAAAAATGGGGAGGTTGGCTGGAGTTCCTCTTTAAGTGTTGAGGTGCTTTGGAAACGCCAAGTCAAAAAATGGATTTCTTATTTGCTGCGTGTTAAGCTGGCCATACACTAATGCCGCGTACACACGATCGGAATTTCCGACAACAAAACTGTTTTTTTCCCCCGACGGATGTTTGCTCAAACTTGTCTTGGATACACACAGTCGACAAATATTGCTCGGAAATTCCGATGGTCAAGAACACGGAGACGTACAACACTACGACGAGCCAAGAAAAACGAAGTACAATGATTCCCGAGCATGCGTCCGATTCCGAGCATGCGCGGCACTTTTGTGCGTCGGAAATGGCTACACACGGTCGGAATTCCCGACAAGAACTCTTGTTGTCGGAAAAAAAATTGAAAACCTGCTCTCAAACATTTGTTGTCGGAAATTCCGACAGCAAATGTCCGATGGAGCCTACACACGGTCGGAATATCCGACCAAAAGCTCACATCGAACATTTGCTGTCGGAAATTCCGATCGTGTGTACGCGGCATAAGGCTACTTTCACGCTATAGCGCTAAAAATAGCGTCTGCAAAGCACCCTGAAAGAGCCCCTCCTTTCACACTGGAGCGGTGCGCTAGCACAGTTTCTCAGCTCCAGGCTTCAAGGCGCCCCAACTGGTCATGTTTTCAGTATTTCCATTATTTTGCACAGGTTATTTGATCAGTTTCACTGCCTTAGTAATTACCACAGCCATTTCATCTGAGGGAAATCCTGAAAACATGACCTGTTGGGGCGCCTTGAGAAACACTGTGCTAGCAGAATTGTAAAAAAAGTCCTGCTGGCCGCATCTTTGAGGTGCTGTAGGAGTGGTGTATACACCGCTCCTACAGCGCCCCTGCCCATGGGCAGTGCCGCTGAACCGCCAGCAATGTGCCACTGTAGCGGCGCTTTGCGGGCAGTTATAACCCTTTTTCGGCTGCTAGCGGGGATTAAAAGCGCCCCGCTAGCGGCCAAATAGCGCTGCAAAAACGACGGTAAAGCGTCACTAAAAATAGCGGTGCTTTACCGCCGCCCGCGCCCCAGTGTGAAAGTAGCTTACAGATCCCTCCATCCTCACTATACAAATCTAATGATGCGCAATGCGTTCTGACAGAAAAAAGCTTCCTACAATCTTTCAATTAAAGTATATTGGCCAGGGGGGCCCCCCCCATGGGGCAGATTTCGGCCCCTTCATATTTGTATATCCTGCTTAACTGTTATTTGCATATTGCCATATTGTATGCATTGTGACAAAAAAGCCAACAATACGATCTGCTGTTTTTTCCTTAGATTTCAAAACTAAAGTGCGAGAAGAATGTCCACTCCAGCAAGAGATTTCATTACCAAAACAATGTGGATATCAACATAAGAAAAAGCAATAATAAAAGAACAGTGCCCCATAGTAACCATACTGCAATTATCTGTCATTGTTCTATTTACTAGTCAGATAAAAGGAAGAGATCAGCCCTGTCTGCTTGCTCTTGGATATCGTCCTTTAAGCTGGCCATACATGGACTGATATTGGGCAGGTTCAGCAGGGATCTACTGGTTAAATTCTATAGCCAGTAGTGCTGATCTGTGTATTCTGATGGCGGGGAAGTCTCCCTGTCACCAGAATACAATAGCTCAGCGGGGAGGGTTCCCAATCTACCCGTAAAAGCTGGTTACACACACTATACAATTTTCTGCAGATTTTTTTCCTTTAGATTTACCAAAATCATATAATATGAGGTCAAACCTAAACACTTTGAATTTGTAAGCAACTAGGAAATTAAATTAAATTAATGAAATTAAAGCTGGATACACACTATACAACTTTAGATTTACCTTCAACTATGTAGTGCAAATCTAAAAGGAAATCAAACATCAAAAGTTGTATAGTGTGTATCCAGCTTTATTGTGTGGATGGCAGAATCGAGTCAGTTTTTTTTTTGTCGAACCTCTGTTTCAACTTAAAAAAAAAAAAAAAAAAAAACACGGATTCATGTATGGGCTGCTCTAGTGTATCCACGCCACTGGATGGAGGAGCAACAAAAACACCCTTTGACAGCAGCATTGTTAAGCCCCGTACACACGGTCTGACTTTTTGCCAACAAACTTCAAAATGAGCAAGTTTTCCAAAAAATCCGTGTGTACGCTCCATCGGACAAACTTTTTCGATTTTCATCGGACAAAAGTTCGCTCTGCAAACGGACAAACTTTTCGGCAACAAAAGTCCGATGGTGCAAAGTCCGACCTTGTGTAATCCAACGGACTTTTGGCCAAAGTACAAACACGCGGGCCCAGAACCAATATTTAAAAAAAACCAACAATAGCAGAAGTTGACCAAAGGGTGGCAGTAAAGAGCAGAAAAAACACGCAATGTTGGGAAAGTTTGCAGAAAAGTGCTGCCATGTGTATGCTATGGGTGTTCCCGGCCAACTCCCTTCGGACAAAAATCCACGGAAAAGTTTGTTTGAAGTCCGACCGTGTGTACGAGGCTTTAGTCTGGGGAGAGGGTAGTAGCAAATTTAACTGGACTTGACAAACAAGTTGAAGCTAAGGCCCCATACACACTATTAGATTTTCTGCAGATTTTTGACTTCAGATTTACCAAAACCATGTAGTGCAAGGAAGAGGGCAGAGAAGAGCTGGAAGAGGGCAGAGAAGAGCTGGAAGAGGGCAGAGAAGAGCTGGAAGAGGGCAGAGAAGAGCTGGAAGAGGGCAGAGAAGAGCTGGAAGAGGGCAGAGAAGAGCTGGAAGAGGGCAGAGAAGAGCTGGAAGAGGGCAGAGAAGAGCTGGAAGAGGGCAGAGAAGAGCTGGAAGAGGGCAGAGAAGAGCTGGAAGAGGGCAGAGAAGAGCTGGAAGAGGGCAGAGAAGAGCTGGAAGAGGGCAGAGAAGAGCTGGAAGAGGGCAGAGAAGAGCTGGAAGAGGGCAGAGAAGAGCTGGAAGAGGGCAGAGAAGAGCTGGAAGAGGGCAGAGAACCGACTCTGATGTTTACTATGCATGCGCAAACTCGCTATGTGCCACTGTGCTGTGCAGATTCATATTGCTGGATGGTGGAGTAGCCGCATGAATTGCCTGGAAACTGAGGGTGCTGGCTTCAGCTGCCCTCAGTTAAAATGGCAACTGTGACATATGTGGTCATCGGAGTTACAAACTATTGTGTACATTGCAGAATGGAGCATTAGGAAAGGAAAGTACATAAGTGATATCACTGCAGTTTTTAGATGCTGCCTGTATTTTCTTTCCAAAATTTTACGAGTGACTGAAGTTCCTCTTTATGGCTTTAGAACCACTTTTAGTACAACCAGCCTGCCCATAGATGGATCTAAATTTGTCCGGTTCAGCAGGAATGTCAATACGTCTATGGCTGGCTTAGGTTTACACTTGTGGTTAAGGGGCAGTAAAAGAAGGCAGTTAAGGCATCTTTTTTACTGCTCTTTGAGCTGCAGGTGTACAGCAGCAGCTGGATAGGGTTGTACACATGCCACAGTTGTGCTGCTTTGCTTCAAAGCTTGGCAGTATGGCCACCAAACATAACCCAATCAAGTGAATGGGGCTGTCCCACGATCTCTGAAAATCAATCCATTGTGGATCCACCAACGTAAGTGTAAGCCCTTACTGGCAGGATCATAAAAAGAAAAAAAGTAATGTAGCTATCACATCTAATGATCGGTAAACTGGAGACAAAGCTATATGAATGACAGGATAGCACCTCTTCTGAGTTGCCCTGCCATGGCAGAGTACAGAATGGCTAGGAAGTGGTGTGAATATGATCCTGAGTATCTCCCTTGTCCTGGGTGTCAGTGTGGTGTCACAGGAGCTGCACAAAGTCCCTGCTCAGCAGTCCAGGCCATGGAGATCAGTGCATTATACATGAGGACACACTGCACTGCAGCAGCATAAACCTTTAATAAGAGGGATCGGGGGGGGGGGGGGGCAGGCGTCTTCCACCACAAGGGGGATCGTGGGGGTGGGGGGCAGGCGCCTTCCACAAGAGGGATCGTGGGGGTGGGGGGCAGGCGCCTTCCACAAGAGGGATCGGGGAGGGGGGGGCAGGCGCCTTCCACAAGAGGGATCGGGGAGGGGGGGCAGGCGCCTTCCACAAGAGGGATCGGGGGGGGGGGGCAGGCGCCTTCCACAAGAGGGATCGGGGGGGGGGGGGGCAGGCGCCTTCCACAAGAGGGATCGGGGGGGGGGCAGGCGCCTTCCACAAGAGGGATCGGGGGGGGGGCAGGCGCCTTCCACAAGAGGGATCGGGGGGGGGGGAGGCGCCTTCCACAAGAGGGATCGGGGGGGGGGGGGGGCAGGCGCCTTCCACAAGAGGGATCGTGGGGGGGGGGGGGCAGGCGCCTTCCATAAGAGGGATCGTGGGGGGGGGGCAGGCGCCTTCCATAAGAGGGATCGTGGGGGGGGGGCAGGCGCCTTCCATAAGAGGGATCGTGAAGGGGGGGGCAGGCACCTTCCATAAGAGGGATCGTGAAGGGGGGGGGCAGGCACCTTCCATAAGAGGGATCGTGAAGGGGGGGGGCAGGCACCTTCCATAAGAGGGATCGTGAAGGGGGGGGGCAGGCACCTTCCATAAGAGGGATCGTGAAGGGGGGGGGGCAGGCACCTTCCATAAGAGGGATCGTGAAGGGGGGGGGCAGGCACCTTCCATAAGAGGGATCGTGAAGGGGGGGGCAGGCACCTTCCATAAGAGGGATCGTGGGGGGGGGGCAGGCACCTTCCATAAGAGGGATCGTGGGGGGGGGGGGGGGCAGGCACCTTCCATAAGAGGGATCGTGGGGGGGGGGGGGGGCAGGCACCTTCCATAAGAGGGATCGTGGGGGGGGGGCAGGCCCTTCCATAAGAGGGATCGTGGGGGGGGGGGCAGGCACCTTCCATAAGAGGGATCGTGGGGGGGGGGGCAGGCACCTTCCATAAGAGGGATCGTGGGGGGGGGGGCAGGCACCTTCCATAAGAGGGATCGTGGGGGGGGGGGGCAGGCACCTTCCATAAGAGGGATCGTGGGGGGGGGGGCAGGCACCTTCCATAAGAGGGGATCGTGGGGGGGGCAGGCGCCTTCCATAAGAGGGATCGTGGGGGGGGGCAGGCGCCTTCCATAAGAGGGATCGTGGGGGGGGGCAGGCGCCTTCCATAAGAGGGATCGTGGGGGGGGGGCAGGCAGCCTTCCATAAGAGGGATCGTGGGGGGGGGCAGGCACCTTCCATAAGAGGGATCGTGGGGGGGGGGCAGGCACCTTCCATAAGAGGGATCGGGGGGGGGCAGGCACCTTCCATAAGAGGGATCGGGGGGGGGGTGGCAGGCGCCTTCCATAAGAGGGATCGGGGGGGGGGGCAGGCGCCTTCCATAAGAGGGATCGGGGGGGGGGGGCAGGCGCCTTCCATAAGAGGGATCGTGGGGGGGGGGGGCAGGCACCTTCCATAAGAGGGATCGGGGGGGGCAGGCGCCTTCCATAAGAGGGATCGTGGGGGGGGGGCAGGGCGCCTTCCATAAGAGGGATCGTGGGGGGGGCAGGCGCCTTCCATAAGAGGGATCGTGGGGGGGGCAGGCGCCTTCCATAAGAGGGATCGTGGGGGGGGGCAGGCGCCTTCCATAAGAGGGATGGGGGGGGGCAGGCACCTTCCATAAGAGGGATCGTGGGGGGGGCAGCACCTTCCATAAGAGGGATCGTGGGGGGGGCAGGCACCTTCCATAAGAGGGATCGTGGGGGGGGGGGCAGGCACCTTCCATAAGAGGGATCGGGGGGGGCAGGCACCTTCCATAAGAGGGATCGGGGGGGGGTGGCAGGCGCCTTCCATAAGAGGGATCGGGGGGGGGGGCAGGCGCCTTCCATAAGAGGGATCGTGGGGGGGGGGGCAGGCACCTTCCATAAGAGGGATCGGGGGGGGGCAGGCGCCTTCCATAAGAGGGATCGTGGGGGGGGGGGCAGGCGCCTTCCATAAGAGGGATCGTGGGGGGGGCAGGCACCTTCCATGAGAGGGATCGTGGGGGGGGGGCAGGCACCTTCCATAAGAGGGATCGTGGGGGGGGGCAGGCACCTTCCATAAGAGGGATCGTGGGGGGGGGCAGGCACCTTCCATAAGAGGGATCGTGGGGGGGGGCAGGCACCTTCCATAAGAGGGATCGTGGGGGGGGCAGGCACCTTCCATAAGAGGGATCGTGGGGGGGGCAGGCAGGCACCTTCCATAAGAGGGATCGTGGGGGGGGGGGGCAGGCACCTTCCATAAGAGGGATCGTGGGGGGGGGCAGGCACCTTCCATAAGAGGGATCGGGGGGGGGCAGGCACCTTCCATAAGAGGATCTGGGGGCAGGCGCCTTCCATAAGAGGGATCGTGGGGGGGGGGCAGGCGCCTTCCATAAGAGGGATCGTGGGGGGGGGCAGGCACCTTCCATGAGAGGGATCGTGGGGGGGGGGGGGGCAGGCACCTTCCATGAGAGGGATCGTGGGGGGGGGGGGCAGGCACCTTCCATGAGAGGGATCGTGGGGGGGGGGGGGCAGGCACCTTCCATGAGAGGGATCGTGGGGGGGGGGGCAGGCACCTTCCATAAGAGGGATCGTGGGGGGGGGCAGGCACCTTCCATAAGAGGGATCGTGGGGGGGGGCAGGCACTTCCATAAGAGGGATCGTGGGGGGGGCAGGCACCTTCCATAAGAGGGATCGTGGGGGGGGGCAGGCACCTTCCATAAGAGGATCGTGGTGGGGGCAGGCACCTTCATAAGAGGGATCGTGGGGGGGGCAGGCACCTTCCATAAGAGGGATCGTGGGGGGGGGCAGGGCACCTTCCATAAGAGGGATCGTGGGGGGGGGCAGGCACCTTCCATAAGAGGGATCGGGGGGGGGGGGCAGGCACCTTCCATAAGAGGGATCGTGGGGGGGGCAGGCACGCGCCTTCCATAAGATGGATCGTGGGGGGGGGGGCAGGCACCTTCCATAAGAGGGATCGGGGGGGGCAGGCGCCTTCCATAAGAGGGATCGTGGGGGGGGGGGCAGGCGCCTTCCATAAGAGGGATCGTGGGGGGGGGGGCAGGCACCTTCCATAAGAGGGATCGTGAAGGGGGGGGGGCAGGCACCATCCATAAGAGGGATCGTGAAGGGGGGGGCAGGCACCATCCATAAGAGGGATCGTGAAGGGGGGGGCAGGCACCATCCATAAGAGGGATCGTGAAGGGGGGGGGGGGCAGGCACCTTCCATAAGAGGGATCGTGAAGGGGGGGGGGGGGCAGGCACCTTCCATAAGAGGGATCGTGAAGGGGGGGGGGGGGCAGGCACCTTCCATAAGAGGGATCGTGAAGGGGGGGGGGGGCAGGCACCTTCCATAAGAGGGATCGTGAAGGGGGGGGGGGGGCAGGCACCTTCCATAAGAGGGATCGTGAAGGGGGGGGGGGGCAGGCACCTTCCATAAGAGGGATCGTGAAGGGGGGGGGGCAGGCACCTTCCATAAGAGGGATCGTGAAGGGGGGGGCAGGGCACCTTCCATAAGAGGGATCGTGAAGGGGGGGGGCAGGCACCTTCCATAAGAGGGATCGTGAAGGGGGGGGCAGGCACCTTCCATAAGAGGGATCGGTGGGGGGGGGGGCAGGCACCTTCCATAAGAGGGATCGTGGGGGGGGGGCAGGCACCTTCCATAAGAGGGATCGTGGGGGGGGGGGGCAGGCACCTTCCATAAGAGGGATCGTGGGGGGGGGGGCAGGCACCTTCCATAAGAGGGATCGTGGGGGGGGGGGCAGGCACCTTCCATAAGAGGGATCGTGGGGGGGGGGCAGGCGCCTTCCATAAGAGGGATCGTGGGGGGGGGGGGGCAGGCACCTTCCATAAGAGGGATCGTGGGGGGGGGGGGCAGGCACCTTCCATAAGAGGGATCGTGGGGGGGGGGGCAGGCACCTTCCATAAGAGGGATCGTGGGGGGGGGGGGCAGGCACCTTCCATAAGAGGGATCGTGGGGGGGGGGGGGGGCAGGCACCTTCCATAAGAGGGATCGTGGGGGGGGGGGCAGGCACCTTCCATAAGAGGGATCGTGGGGGGGGGGGGCAGGCACCTTCCATAAGAGGGATCGTGGGGGGGGGGCAGGCGCCTTCCATAAGAGGGATCGTGGGGGGGGGGGGCAGGCGCCTTCCATAAGAGGGATCGTGGGGGGGGGGGGCAGGCGCCTTCCATAAGAGGGATCGTGGGGGGGGGGGGGGCAGGCGCCTTCCATAAGAGGGATCATGGGGGGGGGCAGGCGCCTTCCATAAGAGGGATCGTGGGGGGGGCAGGCGCCTTCCATAAGAGGGATCGTGGGGGGGGCAGGCGCCTTCCATAAGAGGGATCGTGGGGGGGGCAGGCGCCTTCCATAAGAGGGATCGTGGGGGGGGCAGGCGCCTTCCATAAGAGGGATCGTGGGGGGGGGCAGGCGCCTTCATAAGAGGGATCGTGGGGGGGGGGCAGGCGCCTTCCATAAGAGGGATCGTGGGGGGGGCAGGCGCCTTCCATAAGAGGGATCGTGGGGGGGCAGGCGCCTTCCATAAGAGGGATCGTGGGGGGGGGCAGGCGCCTTCCATAAGAGGGATCGTGGGGGGGGGCAGGCGCCTTCCATAAGAGGGATCGTGGGGGGGGCAGGCGCCTTCCATAAGAGGGATCGTGGGGGGGGCAGGCGCCTTCCATAAGAGGGATCGTGGGGGGGGCAAGCGCCTTCCATAAGAGGGATCGTGGGGGGGGGGGCGCCTTCCATAAGAGGGATCGTTGGGGGGGGGGGGGGCAGGCGCCTTCCATAAGAGGGATCGTGGGGGGGGGGGGGGGCAGGCGCCTTCCATAAGAGGGATCGTGGGGGGGGGGGCAGGCGCCTTCCATAAGAGGGATCGTGGGGGGGGGGGGGCAGGCGCCTTCCATAAGAGGGATCGTGGGGGGGGGGGGGCAGGCACCTTCCATAAGAGGGATCGGGGGGGGGGGGCAGGCAACTTCCATAAGAGGGATCGGGGGGGGGGGGGCAGGCACCTTCCATAAGAGGGATCGTGGGGGGGGGGGGGCAGGCACCTTCCATAAGAGGGATCGTGGGGGGGGGGGCAGGCGCCTTCCATAAGAGGGATCGTGGGGGGGGGGCAGGCGCCTTCCATAAGAGGGATCGTGGGGGGGGGGCAGGCGCCTTCCATAAAGAGGGATCGTGGGGGGGGGCAGGCGCCTTCCATAAGAGGGATCGTGGGGGGGGGCAGGCGCCTTCCATAAGAGGGATCGTGGGGGGGGGCAGGCGCCTTCCATAAGAGGGATCGTGGGGGGGGGCAGGCACCTTCCATAAGAGGGATCGTGGGGGGGGGGGGGGCAGGCACCTTCCATAAGAGGGATCGTGGGGGGGGGGGGCAGGCACCTTCCATAAGAGGGATCGTGGGGGGGGGGCAGGCACCTTCCATAAGAGGGATCGTGGGGGGGGGGGGGGGGCAGGCACCTTCCATAAGAGGGATCGGTGGGGGGGGGGCAGGCACCTTCCATAAGAGGGATCGTGGGGGGGGGGGGGGGGGGGCAGGCACCTTCCATAAGAGGGATCGTGGGGGGGGGGGGGCAGGCACCTTCCATAAGAGGGATCGTGGGGGGGGGGGGGGAAGGCACCTTCCATAAGAGGGATCGTGGGGGGGGGGGGGAAGGCACCTTCCATAAGAGGGATCGTGGGGGGGGGGGGGGGAAGGCACCTTCCATAAGAGGGATCGTGGGGGGGGGGGGAAGGCACCTTCCATAAGAGGGATCGTGGGGAGCAGAGATCTTCCATCACACAGTATTCAAGTTTCCACACACTTCCAGCAAGTTGTGCTCCCCACCCCCCTCCTCCTACTGCCAAGGTGTGATCACATGACTCGTCCACTAATACCTGCAGGCACCTAACACACCCCCATCCCCCAGCAATCAGCTGATGGCGGTCACTTACCCCGAACCAGGCTGCCAGATCCTTGCCATGGTTGGCCGCCTGATGATGAAATAACCTGTCTCCTCGGATGGGCATCGCGGCTTCTCTCTGCTTCCTCACTCCACGTGTGTCCCTTTAACAGTGATCTGTGTGTGATCCGATCGGACGATCACTTTACTTTGTGTACTGCCATCATCAACCTGTCCGTGCACACCGATCCCTCCCAGACCAAGAGTAAACTCCCCAGGGGCGAGCCTCTACCACTCCGACAGGGCAGGGGGGACTGGTTTTCTGGCCTGGAGAAAACTCCATCCATTCTCCTTTGTCTTCCAGAATTCATTGCTGATCAAAGGCTGAGCTGAGTAAACAGAGAAGATGTGGCTGTTTTCATGTGTATCCAGCCGGCAAGGGTGGACTGACTGGTATTGTACAGACAGTGATCCCCTCCATCGGGGAATGGTACAGTCCAAGTGCTGCAACTCCAGCCTGAAGTTTGGAATCAGAAAAGGAGGAGGAAGGGAGGAGGGGGGTGACACACTGTGATGTCCTGAGACCAGGAGAAGTCACCATTCATCATCAGCAATCATGTCTACATTGTTACATATATTCTTGTCTTAGAATCATTTCTGCTATCATAGTAGAGATGTATATGGAGATGAATTCCAGTAGAATTATAGGCAAAACTTTTTTTTGGCCACCATTATTTTCCAGCACTGCCTTAACCCTTTTGGGCATGGAGATCACCAGAGCTTCACAGGTTGCCACTGGAGTCCTCTTCCACTTCTCCATGACGACATCACAGAGCTGGTGGATGTTAGAGATCTTGAGCTCCTCCACCTTCCGTTTGAGGATGCCCAACAGCAGTGGCGGTGTGTCTATAAAGGGCGCAGGAGCGCCCCCCCCCTCTCCTGCTCGCCCCCCTCTCCTGCTCTCTCACCTAGATAGATTCATGCATTGCATGAATCTATCTATGGTCGCCTCTGCCACCCCCTATTCATGTGCCCGGACCTTGTAGGGCGCCGGGCATATGAATTACATCGGCGGGTGTGTTTTGGAAGCGCCTGATTAGAGCCTGTGGGCTCTAATAGGCTTCCAAAAGGGTAATTAGCGGGCGCACTGTGGTGCATTCGCTGATTACTCAGTCTTATATTAGGGAACCAAATACATCCCTTCCCTAACACTGGCCCGCCTCTCAGCCAATCAGATGCACCGAGTCTGGTTACCCTGTCACCTGATTGGCAGAAACAACAGGCGCCACTATTGGACACCTAACGGGACATGAGGAGACATGAAGGACCCCGCTCGTCGCCGTCACCCGCTGCCCCACCAAGACAGGGTAAGTGCCGGGCAGACGGCGAGCGGGCGGGGGTCACACTGGCAGCATTTAATGGGGACACTGGCAGCATTTGATGGGGACACTGGCAGCATTTGAGGGTGACACTGCCAGCAATTGGCACAGGGGCAGCATATGATGGGCACACTGGCAGCATTTGGCACAGTTGCAGCATATGATGGGCACACTGGCAGCATTTGATGGGCACCCTGGCAGCATTTGGCACAGTGGCAGCATATGATGGGCACAGTGGCTGCGCTTGATGGGCACAGTGACGGAAATTTATGGCACAGTGGCTGCATTTGATTGGCACAGTGACTGCACTTCATGGGTACAGTGGCTGCGCTTGATGGGTACAGTGGCTGCGCTTGATGGGCACAGTGGCGGAAATTTATGGCACAGTGGCTGCGTTTGATTGGCACAGTGACTGCACTTTATGGGTACAGTGGCTGCGCTTGATGGGTACAGTGGCTGCGCTTGATGGGTACAGTGGCTGCGTTTGATTGGCACAATGGCTGCGTTTGATGGGCACCCTGGCAGCATTTGGCACAGTGGCAGCATATGATGGGCAGAGTGGCGGCAATTGATGGGCACAGTAGCTGCGTTTGATGGGCACAGTGGCTGTGTTTACAAATGCTTCAGTTTATGAATGAACAGGGAGCCTCTGTATAGAGCACTTTCTGTTTATTCACTTTGCAGCTAGCGCTGCAGAAAAAGGATTGAGGAATCTGTGTCCTCAATCTTTTTATCTGTCTCAAAAATGAGACATTGGGTGTCTGTTTGGATCCCTGATATTTCACCAACTTCCACAGGGCTGTTCAAAAAAAAAAAAAGTGTAAAATAAACAAACAAACAACATAGTTAAAGGAGTAGTGAAGGTAAATGTTTTTTCACCTTAATGCATCCTATGCATTAAGGTGAAAAAACATTTGACAATACCGCCGCTCCCAGCCCCCCCGTTTGACTTACCTGGCCCCTCGAAAGTCCCGCGCTCGCTCCCGTCATCCTCCGAGTTCCTGTGCCTGGCCGTTGATTGGCTACTGTGGATGGATTGAAAGCAGCGCAGCCATTGGCTGGCGCTGCTGTCAATCACATCCAATGATGCGGCACGTCGGGGGGCGGGGCCGAGTGATACAGTCGGCGGCTATGGCCGCCGCTGTATCACGGGAGCGCGCCCGCAGTAACTCCACACCATGCAAGCTCGCTCGCATTATGGTGTGGAGTCCTTGCGGGGAGGAGCCGAGACAGCCGCCGAGGGACCCCAGAAGCGGAGGATCGGGGCCACTGTGTGCAAAACGAGCTGCACAGTGGAGGTAAGTATAACATGTTTGTTGTTTAAAAAAAAAAAAACGGGAACCTGTAGTGTTCCTTTAAGGGCTGATTCTCACAGGTATTATGGTTGCATCAATGAAAGGTTTGTTCATGCGGCTGGAGCCGCCTGTTAGACTTGGTTCACTGTTCCTGTCAGCTTGGCTGTATGGGGCCCTGTGATTTATAACAATTGAGCTAGGGGCAGATGGATTCCCAGAAGTAACTGTTACATAAATCATTTTCCATTACTCAAGATGGCTGCAGCTAAAAATGCTAGGAGGTTTTCATTTTGATATCTCAACAAAATTAAAGAGGAATTAAACCCTCTTTTTTTTTCTGAAAAAAAAAACCCTGCAAGAGAAAGGCATAATGAGCTAGTATGCATAGCATACTAGCTCATTATGAATGACTTACCTGAGATTAAAGCCCCCAAAGCGCTCCTCGTCCCCCTCCGCCGCCATGTTGCCTACGAGTCCCTTCTGTGTATCGCCGCTCCGGCACTGTGACTGGCCGGAGCGGCGATGATGTCACTCCCGCGCATTTGCGTGGGACCGGCACGATCCCATTGATAAAAACGCCAAGCTCAGTGCGCCTGCGCCGTAGACATCGGTGCAGTCCTTTCTGCAAATATCTCCTTAACCGTGTAGGTTAAGGAGATATTTCTTGCACCTACAGGTAAGCCTTAATCTCGGCTTACCTGTAGGTGCAAGTGGCCAGAGAGGGTTTACAACCACTTTAAACCACTTAACGACCGCTCACTGTATATATACGTCGGCAGAATGGCACCGATAGGCACAATCACGTAGAGCATACGTGATTGCCTTTGTATAGTTGGGGGGTCCAATCGGACCCCCCTCCTATACAGTGAGCGGTGGCTAAGTGTCCGGGAGCGTTCCGGGATGAGGGGGCAGCCATTCGTTTCCGGCCACCCCCTCGCGATCGCTCCCGGCGAATGGAAATGCCCCCTCTGTCTGTGTCAGGCAGAGGAAGCAGGAGGAAGTGATGTCATCTCTGGTGCGGCGCTCACATATACCGAGCGCCGTACAAGAGAAGACATCAGGTCAGTGCACACAACACTACACTGACACCAGGACACATAGGGACATAAATCGCCCCCCCCAGGCCCCCCCAGACACCCCCAGATCACCCCCCAGCCCCCAGTCACAGTGTCACTGATTGCAGTGACCATTTATTTACTGATCACTGCAATCAGTGACATTTGTGACTGTAAAAGTGTCAGTACATTCAGTTTTAGGTCCAGTGTAGCCCCCTAACCCCCCCTAATAAAGGTTTAACCCCCTGATCACCCCCCAGATAACCCTTTCACCCCCTATCACCACTGTCGCTAAGCGATCATTTTTCTGATCGCTGTCTTAGCGTCAGTGATGCCGATCGGCAGCCAGTATTTTTTTTTAGGTTCACCGCATGTTTTTATAGCGTCAGGTACCCCAATATATTATCTAATAAAGGTTTAACCCCCTTGATCGCCCCCCAGGTAACCCTTTCACCCCCTATCACCACTGTCGCTAAGCGATCGTTTTTCTAAACGCTGTCTTAGTGTCGGTGATGCAGATCGGTAGCTGGTAATTTTTTTTAGGTTCGCCGCAGGTTTTTATAGCGTCAGGTACCCCAATATATTATCTAGTAAAGGTTTAACCCCCTTGATCGCCCCCCAGGGTAACCCTTTCACCCCCTATCACCACTGTCGCTAAGCGATCGTTTTTCTGATCGCTGTCTTAGTGTCGGTGATTCAGATCGGTAGCCAGTAATTTTTTTTAGGTTCGCCGCAGGTTTTTATAGCGTCAGGTACCCCCATATATTATCTAATAAAGGTTTAACCCCCTGATTGCCCCTAGTTAACCCTTTCACCAGTGATCACCATATAAGTGTTACGGGTGACGCTGGTTAGTTAGTTTGCTTTTTATAGTGTCAGGGCACCCGCCGTATATAACCCAATAAAGGTTTAACCCCCTGATTGCCCGGCGGGTGATATCAATTAGGTTTTAGCGTCAGAGAGGGTCTGCGTCACACCCCAGGCAGCGTCAGGTTAGTGCCAGTAACGCTAACACCCACGCGTGAAGCATACACCCCCCTTAGTGGTATAGTATCTGAACAGATCAATATCTGATCTGATCAGATCTATACTAGCGTCCCCAGCAGTTTAGGGTTCCCAAAAACGCAGTGTTAGCGGGATCAGCCCAGATACCTGCTGGCACCTGCGTTTTGCCCCTCCATCCAGCCCAGGCCACCCAAGTGCAGTATCGATCGATCACTGTCACTTACAAAACAAAAACACACATAACTGCAGCGTTCGCAGAGACAGGCCTGATCCCTGCGACTCCAGTGCTGTAGGAGGTGATTTCACCACCACAGTTAAATAAAAAAAGCAAATATGCCGAAGCATTGGGGCAGCAGGAGCGGAGGAGCGATTTTTCTCCTAATGCCGCGTACATACGGTCGAAATTCCGACGGAGGCTTGCCCGTGGAAAAGTCCGACCATGTGTGTGCGGCATAACTTTTTTGCGGGAGGATGCCCCCATGCTTCGGCATATATAAATGGTGCGTGTATGCCCATCATTGGAAGTGGGTGGATGAAGGGTGGTATTCTAATGGTGGGCATACCCACCGATCAATCTCTTTTTTCGTTCAGCCAACAGGCTGCATGAAAAAAAAAAGATTACAATACATGTCCAACAAGGACCAGCAACGTACTGGTATGTTGCTGGACTTTGAATGTTTATACCAGAATGATGCCTGCGGGTTTAGGTATCATCTTGGTATCATTCTTTTCAGCCTGCGGCCGGCTTTCATGTAAAAGCAATCCTAGCGGCTAATTAGCCTCTGGACTGCTTTTACAAGCAGTGGGAGGGAATGCCCCCCCCCCCCGGATATAAAAAGCGCCATTGGGAAATTGGGAAAGCATTTTATCACACCGATCTTGGTGTGGTCAGATGCTTTGAGGGCAGAGGAAAAATCTAGGGTCTAGAAGACCCCAGTTTTTTCAAAAAAAGAGTACCTGTCACTACCTATTGCTATCATAGGGGATATTTACATTCCCTGAGATAACAATAAAAATGATAAAAAAAAAAAAGTACTTGGAAGGAACAATTTAAAAATAAAATAAAAAAGCAAAATTAATAATAAAAAAAAAAAAAAAAAAAGCACCCCTGTCCTGCCCTGCTCTTGCCCAATGGTGAACGCAAGCGTCGGTCTGGCGTCATATGTAAACAGCAATTGCACCAAGCATGTGAGGTATCACCGCGAAGGTCAGATTGAGGGCAGTCATTTTAGCAGTAGACCTCCTCTGTAAATCTACTGGGGTAACCTGTAAAGGCTTTTAAAGGCTTTTAAAAATGTATGTAGTTTGTCGCCAATGCGCGTTTGTGCGAAATTTAAAAGCATGTCGTGTTTGGTATCTATGTACTCGGCCTAAGATCATCTTTTTTTATTTCATCAAACATTTGGGCAATATAGTGTGTTTTAGTGCATTAAAATTAAAAAAAGTGTATTTTTTAACCCAAAAAATGCGTTTGAAAAATCGCTGCGCAAATACTGTGTAGAAAAAAAAATGCAACACCCACCATTTTAATCTGTAGGGCCTTTGCTTTAAAAATATATATAATGTTTGGGGGTTCAACATAATTTTCTTGCAAAAAAAAAAAATGTTTTCATGTAAACAAAAAGTGTCAAAAGGGCTTTGTCTTCAAGTGGTTAGAAGAGTGGATGTAAGCTTCCTAATGTTGTGTATAAAATGCCAGAACAGTTCAAAACCCCCCCAAATGACCCCATTTTGGAAAGTAGACACCCCAAGCTATATACTGAGAGGCATGTCGAGTCCATGGAATATTTTATATGTTGACACAAGTTGCGGAAAAAAGACAATTTTTTTATTTTTTTTGCACAAAGTTGTCACTAAATGATATATTGCTCAAACATGCCATGGGCATATGTGGAATTACACCCCAAAATACATTCTGTTGCTTCTCCTGAGTACGGGGATACCACATGTGTGAGACTTTTTGGGAGCCTAGCCACGTACGGGACCCCAAAAACCAATCACCGCCTTCAGGCTTTCTAAGGGTGTAAATTTTTGATTTCACTTCTCACTGCCTATCACAGTTTCGGAGGCCATGGAATGCCCAGATGGCACAAAACCCCCCCAAATGACCCCATTTTGGAAAGTAGACACCCCAAGCTATTTGCTGAGAGGTATTGTGAGTATTTTGCAGATCTCGCTTTTTGTCACAAAGTTTTGAAAATTGAAATATATATATATATATATATATTTTCTTTCTTCATTTTCAAAAACAAATGAGAGCTGTAAAATACTCGCCATGCCTCTCAGCAAATAGCTTGGGGTGTCTATATTCCAAAATGGGGTCATTTGAGGGGGTTTTGTGCTATTTTGGCATTTTATGGCCTTCGAAACTGTGATAGGTAGTGAGGAGTGAAATCAAAAATTTGTGCCCTTAGGAATCCTGAAGGCGGTGCTTGGTTTTCGGGGTCCCGTACGCGGCTAGGCTCCTAAAAAGTCCCACACATGTGGTATCCCCGTACTCAGGAGAAGCAGAAAAATGTATTTTGGGGTGTAATTCCACATATAACCATGGCATGTGTGAGCAATATATCATTTAGTGACAACTTTTTGTAATTTTTATTTTTTTTTGTCATTATTCAATCACTTGGGACAAAAAAAATATATATTCAATGGGCTCAACAGGCCTCTCAGCAATTTCCTTGGGGTGTCTACTTTCTAAAATGGGGTCATTTGGGGGGGTTTTGTGCTATTTTGGCATTTTATGGCCTTCGAAACTGTGATAGGTAGTGAGGAGTGAAATCAAAAATTTGCGCCCTTAGAAATCCTGAAGGCGGTGCTTGGTTTCCGGGGTCCCGTACGCGGCTAGGCTCCCAAAAAGTCCCACACATGTGGTATCCCCGTACTCAGGAGAAGCAGCAGAATGTATTTTGGGGTGCAATTCCACATATAACCATGGCATGTGTGAGCAATATATCATTTAGTGACAACTTTTTGTAATTTTTTATTTTTTTTTTGTCATTATTCAATCACTTAAGACAAAAAAAAAAAATTCAATGGGCTCAACATGCCTCTCAGCAATTTCCTTGGGGTGTCTACTTTCCAAAATGGGGTCATTTGGGGGGGTTTTGTACTGCCCTGCCATTTTAGCACCTCAAGAAATGAGATAGGCAGTCATAAATTAAAAGCTGTGTAAATTTCAGAAAATGTACCCTAGTTTGTAGACGCTATAACTTTTGCACAAACCGATAAATATACGCTTATTGACATTTTTTTTACTAAAGACATGTGGCTGAATACATTTTGGCCTAAATGTATGACTACAATTGAGTTTATTTGATTTTTCTTATAACAAAAAGTAGAAAATATCATTTTTTTCAACATTTTCGGTCTTTTTCCATTTATATCGCAAAAAATAAAAATCCCAGAGGCAATCAAATACCATTAAAAGAAAGCTCTATTTGTGGGAAGAAAAGGACGCAAATTTCGTTTGGGTACAACATTGCATGTCCGCACAATTTACAGTTAAAGCAGCGCAGTGCAAAATTCTGAATTCACCTCTGGTCCTTTAGCTACCAAATGGTCCGGGGCTTAAGTGGTTAAGCAGAGACACTGATGAGTCTGCTTTAAATATTAAAAGTGATTTAAATTGTGTTTTCAGTTTCTGATGCTCAGATAAAATTTAGTTTCACTTTAAAGTGGTTTTAAGTGTTTAGTAGGTTATTTATTACCATAATGCAGGAAAGGTATTAAGGTAAAAAAAACACAGAGACTTTAGAACCTCTTTAAGCTCTGGCTGTAGTGCATAGGTGTGCACAGCCTATTGCATTAGGGTGTGCACCCCAAAGCTCAAACACAGATGCCTTTCTCTGAAGCCTCAGCTGCACTGGACAGTGAATAAATGGGAAGTGTTCTGTGCTGAGTTCTCTGTGCTGAGTGGCTTCCTGTTCATTCACAAACTGAAGCATAGTACACACAGTTTACTATGCTTCAGTTATAAATGAACACAGTGAGTGTGTTCCCTGTGTTCATTTTGAATTGGAGGGGGCAGGTAAATGATATATTTACTAGCCGATTCCCCCACTCTCACTTCTGAAACACAGCAACTGGATGGAGAGGAGAGAAGAAAAGGGGGAAAGGTGCAACACGGAGGGAGGCCTGGGCAGTAGGGAGAATCCGCAAGTAGTGATTAGGCACAGCCGGCACACCCCCTGTGCACACCTATGCTGTAGTGCCAGTTTGCTTTGGCACAGTAGTCCTCTTTCCCCTGAATGTTTTACCCTAGTGCTCTAAAGTTGTAGCACTTTTAGAATGTGTATCTTGTGCCGCTAACACGTGAAGCTTATATATACAGAGTCCTGAGAAATCCATTTATGTATTCAGGACAGCCAACGGAGGCTATTAGTTTCCCATTCTTCATAGCCCGGTTCAGTTTTAATCTTCCCCAATCTCTAGATGATTATTTAGATGTCATTTACAAAGCGCATTACTGAGAGTACATTCCACTGAAGCCTATGTGCATTTCAAATATTCAATTATAATCCAAGAAAATGTCTGTTTTTAGAAGTCCCACCAGACCGGATTGAGTATGTGAAGTGATTGCAGACTGAGATAGAAATTAGCGCTTTATAGGAAAAGCCTTGCTTTGCAATGGATAAAGCACTTCTGGATTAGTTTTGTAAATGTACTGCCTGTGGCTGCTTAACATTAATTGAGCTACAGTATAATAAAAAAAAATATCTGAAGGGATTGCCATACATTTATGGGAGTACATTTATAGGATTTAGTGCTAGCGATTACCATTCCATTCAAGGACTTTTCTCTTTTTGTTCATTTAAGCAGAATTGCCCATTTTCTAACCTCTTATATGAAATACTGTACACTGTAATAGTTCTGTATATTTAGCTGTGCCCCAATTCCTGTTCTGCAGCCCTTAGATAACCCATGCCCCGACTTCGCTGGAAACAGCAAAATTGTGTAGTAGATCATATCTGTCATACTGATCGTCCACCTTTGCTAAACAAACCACATTACTTAAAGCGGACCTTCAGTCATTTTTTCATCTTTCCATTTATTACATTTTCTGTCCTTGTTGTTTGAACTTTGGATAGTAAAACATTTTTTTTTTTTTTTTGCCAGTAAATACCTTATACAGCCCATTACTGGTTCTTGTCTGGAAAAAAGTCTAGGCTTATGACATCATTCACAGCTCTCTCTCTCACCCTCGTGAGAGTTTGCCAGGAAGGAAGGAAGGGGGGATGAGTCATAAGAGGGCCAATGAGAGCTGCAGAGCTGAGGGTGTGCCTCTGTGTAAATTCAGGAAGTGAACAGGCAGCAGCTTCAGCTGCCCACAGTTAAAATGGATGCAGCCAGACTCGCAGTATATATAAAATAATATGCAAAGTGGTTGGAGGGAAGCTTCAGAATGGCAAAGATGTTTTTATTACAAATTATGTGAGCAGACTGCAGTTCCTCTTTAAGCAGCTCATTTTTAGTTAGTTGAACCAGCAGATTGAAGAAAAAAAGAATGGCTTAATTCCCTTATCCACATCCAATGTGTGGATGGGGGAATTAGGTCATTCTTTTTTTTCTTCAACCTTCTGAGCTATTGTATTCTGGCAGCAGGTAGACTTCCCTGCTGTCAGAATACAATGATCGACCCTGCTGGCTGTAGCTGGCGGCGCTGATCGAGTGGCCAAACATCAGACAGGGCGGTTGTACAGAAGCTAATCAGTAGAACCACCACCACTGAACAACCAAGCAGCCCATACATGAGTTGAAATTTTGCCAGTCCCTGCTGAACCGGACAACTTTCAGTCCATGTATGGCCAGATAGTGATTCTGTTTACAGCTAACAATAGGCATTAGTCTGGCCATACATGGATCAAAATTTGCCTAGTCCCTGCTGAACTGGTCACATTTCAGTCCACGTATGGCCAGATAGTGATTCTGTTTACAGCTAACAATAGGAATTAAGCTGGCCATACATGGATCAAAATTTACCCGGTCCCTGCTGAACTGGACAAAATTTCGATCCATGTATGGGCAGGGTGGTTGTACAGAAGTGGATCTATCGATTCACTTCTGTACAACCCCCTGTCATATTTTCCCTGCTCGATCAGTGCTGTACCTACACTATAGCCTGCCATGCTGATCAGTGTATTCTGATAGTGGGGAAGTCTCCTCGCTGTCAGAATACAATAGCTCAGTGGGGAAGATTCCCCATCCACATCAAGTGTGTGTATGGGGGAATAAAGTGTGGATGAGGGAATCTATGGCCAGTGGCTTTAAAAAGCTTAAAACAGCTTCCTGGACCCCTACACGCAGAGATCTTCACTATGTTGCCCCGAATGTTGATTGTGACTGTACAATGTTATGATACGACTTTTATACATTTTGTATGACAAAACTTGAATAAACATATTGAAACATAAAACAGCTTCCTGAAAACGGAGTTCCACCCAAAAATGGAACTTCCGCTTTTTGCAATTCTCCTCCCCTCCGGTGTCACATTTGGCACCTTTTGGGTGGGAGGAGGAAGCAGATACCTGAGTAATCCAGGTATTTGCTCCCACTTCCAGGCATAGATCACCACGGTGACCTACGCCACGTCCGGCGCCTACTCCGTCCCCCCTGCTGTCTTCTGGGAGACACACAGGTCCCAGAAGACAGCAGGGACCAGTGGGATCGCGCAGCGCGACTCGCGCATGCGCAGTAGGGAACCAGGAAGTGAAGCCGCAAGGCTCCACTTCCTGATTCCCTTACCGAAGAGCCGAGGGACAGATCGGCTTCGGGTGCCGACATCGCGGGCACCCTGGACAGGTAAGTGTCCATATATTAAAAGTCAGCAGCTGCAGTATTTGTAGCTGCTGACTTTTAATAAAACAATTTTTGGCGGAACTCCACTCCACGGAAGGACTAAGCTCTATTCGAAATCAGCACTATAGTAACAATTGCCACAGAGATTTTTAAAGCAATTTTTAATCTCAGGAACCATGATGGGTCCCACAAGATGTGTTAGGATCACACAAGACTCTTAGGCCACCAACCTAACCTGTACTTATGCCATGGCAGTTTTATCTCTGCTTGCAGAGTTTGACAGGCAGCCCCCTCTGCCACACTTACCAATTAAAGTGGTTGTAAACCCACTTTGACAACTTGCACCTACAGGTAAGCCTAGATTAAGGCTTACCTGTAGGTGCATGAAATTTCTCCTTAACCTACACGGTTAAGGAGATATTTACAGATAACACTGCACCGTTGTCTACGGCGCATGCGTGCCGTAGACAACGTTGCAGGCGCACTGAGCATCCCTGCATAATGAATGGGACATGCCGGTTTTCAGAATGGGAGAAAGCCGGCCCCGCGCGCATGGGTGTGACGTCATCGCCACTCCGGACAATCATAGCGCCAGAGCGGCGATACCAGGAAGAAGCTCTGAGGGGACATGGCGGCGGCGGAGGGGACTTCGGGGGCTTCGATTTCAGGTAAGTGCCACATAATGAGCTAGTATGCATAGCCAGTGTGAAAGAGCCCTTACACTGGGAATCTTCACCAGTTCCAGAACTGGTCAGCTACTAAAGCCTAGTACACAGAGGCCAGAATGTCGGCCCGTTCAATAGAAACCGGCCAACATTCGGCCCATGTGTATGGCAGCCGGCCGGCTTCATGACTGAAAAAGTTCTGCTGGCCGGCTGCCCATCGGTGATGGCTGAGAGCGCTGACCAGAGTGTTCTGGCCCCCTGTCAGAACACAATGGCACAGCAGTGGGGATCGCTGTACCAACATCAGATTGTTAGTACAGTGGCTCTGACCTGAGCTGTCAGGTTTTTTTTCGTTCAACCCACCGGGTTGAACAAAGAAAATTGCAAGTGGTGTGTATAGGCTTAAGCGCTGATCGGGAGGTGGTCGGCTGCTGGTTTTCCAATAGCGGGCTTTTGTCAGACCGGCTGCTATACACATGGCCCCGAATGTTGGTCGGTTTTTATTGAACCGCCGATATTGCCCGGCATTTGGCCCGTGTGTACTAGGCTTTAAGCTTGGATAGATTTGGATCAATGCAAAGGTGCTGTTTACAACAAACAATAGCTCACTACTAAAACCATCTTCCACTAACCTGATCTAGAATCTTATCACAAATTCTCAGGCAAGCCTGTGTAATGTCATTAAGTGTTCATGTGTTTGCAAGCATATGCAAACAACATTTTGTACCAATGTTATCTTGGCACAACACTTAAGATTTATGCAAACAGATTCTCATTAACCATGTGCAACACAGCGTAACTTCAAAAGGGGAGAAAAAACTCTCCTAAATTGAAAGGTGAACATTGCCTTTGGGCTTCACTACTCTGCCATGTTGTGTACAAATTGTACTTGTGTTACACTACTCTCTGATGACTATATATTTGGGATAAATGTCAGGTATTTTGCTACTTAAAATAGAAATATATATATATATATATATATATATATATATATATATATATATATATATATACTGTACATATATCTCAGGGAAACATTTCTGTAAGTTTTTTTTTTTTTTTTAATTATCACCTCTTTCTTCCCAATTATAACCTATTTATTATTTTAACAAATAATTACTTTTTTTTTAATGGGAAAATATTAATCTACAGATTTCTGAGCTATTGCTATATAGATTCTTTATAAGTGCTGGTTCACACTGGGGCGACAAACGCTCCGACATTAGGAGCTCATGTCGCATGACGTGTGAAAATCAATGTTTCCCTATGGGAGCCGTCTTAACTGGTCCGACACATGTCGGTCCGACATTAAAAATTCTCCCTGTACTACTTCTGTCCGACTTTGATCCGACTTCAGCCCATTGACTATCATTGAAGTCGGATCAAAGTCGGATCCTTGTCCTAACCATACGACTTTGGCATCCGACATTGTGATTACAGCAGCAGTAAAAGGAATTTATCTCACCCTGGGATTGTTTTGATTGGTCAAAGGACAAGTCAGACTAGCACAATGTCGGATCAAAGTAGTATCCTGTTCATGAATGTCGGATGGATGTCGGACCAATGTCGGACCAATGTCGGACCGATGTCGGACCAATGTAGGACAGATGTCGCAGAGCAAAGTAGGATGAAAGTCGTGTCGTATAGTGTGAACCCAGCCTAATGGATGTGAGGTTGAGGCTGGGTTCACACTATACGACACGACTTTCATCCTACTTTGCTCTGCGACATCTGTCCTACATTGGTCCGACATTGGTCCGACATTGGTCCGACATCCATCCGACATTCATGAACAGGATACTACTTTGATCCGACATTGTGCTAGTCTGACTTGTCCTTTGACCAATCAAAACAATCCCAGGGTGAGATAAATTCCTTTTACTGCTGCTGTAATCACAATGTCGGATGCCAAAGTCGTATGGTTAGGACAAGGATCCGACTTTGATCCGACTTCAATGATAGTCAATGGGCTGAAGTAGGATCAAAGTCGGACAGAAGTAGTACAGGGAGAATTTTTAATGTCGGACCGACATGTGTCGGACCAGTTAAGACGGCTCCCATAGGGAAACATTGATTTTCACACGTCATGCGACATGAGCTCCTAATGTCGGAGCGTTTGTCGCCCCAGTGTGAACCAGCACTGAGGCCTGGTTCACACTTTTTCCGACAAACGCTCCGACATTAGGAGCTCATGTCGCATGACGTGTGAAAATCAATGAATCCCTATGAGAGCCGTCTTAACTGGTCCGACACAAGTCGGTCCGACATTAAAAATGCTCCCTGTACTACTTCTGTCCGACTTTGATCCTACTTCAGCCCATTGAATATCATTGAAGTCGGATCAAAGTAGGATCCTTGTCCTAACCATCCGACATTTGACATCCGACATGGTGATTACAGCAGCAGTAAAAGAAATTTATCTCACCCTGGGATTGTTTTGATTGGTCAAAGGACAAGTCAGACTAGCACAATGTCGGATCAAAGTAGTATCCTGTTCATGAATGTCGGATGGATGTCGGACCAATGTAGGATCAATGTAGGACTGATGTCGCAGAGCAAAGTAGGATGAAAGTCGGATGAATGTCGTGTCGTATCAGTGTGAATCCAGCCTAAGGCTGGGTTCACACTATACGACACGACTTTCATCCTACTTTGCTCTGCGACATCTGTCCTACATTGGTCCGACATTGGTCCGACATTGGTCCGACATCCATCCGACATTCATGAACAGGATACTACTTTGATCCGACATTGTGCTAGTCTGACTTGTCCTTTGACCAATCAAAACAATCCCAGGGTGAGATAAATTCCTTTTACTGCTGCTGTAATCACATGTCGGATGCCAAAGTCGTATGGTTAGGACAAGGATCCGACTTTGATCCGACTTCAATGATAGTCAATGGGCTGAAGTAGGATCAAAGTCGGACAGAAGTAGTACAGGGAGAATTTTTAATGTCGGACCGACATGTGTCGGACCAGTTAAGACGGCTCCCATAGGGAAACATTGATTTTCACACATCATGCGACATGAGCTCCTAATGTCGGAGCGTTTGTCGCCCCAGTGTGAACCAGGCCTAAGGCTGGGTTCACACTATACGACACGACTTTCATCCTACTTTGCTCTGCGACATCTGTCCTACATTGGTCCGACATCGGTCCGACATTGGTCCGACATCCATCCGACATTCATGAACAGGATACTACTTTGATCCGACATTGTGCTAGTCTGACTTGTCCTTTGACCAATCAAAACAATCCCAGGGTGAGATAAATTCCTTTTACTGCTGCTGTAATCACAATGTCGGATGCCAAAGTCGTATGGTTAGGACAAGGATCCGACTTTGATCCGACTTCAATGATAGTCAATGGGCTGAAGTCGGATCAAAGTCGGACAGAAGTAGTACAGGGAGAATTTTTAATGTCGGACCGACATGTGTCGGACCAGTTAAGACGGCTCCCATAGGGAAACATTAATTTTCACACGTCATGCGACATGAGCTCCTAATGTCGGAGCGTTTGTCGCCCCAGTGTGAACCAGCACTAAATGGGTATACCGGTATGAAGGGTTAAATCATTTGAAATGTATCTATTTCCGGTTAGCTCAGGCTATGTACCAGACTGTTGATACTATTTAAATTGTATGTATCTGTTTGGCCTGATGAAGGGCTGTTGTTGTCTCAAAACTGTTGCCACTCCAAATTAATGTAACAATGTAACAGGATCATTTGTTTGATTAAAGAAAAAATTTGTGCTGCAACCTGTCTTCAATTTCATATGTGGATTCAGGAATTGTCACACTAATCTCTTTTGTGGGCATTGCAATTTATACAGGTGTGCTTTCTACCTTTTCTTCTTATATATATATATATATATATATATATATATATATATATATATATACACAGTGGGTACGGAAAGTATTCAGACCCCCTTAAATTTTTCAGTCTTTGTTATATTGCAGCCATTTGCTAAAATCATTTAAGTTCATTTTGTTCCTCATTAATGTACACACAGCACCCCATATTGACAGAAAAACACAGAATTGTTGACATTTTTGCAGATTTATTAAAAAAGAAAAACTGAAATATCACATGGTCCTAAGTATTCAGACCCTTTGCTGTGACACTCATATATTTAACTCAGGTGCTGTCCATTTCTTCTGATCATCCTTGAGATGGTTCTACACCTTCATTTGAGTCCAGCTGTGTTTGATTATACTGATTGGACTTGATTAGGAAAGTCACACATCTGTCTATATAAGACCTTACAGCTCACAGTGCATGTCAGAGCAAATGAGAATCATGAGGTCAAAGGAACTGCCTGAAGAGCTCAGAGACAGAATTGTGGCAAGGCACCGATCTGGCCAAGGTTACAAAAAAATTTCTGCTGCACTTAAGGTTCCTAAGAGCATATAGTGGCCTCCATAATCCTTAAATGGAAGATGTTTGGGACGACCAGAACTCTTCCTAGAGCTGGCCGTCCGGCCAAACTTAGCTTTTAGGGGAGAAGAGCCTTGGTGAGAGAGGTAAAGAAGAACCCAAAGATCACTGTGGCTGAGCTCCAGAGATGCAGTCTGGAGATGGGAGAAAGTTGTAGAAAGTCAACTATCACTGCAGCCCTCCACCAGTCGGGGCTTTATGGCAGAATGGCCCTACGGAAGCCTCTCCTCAGTGCAAGACACATGAAAGCCCGCATGGAGTTTGCTAAAAAAACACCTGAAGGACTCCAAGATGGTGAGAAATAGGATTCTCTGGTCTGATGAGACCAAGATAGAACTTTTTGGCCTTAATTCTAAGCGGTATGTGTGGAGAAAACCAGGCACTGCTCATCACCTGTCCAATACAGTCCCAACAGTGAAGCATGGTGGTGGCAGCATCATGCTATGGGGGTGTTTTTTAGCTGCAGGGACAGGACGACTGGTTGCAATTGAGGGAAAGATGAATGCGGCCAAGTACAGGGATATCCTGGACAAAAACCTTCTCCAGAGTGCTCAGCACCTCAGACTGGGCCGAAGGTTTACCTTCCAACAAGACAATGACCCTAAGCACACAGCTAAAATAACGAAGGAGTGGCTTCACAACAACTCTGTGACTGTTCTTGAATGGCCCAGCCAGATCGCTGACTTAAACCGAATTGAGCATCTCTGGAGAGACCTAAAAATAGCTGTCCACCAATGTTTACCATCCAACCTGACAGAACTGGAGAGGATCTGCAAGGAGGAATGGCAGAGGATCCCCAAATCCAGGTGTGAAAAACTTGTTGCATCTTTCCCAAAAAGACTCATGACTGTATTAGATCAAAAGGGTGCTTCTACTAAATACTGAGAAAAGGGTCTGAATACTTAGGATCATGTGATATTTCAGTTTTTCTTTTTTAATAAATCTGCAAAAATGTCAACAATTCTGTGTTTTTCTGTCAGTATGGGGTGATGTGTGTAAATTAATGAGGAAAAAAATGAACTTAAATGATTTTAGCAAATGGCTGCAATATAACAAAGAGTGAAAAATTTAAGGGGTCTGAATACTTTCCGTACCCACTGTGTATATATATATATATATATATATACAGTATATTGTGACAGCAGGAAGGTAAAGTCACCTGGTTGCATCCAGGGGGGTAGATATATTTCGCCCAGATTCAGGCTTTACGCCGACTTATACAACTAGGTGGAGAGTTGTATAAGCCCAGCTGGGGCTAGTGGGCTCATGGATGACTCATACCTCTAGGGAGAGTGTGGGGCGTCGTGCAGACAGGGAGTTGATGAGACCAGCTGAAGCTTGTCAGCTCATTTAGGCCTCTATAAGAACTCCCAGCTTCATTAGATGTTAGCTCATGCCTGGACCCAGACCTGTGTGGACTGTCTAGGGAGAGTGAACCCCTGTGCGGTGAGACAAAGCCTGTGTGGCTATTTGCTTGGACATTTAAAACCAGGGACTTAGGGACTAGGACAGCACTAGGCTGATCCCAGTTGTTAGTTAGGAAACCTGTATGTTTAGTCAGAGGTCAAGTTGACCAGGATTTATTTTGTTTATGTTTCTTTTGCTTTGCTGTGTTTTGTCACTGTAAATAGAAAATAAACCGCACCTTTTTGATTTTGAAAACCACAACCTCCGTTTGCTGGGCCTGTTTTTGTGTGGGGAGCCCATCCCGGGGGTCACACACACCCGCTGCCGAGCTAACCCCCTCACAGTTGGTGGAGAACCAGTGGCAGTTTTTTTTTAAGCCAGCATGGAGGAGATACTGAAACAGCTGGCTCTAGCAAATGCCAATCAACAGCAGACAAATGCAGGTTTGCAAAAGAGCCTTGCAGCTCATCAACAGAGCCTTGCAGCTCAACAACAGAACTTCGCAGCCCAGCAGCAAGCTCATCAACAGAGCCTTGCAGCCCAGCAGCAAGCTCATCAACAGAGCCTTGCAGCCCAGCAGCAGACAAACGCAACTTTGCAACAGAGTCTGGAGGCTCAGCAACAAGCCCAGCAGCAATCTGAGGCCCGCTTCATAGACCTGTTGCAGAAGCAAGAGCAGAGACTACAACAACAGATGGAAGCAGTAATGCAGCAACGTCCGCAGACCAGTGAGGAAAGCCGTCCCACTAATACCGCGTCCTTTGGGGTGAGTCGTTTATTGACAAAAATGACTGGAGAGGATGATCCAGAGGTATTTTGACCACATTTGAAAGGACCGCTGAAAGAGAAAAGTGGCCTGAGGAGCAGTGGGCTGGACTGGTGGCTCCTCTGTTAACTGGTGAATCGCAGAAAGCTTACTATGACCTAGAGCCTAACCAAGCAAAAGACTATGTGATGCTAAAAGCTGAAATATTGGCAAGGCTGGGTGTCACCCTGGCTGTCCGGGCTTAGCGTGTGCATAACTGGACTTTCCAGCTTGGAAAACCCCCCAGGTCTCAAATGTATGATCTCATTCACCTGAGCAGAAAGTGGCTACAGCCAGAGACTTTGTCCGCACCAAAGATTGTGGAACGTGTTGTAATGGATCGGTTTTTGAGAGCTCTTCCTACTGCCATCCAAAAGTGGGTAAGCCATGGAGACCCAGAGACGGCCGATGGTCTTGTGGATCGTGTGGAGAAATACTTGGCTACAGAGGAGCCCACCTCCTCAGACGAAAACCTACCGTCTGTGGAGTTTTCTGATCTTGAGGTTCACAGGGAAAACTTTGCCACAGAACAGTTGAAAGACCCCGCCCTAATAAAGGCACGGGAAAACGTAGTGAAAATAGATGGCGAGTTAGTGAACCCAGATAATACCTGCACTTACCCATACTTCAGCGTAGAGAAGGACCTACTGTATCGGGTGGCAAAAAGGGCAGAAGAAACCGTTGAGCAGCTTGTGGTGCCCAAACCTTACAGGAAGTTGGTGTTGGAGTTGGCCCATGGGCACATTCTTGGAGGTCATCTGGGGACAGAGAAAACCCGAGAGAGGGTATTACAGAGATTCTATTGGCCGGGGGTGATGAAGGACATAGAAAATTATTGTTCCTCCTGCCCTGTGTGTCAGAGGTCGGCCCCGATGCCACATTTCCGTAGCCCGCTGGTCCCTCTACCCATCATTGAGGTCCCGTTTGAGAGGATCGCCATGGATTTGGTAGGTCCTATAATCAAGTCCGCTAGGGGGCACCAGTACATATTAGTTATAATGGACTATGCCACCCGTTATCCAGAAGCGATCCCTCTCCGAAATACCTCGGCCAAAACCATAGCCAAAGAGCTATCTCTTGTGTTTAGCCGGGTGGGTATTTGTAAAGAACTGCTTACGGACCAAGGTACACCCTTTATGTCCCGGGTTATGAAGGAGCTGTGTAAATTGTTCAAAGTGACGCAATTACGTACATCTGTGTATCACCCCCAAACCGATGGGCTGGTTGAAAGATTCAACAAAACCCTAAAACAAATGTTGAAGAAAGTGGTGGATAGAGATGGAAAGGATTGGGACTGTCTACTTCCTTATCTGATGTTTGCTATTAGGGAGGTGCCCCAATCCTCTACGGGATTCTCCCCCTTTGGGTTACTGTATGGGAGACACCCAAGAGGGCTGTTGGATATTGCCAAGGAAACTTGGGAAAGTGAGAGTTCTCCCCACAGGAGTGTGATTGAGCATGTCGCCCTGATGCAAGACCGAATTGCACAGGTAATGCCCATCGTGAAGGAACATTTGGCCCAAGCGCAGTTAGCACAGCAGAGAGTGTACAACCGTGGAGCCAAGACCCGTACCTTTTCCCCGGGGGATAGGATACTGGTACTTGTCCCTACGGTTGAAAGTAAATTCCTTGCCAAATGGCAAGGCCCCTACGAGATAATGGAAAAAGTGAGCGAAGTGAATTACAAGGTCAGACAACCAGGAAGGCGAAAGCCCGAACAGATCTATCACGTTAATCTGTTGAAAGCCTGGAGGGATAGAGAGTCCCTAGTCGCAGACACTTGGTCACCAGCTCAAACTGGTTGCGTGATTCCTGAGGTTGGAATAGCAGCCACCTTGTCACAACCCCAACAACAGGAGGTTAAGGAGTTTGTGCTTCGCAACAAGGAGGTATTCTCTGAGCTGCCGGGACAAACATCTGGGGTAGAGCATGACATCATTACCCCGCCCGGTGAAAGGGTGAAGTTAAAACCCTATCGGATCCCAGAGGCCCGACGGGAGGCAATACGGGAGGAAGTACAGAAAATGCTGAACTTAGGGGTGATAGAGGAGTCCCAAAGTGATTGGTCTAGTCCCATTGTGTTGGTGCCTAAACCGGATGGGAGCTGGCGATTTTGTAACGATTTTCGTCAGTTGAACAAAGTTACAAAATTTGACACCTACCCCATGCCACGTATAGATGAGTTGATCGACCGGCTGGGAACAGCCCAATACATGACGACTCTTGACCTCACAAAAGGGTATTGGCAAATCCCCCTGGCCAAGTCGGCCAAAGAGAAAACCGCATTTGTAACCCCAGACGGGGCGTTCCAATATAAAAGAATGCCGTTCGGGTTACAGAATGCGCCGGCCACATTCCAGCGGAAAATGGACCAGATGCTGAGGCCCCATCGGAAGTATGCTGCGGCTTACCTGGATGACGTAATTGTCCATAGCACAGATTGGGCCTCACATCTGCCAAAAGTGCAAGCAGTCCTGGACTCTGTTCGGGAAGCGGGGTTTACGGCTAACCCCAAGAAGTGTACCATTGGGCAGGAAGAGGCCAAATATCTTGGGTACACCATTGGGAGGGGAGTAATAAAACCCCAACTCAACAAAGTCGAGGCCATCCAGAGTTGGCCACGTCCCAACAGCAAGAAGCAGGTACGAGCCTTTCTGGGAATCGCTGGGTATTATCGGCGATTCATTCCCCACTTTGCTTCTAAGGCTGTGCCCCTAACCAACCTGACGAAGGGGAAAGGGTCGGTCATGATTAAATGGACCCCCGAGGCTGAGGCAGCATTCCAATTCTTGAAACAAGCCTTATGTAGCCAGCCAGTGTTGTACTCACCCGACTTCTCTAAAGAATTGGCGTACAAAGTGATGCGTCAGATGTGGGGTTAGGAGCAGTATTGTCCCAGGTCTGGAACGGGGAAGAGCACCCAGTCATTTACCTCAGCAGGAAGTTGAAGTCCCATGAGGTAAATTACGCCACCGTTGAAAAGGAGTGTTTAGCGGTGAAGTGGGCTCTAGATTCCCTTCGGTACTACCTGCTAGGTAGGCACTTTGACTTGGTTACGGATCACGCTCCGTTAAAGTGGATGGCTCAAAACAAGGAAACAAATAGAAGAGTGAATAGGTGGTTCCTGGCCCTCCAGGAATTCAACTTCACAGTAAAGCATCGCCCTGGCGTTCAAATGGGGAATGTGGATGCTTTGTCTCGAGTACATGAATGCCTGATTGCTGGTGTTCCAACCCCGAGGTTAAAACAAGAGGGGGGGGTATGTGACAGCAGGAAGGTAAAGTCACCTGGTTGCATCCAGGGGGGTAGATATATTTCGCCCAGATTCAGGCTTTACGCCGACTTATACAACTAGGTGGAGAGTTGTATAAGCCCAGCTGGGGCTAGTGGGCTCATGGATGACTCATACCTCTAGGGAGAGTGTGGGGCGTCGTGCAGACAGGGAGTTGATGAGACCAGCTGAAGCTTGTCAGCTCATTTAGGCCTCTATAAGAACTCCCAGCTTCATTAGATGTTAGCTCATGCCTGGACCCAGACCTGTGTGGACTGTCTAGGGAGAGTGAACCCCTGTGCGGTGAGACAAAGCCTGTGTGGCTATTTGCTTGGACATTTAAAACCAGGGACTAGGACAGCACTAGGCTGATCCCAGTTGTTAGTTAGGAAACCTGTATGTTTAGTCAGAGGTCAAGTTGACCAGGATTTATTTTGTTTATGTTTCTTTTGCTTTGCTGTGTTTTGTCACTGTAAATAGAAAATAAACCGCACCTTTTTGATTTTGAAAACCACAACCTCCGTTTGCTGGGCCTGTTTTTGTGTGGGGAGCCCATCCCGGGGGTCACACACACCCGCTGCCGAGCTAACCCCCTCACAATATATATATATATATATATATATATATATATATATATATATATATATATATATATGTGTGTGTGTATGTGTGTATATATATATATATATATATATATATATATATATATATATATATATATACGCACATAAACTTTAATGGCATCCCAGTCTTAGTCCGTAGCGTTCAAAATTGAGTTGGTCCACCTTTTGCAGCTATAACAGCTTCAACTCTTCAACAAAAATCTGACGCTCGGTTGGCAAACAATTGGATCGTGTGTACAAGGCTTTAAGCTGGATACAAACTATCAAGTTTTCTGTCGATTTTTTCCTCTAGATTTACCAAAACCATATAATATGAGGTCAAACCTTAGGAGTTTCAATTTGTAATCAGGCAGGCCCTTGCACTACATGGTTTTGGTAAATCTGACAACAAAAGTTGTATAGTGTGTATGGGGTCTAAGTCCGTAGGGTTCAATATTGAGTTGGTCCACCCTTTACAGATATAACAGCTTCAACTCTTCTGGGAAGGCTGTCCCCAAGGTTTAGGAGTGTGTCTATGGGAATGTTTGATCATTCTTCCAGAAGCGCATTTGTGAGATTAGGCACTGATGTTGGACGAGAAGGCCTGGCTCACAGTCTCCACTCCAATTCATCCCAAAGGTGTTCTATCGGGATGAGGTCAGGACTCTGTGCAGGCCAGTCAATTTCCTCCACCCCAAACTCGCTCATTCATGTCTTTATGGACCTTGCTACCCAGGGTGTCAGAGAGCCAGGCAGTGGGGAGCTGCTCTTTTCTAAATCTGAGATATGAGTGATAGCATACTGTACAAGGTAGGAGGGGGTGGGGGAACTCAAATGTGAACTTTTAGTTTAATGGGGATGTTGGCTGTAGCATTACAAAAGCTTTTAGCAACATCCAGCAGGATTTTAGCAATTATACTAATGAAAAATGTTAACTTACTGAAATTATGCTATATTTTGCCTTTAAAAGTGGTAGCTGCTGGCAGGCACATAAAGGCTTGAACTTGGCATGAGCCTGGCATTCTGCACGTTCTACTAGCAGTGGGCAGATAAGGCGGGAAAGGTCATAATGACTTGAACGAGTACAGGGAACCATGTTTTCCATAATGTCTATTCAACCCAGTTTATATTGTTCAGTAAGTGGAATTTGTGCCCTAGACCGTATCAATCTCTAGATTAGGTCCTAAATGAACACCTTGGTTGAATAATTTGGTTTGGCAAATTATAGTTCAAGATTAGCAAACAGGCACAATTTCAGAAGTATTTATATTTTTACTGTATGTAACAAAAAAAGTATTTATGATCGGAGTCCCTTGAAACGACACAAACATAGAACCACATCAAGACTCACAACTAAACACAGACCTGAGGTGTTCCCTGGTCACCTGGTCAGTATGCCAAAAAAGGGGGCATACTCAAGATAAGTAATGGATGATTGTAGAAGAAGGATGTGCAAGGAAAGGGGAATGGGAGGAGAAGGGGAATGGGTGGGAGGAAAAGGGGAATGGGTGGGAGGGTATCGCACACCAGAACCGACAGGGGAGAGGGCGGAATATAATGTATACCCTCTGGGCTCCTCCCATAAATTCAGGCCACCGTAATGGCCTTCTTATTTATGCAGATTTTGTAAAGGCATGGGAGTTTTTAAAACCATTTAAATGCTCATTCACATGGGCGCAGACATCCTTACACTATATAAAAAAAAAAAAAAACAAGTACATTTCTGTGCCTGGGAGTCACAGGTTTTGTGTACAGCCCCCTGTACGAATCAATGACAAGCTGCGGCTCTACACTGCTAAATGCACATCTAACTGCATCTATATGCATACAGAGATGAATAAATGGCCCTGGACAAAAACTCTCTGTGTCTAGGGGAACACATCCATCCCTGTACGCATGCAAGCGCTTGGATGTTTGGTTACCAGCATACAGTCGCAGCCTGATAATGATTGTTACAGGAGAATGTACACAACACCTCTGTGACTCCTAAATGCAGAAAGTTGCCCCTTTTTTACAGTGTATTGAGCTTTGCACCCACGTGACTGAGCCCTTGACTGAGCCCCATGTGACTGGACACAATAATTGGTAAACCTTATAGTTGTCTCATTTAATCAAAAAATAAGGCTGCATTTGGTGGGTCAGGAACAAAAAAAAAACAAAGTCTCAAATGTATGAAGCAAATCCATGGCCCTTGTATTCTGTCTGTTGTAATTTAAAGCGGAGCTCCACCCTAAAGTGGAACTTCCGCTCATCGGAACCCTCCCCCCTCCAGTGTCATATTTGGCACCTTTAAGGGGGGCGGGGGGTGCAGATACCTGTCTAAGACAGGTATTTGCCCCCACTTCTGGGAGTCCTCTCTGCGGGTATTCTGCAGGTAGTACGTCACTTCCCGCAGAATACCCGTTGTGTTCTGGGAGACACTCGGCTCCCAGAACACACGGGGACCAGTGAGAATGGCGCAGCGTGACTCGCAAAGGCGCCGTAGGGAACCGGGCAGTGAAGCCGCAAGGCTTCACTTCCGGGTTCCATCACCGAGGATGGCCGTGGGGGCAGCAGAGTGACAAGCGATTGCTCGTCTTCTGCTGCCGACGTCGCTGGACTCCAGGACAGGTAAGTGTCCTAATATTAAAAGTCAGCAGCTGCAGTATTTGTAGCTGCTGGCTTTTAATATTTTTTTTCGGCGGAGCTCCACTTTAAATCAGAGGAAATTTGCACTTTGAGCAGCTTATTCTACTCTACACCAAACACACTACATAGAATTCTAATTTGCTGACAGGGGAGACTATTGCATTGTGGTGCCTCTATTGTCATTTATTAATTTAACTGAAAAGGTCTTAAAAGTAATGCAGTGAAAAGGTACGGTAGATATGGCTCATACCTGGTGAAGCAATCTGCTGCGAGATGTCTTGTGTGTTGGCCCAGTCACGTGCTTTGGCGGAGCCTTCCAGCGTGGGTCTGTGTACCACTCACATGCGCTGGGTAATACTGTGGTCCTTTGCCTAAAATATTTAAAAAAATGTACACATGAGATGTGAATAAAGTGAAGAAAGTGGTGTGTAAGGAGTGATACCCTAATTTTATTTTCCCATGGTTGAATAACAGTGAAAATAAATTGTATTTAAATTAATTATAGTCGCTCTCTGTCTTTCCAGAAACCAAATGTATATAAAGAAGGGATTAAATATTTTTTTAAATGACATTATAAAAATAATGACATGTCTCAGAATCAGTGTAACACATGCTGGAACTGGTTAACAAATGCATGCCTTTGAAGCTGAAGGAGAATACTAAGGGCAGTGTGCTAAATATATAAGGGCGGGTTGTACCCAGGCCTGGACTGGCCAAAGGGCAAACCGGGCATTTGCCCGGTGGGCCGGGGCCGCCAGGCCTCATGTCTAAAGACCCGACAGGGGGGGGGGGCGGAGAGGGAACATGCTCCAGGTCCAGCTGGTGTAAAGTGGAGGGAGGAGCACCAGTAACGTTGCTAGCATCGGGCTTCCAGCCGATACCCTGCTTCAGTCGCCAGCACCCGCATCATTCCTTACCGCCTATCAAACAGAGCTGGGGAAGCTTCCCCTAGACTCCTCCTTGACTCTGATATGCCCTATAAGAGAAGTCGAGGAGGAACCTGGAAGGACAAACATCTCCTGCCCCAGCATTGAGTCATGATGTATACACAGTCTAAAAGATGTATATGGAGGAAATGGCAGTGGACTTTGACCGATGACAGAAGAGTAAATGAGAGAAGGTATGGATGGATGTGGAGGAGAATGATCATAGAGAGGTAGAGAGGGCATTGATAGAAAATAATGATATTGACAAGAGAGAGAAATGGCAGTGGATAGAAGGGAGGAAGAATGATTCAGAGAGGAGTGTGGCAAGAATGAAGGCACAGGAGAATGTTCAGGGCGCAGAGCATACATTTATAGAGCAGAAGGATATATATATATATATATATATATATATATATAGTACTAAAAGACATTGAGAAACCGGTAGATGTCATTATTAGTAATTTGGTTTAATAAGAAAAAAGAATGGGCTGGTTCTACCAATGCACCATTGTACTATTACTCTATTTGTCGTCAGAGTCTTCGAGTCCTCGAGTGTGACAGTGATAACCCTAATGCACCAAGGCCTGAGGTGTGCCTTGGCCTAGCTGGTCAGTATGCCTGAAAAGTGGGCATACCCTGAATGTAAGAATAAGAATAAGGAAAATGGAATGAGTATGCATGAATCTGGGGGAACGGGTGGGTGGGAGCCCAGAAATGACGGCAACCCAGACCCGACAGGGGAGGAGGCTTAAGTAGCCCTCTCAGTCTCCTCCCACAAATACAGGCTGGCCTGCGGCCAGCCTTACCACTTGTCGTCAGAGTCTTCGAGTCCTCGAGTGTGACAGTGATAACCCTAATGCACCAAGGCCTGAGGTGTGCCTTGGCCTAGCTGGTCAGTATGCCTGAAAAGTGGGCAAAAAGAGACAACTGTAGGTGAAGAAGGGAAGGTAACGAACAGAGAAGTAGCACGCACCCGGACGGCAACAGTATCTGAACCCGGTCCCGTGCAAGAATGGAATAAGCCTGATGCCCGGCACAATCCAAACATGAGAATGACCTGCTAGCAAATGAGAGGATACGTGGGGGAAAGGAAGCGAAGGCTGGCCCGAGGAGCCTCTGCAACCGATGGGCGAGTAGATCGTAATACTCCAACCGGACATCAAAGATGTGCCTCCGGCCTACCCATACTAGGTATGGGGAAGAGAGGGAGAGGGCAAAAATTGACAACTGGCAGGAGTTGTAGGACTGGATACCTGGAGGATGGGTTGCCGGAGTAGGCAGAAAAGGCCAAGCGCTACGGCAATGAGCATAGTCAAGTATGGGAGAAACATGCCAGACACAGAACACTGGTCCCACCTGACTCAATCGGATCGTGCCACCGCCTGTGACCTGACAAGCGACTGAATCCTGAACCTAGAAAGGAAGGTCAGACTCCATCCCGGGCAAGAAGTCTCATGGCATGATGCAGACATGCCTGGACAAAAGATCAGAGCCGCTAGCGGAACCCCAAACCCACCCCTGTGGCCGACAAGGGGCCGTGGCTCAGCACACACCCCGAGAAAGACTGTGAAACCCTAGGTGGTGACCAGGGCCTCAGCAACAGAACGACGATTTTAGTAAAATGAAGACTGCTTCCTACCCAAGGGTGAACCCAGTGATGAATGACATCCGCACCAATCAACTAGCCCTGGCAACGGGCAGGACTGATGGAAGCGAGTGCAAGCAATGTTCGATGAAGGCGAAGATGCCAGCGCAGCCCAACCTGAGAACACAAACCAGAGAAAAGACAGACAACCAGACATGAGAACAACAACGAGCCTACCTAAGAAGAGAACATGCAGAAGTGACAAGACCACCGCGCGTACATGAACCTGATGACGGATGACCCCCCCCCACCTTGTGTGAGTGGCGAGTGAGCCCGAGTAACCTGTAGCGCAGAGACAGGCAATTAACTGAACACTCAGGGCTGGTGTACCCACGGACCGTGGTGGGTGATCGTATAGGTGTAAGAATGAACGTGCATCGTATGACGTATGGTATACGGGCGAGAAGATTGTGGTCAACAATCATTAAAAACGAAACCTCAGCCCGTATGGATCTGTAGACGTGACAGATCCGGAAATGTGTGCCCTAACTAACCCAGGTACAAACATGGACGAAGACAACATGATACATAGAAACCAACAAAGAAGAGAACAGCTACCGGAGTATGCCGTGACTGGACCACAACACCCCTCTGGAACGCTAAGACTGAAACGTTGCAACGGAAATGCTGAGACTGAATGCTGAGGCGAAAAAGCTACGACAGAAATCTAGGGGCAGAAATGCAAGGACAGAAATGCTGAAACGGAAACGTTTGAGGCAGAAATGTGAAGATGGAAACGCTGACTGGACACGGAGACAGAAATACTGGGGCAGAATGCTACGACGGACACGCAACAGAAATCCTGGGGCAGAGACGCTATGACAGAAATCCTGGGGCAGAAAACGCAGACAGAAATCCTGGGGCAGAAAACGCAGACAGAAAACCTGGGGCAGAAAACGCAGACAGAAAACCTGGGGCAGAAAACGCAGACAGAAAACCTGGGGCAGAAAACGCAGACAGAAAACCTGGGGCAGAAAACGCAGACAGAAAACCTGGGGCAGAAAACGCAGACAGAAATCCTGGGGCAGAAAACGCAGACAGAAATCCTGGGGCAGAAAACGCAGACAGAAATCCTGGAGCAGAAAACGCAGACAGAAATCCTGGGGCAGAAAAACGCAGACAGAAATCCTGGGGCAGAAAAACGCAGACAGAAATCCTGGGGCAGAAAAACGCAGACAGAAATCCTGGGGCAGAAAAACGCAGACAGAAATCCTGGGGCAGAAAACGCAGACAGAAATCCTGGGGCAGAAAACGCAGATAGAAATCCTGGGGCAGAAAACGCAGATAGAAATCCTGGGGCAGAAAAACATAGACAGAAATCTCGGGGCAGAAATGCTGAGGCAAAACGCAGACAGCAATACTTGGGCAGAAAAGCTATGACAGGAACGCCGGGCAGAAAACGCTATGACAGGAACGCCGGGGCAGAAACGCTATGACAGGAACGCCGGGGCAGAAACGCTATGACAGGAACGCCGGGGCAGAGACGCTATGACAGAAAACGCCGGGGCAGAGACGCAATGACAGAAACGCCGAGGCAGAGACGCAATGACAGAAATACCGGGGCAGAAACGCAATGACAGAAATGCCGGGGCAGAAACGCAATGACAGAAATGCCGGGGCAGAAACGCAATGACAGAAATGCTGGGGCAGAAACGTAATGACAGAAATGCTGGGGCAGAAACGCAATGACAGAAATGCTGGGGCAGAAACGCAATGACAGAAATGCTGGGGCAGAAACGCAATGACAGAAATGCTGGGGCAGAAACGCAATGACAGAAATGCTGGGGCAGAAACGCAATGACAGAAATGCTGGGGCAGAAACGCAATGACAGAAATGCTGGGGCAGAAACGCAATGACAGAAACGCTGGGGCAGAAACGCAATGACAGAAACGCAATGACAGAAATGCTGGGGCAGAAACGCAATGACAGAAATGCTGGGGCAGAAATGCAATGACAGAAATGCTGGGGCAGAAATGCAATGACAGAAATGCTGGGGCAGAAATGCAATGACAGAAATGCTGGGGCAGAAATGCAATGACAGAAATGCTGGGGCAGAAATGCAATGACAGAAATGCTGGGGCAGAAATGCAATGACAGAAATGCTGGGGCAGAAACGAAATGACAGAAATGCAATGACAGAAATGCTGGGGCAGAAACGCAATGACAGAAACGCTGAGGCAGGAAACGCAATGACAGAAAACGCCGGGGCAGAAACGCAATGACAGAAATGCCGGGGCAGAAACGCAATGACAGAAATGCCGGGGCAGAAACGCAATGACAGAAATGACGGGGCAGAAACGCAATGACAGAAATGACGGGGCAGAAACGCAATGACAGAAATGACGGGGCAGAAACGCAATGACAGAAATGACGGGGGAGAACGCAATGACAGAAATGCTAGGGCAGAAACGCAATGACAGAAATGCCGGGGTAGAAACGCAATGACAGAAATGCCGGGGTAGAAACGCAATGACAGAAAATGCCGGGGTAGAAACGCAATGACAGAAATGCCGGGGTAGAAACGCAATGACAGAAATGCCGGGGTAGAAACGCAATGACAGAAATGCCGGGGTAGAAACGCAATGACAGAAATGCCGGGGTAGAAATGCAATGACAGAAATGCCGGACACCAAACGGATGGCCCCCCATCTCTTGACACCAGCATGGACAGCCTCCCATCCTTAGACAACAGCATGGACGCCCCCCCTCTCTATACCAGCATGGACAGTCCCCCCTCTGTACCAGCATGGACGCCCCCCCCCCTCACAACACCAGCATGGACGCCCCCCCTCTCTCTACCATCATGGACGTCCCCCCCTCTCTATACCAGCATGGACGCCCCCCCTCTCTATGCCAGCATGGACGGCCCCCCCCCCTCTCAACATCAGCATGGACGATGCCCCCCCTCCCATACTCCGAGCCCCGGGAAGGATTAAACAGCCGAGTGGGCGGCCTGACAAGATGCCAGCGTGAGTTTAGAGGAGTGAGTGGGTGGGTGGGCGCCCAAACAGACAGGGTGGAGGAGCGGGCGGCCCTGCAAAAGATGGCGGCGTGCGCTCGGAGGAGGGAGTGGGTGGAGGGCGGGCAGCCTGCATGAGTCCCAACGTGTGGAAGGACGGATGAGCGGGCGGGTGACCCCCCCCCTCTGAAGCCGGCATGAGCCCAACGAAAGATGACCCAGTGCGATCAGAGGAGTGGGAGGGAGGACGGACGGATGGACGGACCCCCCCCCCTCACTGTGCGAGCCCGGAGGAGTGGGAGGCAGGACGGAGTGGCCCTCCCCTGAGTCCGAGCCCGGAAGGAGGAGCAGGTAACAAGCGGGCGGCCCTGCACCCGAAGCTGGCGTGTGTCCGGCCGTAAGGACAGTGAAGAGCGGGCATGACACATGGCGAGCCCCCCCCCCCCCTCTGGCGGTCCCCCCTCTCTAGAATACCGGGGGGGGGGAGATTGAGAAGACAACAGGCGGTCCCTCAGAAGATTGAGCAGCGAGGAGTGGTGGGGCCCCCTCCCCACCCGACCATGCGGGATTAGCCCAGCAAGGAAGGTGGATGGATGGATGGACAGACGCCGCCACCCCCCCCCCCCCCGGCGAGCGCACCGTGGGAAGCGGGCGGCACCCAGCCAGAGAGAGGCCAGATGAAGCCCTGCGGAAGTGGTGGGTGGAAGGAAGGATAGCAAGGAAGGTTGATGTGGAGACAGACGAGACCCCCCGGGGCTGGGAGAAGCGGACGGGCGGCCCCCATGGTGCAGGATGGAACATGGCCTGCAAGGGGAGGGGGGGGGGGAGGGGGGCAGGCTGCCCCCACGAAGCTAAAGGAACCCAGGGGTAGAGGAACGATACCATGAAACGGCCGACCACCGTGCTGTAAGGAGGCCGGACATGATGTGCGTCGGCGGTGTCGCCCAGAAATGACGGCAACCCAGACCCGACAGGGGAGGAGGCTTAAGTAGCCCTCTCAGTCTCCTCCCACAAATACAGGCTGGCCTGCGGCCAGCCTTACCACATATCGCAGTACTCAAACAATATCCATTTCATTTTAGCATATAGAAATGTGATAATTTACACATTTTCTTCTTTATAGATGCTTATGCTGCAGTAAACCATATTTTCTGGAACTGGCATATGTGACTAGCCCTACTGACTCTGCAAGGGAGGCATGGATGTCGGCCCAGGATTCTCTGGACCGGCTGAGATCCTCCACCGCGGAGCGCAAGCGTTTTTTTACGAAATTGGCATTCTACGAGGAGGGGGAGAAGACAGGTCGCCTTCTGGCCAAAATTGCACGATCCCAACAACAGTCCCCGGTTATAGGTGCCATTCGCGCTTCTAGTGGAAAACTGGTTAGTTCCCCCGATGCCATTATATCCAAGCTGGCTTCCTTCTATATGGACCTCTATGGGGAGAGGGAGACCTACTCGGATGACGAATTGGCTACCTACATGTCCCACATTGATCTGCCCCCGCTGTCTGTTGAGGCTAGGAAACAACTAGATGACCCGATTACTATGGAGGAACTGCAGGCGACGGCCTGCTCTTTCCCCACATGCAAGGCGCCTGGTGAGGATGGCTTACCGATGGAAGTGTTCACTCAATACGGTGAGCAATTACTGCCAGAATTATTGAAAGTCTTTAATGCCTCGTTGGAGGTAGGTAGTCTCCCTGATTCTATGACTAGAGCAAATGTGATACTCTTACTGAAGCCGGGGAAGGACCCGGTGGACCCGGGCTCCTATAGACCTATCTCATTGCTCCAGAGCGACGTGAAGATACTCGCTAAGGTCCTGGCGCTTCGGGTCAATGGGATAGTCTCCTCCATTATTCACCAAGATCAGGCAGGCTTTATGCCTCAAAAATCCACTGCTACTAACCTTAGGAGACTGTACCTGAATATGCAAATTCAAGCAGAGAATGGGGGTCGTAGGGCACTTTTGTCCCTTGATGCCAATAAAGCATTTGATAGTGTAAGCTGGAGGTACCTGTGGGCAGTGCTAGACAAGTTTGGCTTTGGGACTCAGTTTGTGGCGTGGGTTAGGTTACTTTATGCGGCCCCGCAGGCGACCATTAAGATGGCGGACAAAATGTCTCCGGCTTTTGCTCTGGGCAGGGGAACGCGACAGGGTTGCCCACTGTCCCCCCTGCTCTTTGCGATCGCTATAGAAAGAACCACTGGCAGCCCTTGTGAGGTCAAGTGAACAGATATGTGGATTTAGGTACGGCACTATACATGAAAAAATTATGTTATATGCGGATGACATGTTACTCTTTTTGGAAGATCCCAGTCTATCAGTGCCAGGGGTTATGTCCATAATAACGCAGTTTGGTCACTTTTCAGGTCTGACCATAAATTGGTCTAAGTCTGCCCTGATGATGCTGGATGAAGACCGGGAGGTGGACCTCCCGGCCTCTTGTCCCATCCCGGTGGTTACTGGCTTCAAGTACTTGGGTGTGCAGATTTCACCCAAGATATCGGAATACTGCTCTCTGAATGTGTACCCCTTGCTGTCCCGTTTTCGAGATAAGATCAACACCTGGAATAACCTTAACATGTCCCTGGCAGGTAGGGCCAATCTAATTAAAATGATTCTGATGCCCCAATTACTATACTTCCTACACAACTCACCGGTGGTCATACACCTGAAAGTTTTCAGAGTCGTGAACACTCTCTTCCGGAGGTTGTTGTGGAATGTTAGGACCCCCAGAATTAGGCTGGAGCAGTTACAGCACTCTAAGGAACCCTTGGCTGTATTATGTGGCTGCCCAGCTGCAGCATTTGGTGGGCTCTATGGCTCGGGATCCGGCGGGCTCGGCGGCACAGCTGATGCTGTTTGCTTCAGGAGCTGAGACCATTCCCCTGGGCCTGGAGGCACAAAAGTTTCTGAGGTCCAATAAGCAGACCCCAACGCTGGCTTTAACACAAAAGATATGGAACAAGGGTAGGCAACTCCAGGGGGTGCGGGGGTTCACAGACTTTAGCCCAATTTGGGGCAACCGCTCCTATGTTGAGCTGGCTAAGTTACATCAGGGGCCCCAATGGGGTGCCCATGGTGTGACCATGCTATCACACATATTTGAAAATGGTAGGCTGCTTTCCTTCTCTGAACTACAAACCAACTTTCAATTGCCAGCCAGTATGTGGTTTCTATACCTCCAGCTCTGGCACGCAGTAGCGGCGCAGGGAGATGCGGGGGAGTGGACTTTGTCGCCCACTCCGGTATTCCATGTACTGTACTCTGCCACTGAGACCAAGGGGATTATATCCCAATGTTATCAGATGTTACTATCTGGACACTTGAGGGCGTATCCTTGTAGGGCAAGGTCTCTGTGGGAACAGGACCTTGGACAGATTACGGGTGACCAGTGGGAAGAAGCTCTACTATCCATAACCACTTGCTCCCTGAACGTGGCACAAAAAGTTTCCCAACTGTACCTGACACTAAGAGTACACTATACTCCGGTGAAACTCCATAGAGAGGGTAGACTTCCAGACCCGCTGTGCTGCCGTTGCCAGCAACACGACGGGGACCTTATACACCTTCTGTGGCGGTGTCCAAAGTTGCATAGATACTGGAGAGAGGTGGTGAGGACACTGAACTCTGTGTTCCAAATTGAGGTCCCTCTTGATCCCATGTGCTGTATATTGGGGGTGCTGGGTGTGGTGGTCCCTGAGGAACTGATATGGGTGGCAGTCTCTAGAGCGCTGTTCCAAGCTAGGAAGCTAATTTTAATGGGATGGAAATCAGCGGCACCTCCCGCGCACTCTTCGTGGATTACCCATATGGGGAACACCCTCATTATGGAGAAATATATTTACCAACATAGGGGGTGCCAAGGCAGGTTTGAGCGGATATGGTCACGATGGCTGGACACACCGGGTCTAAGCCCAAAAGAGCTGGTGATGACCAGACTTTTGAAATGTTTGTAAGGGATATTGAAATATGTACTGTATGTATGCCTGGTATGACATGTTAAGGGTCGGGGGGGGGGGGATGGAGTAGTTTATGGAAGACCATGCTTAATCGGTACATGAAAGGCAAATGTGTATATTTGTATGATGAGCAGTTGACGGAGTCGATTATATGCTTGTACATTGGAAAGTGTTGTTGTTTATCTATTTGTTCAATAAACACCCTTTTGATTTAAAAAAAAAAAAAAAGACATGTTTTCTTCTGTGTTCACTGCTTATTTTATTTTCTTGTTGCATGAATAACATACACTGACACCAATTAGAACCAATGAAGCTGCTAGAATAAGCTGCAAAGCAACATCTTCACCACTACTATTAGCGAGACCTGGATAAATGAGAACCTTCATAGACATGCTGTGATATGTCTGTATTTTTGTCCTATTTCACAATACAAAAATAACCCATATTCTAACAGCTTGAATACATGAAAAATGTATAAGTGCGGAATACCATTTTGTTGTGTTACAATAACGCTCGTTATCTACAATGGTGCCTTTCGTTTTGAATAGCACCCACGTGCACCTGTGTTGTAGCGCACCACAATGCACAAAAACGTGTTGCCATGCAATACATAACAAAAAAAAAAGGGTCGCATTTGGATTGATCGCGCGATAGTCTGATCGTAAGTACACAGCTTTCGACAGCCGATCATGACAGTTCGTCCAACAATATCCAAAGGGAAAAACACAAAAACTTTTCTCGGAAGATAGCTCAGCGAACAACAATCGTTTAATCAGTACAGTATGCGTCCGCTAAAAATTGATAGACAAACACCACGCATGATCGGAAACACGAAAGTAACCCGGAAGGAGATGGGAGAACGTAAACAATGTTCGTACCGCGAAAATGCTCAAACATACAAACAGAAACAGATCAGTACAGTTCTCCGATCGTTAAGAGAACAAGAGAAAAACGACGCTAATGAAACGTGCGAGAGCAATACACAAATATGCCTCTACAATACGAACGTAAATAGCAAAAAGGCGTGGTAGACACATGCGTCACACGTATATGACATCACTTCTGAAATGTAGCTATGCAAACAGGAAGCTTTTCCAGAACCGTACGAAAAAAATCGTACATTTAGTAGAGCGCAAAATGCACTTTTGAATTCAATATTAGTATTATGCAACAAAATGCGAACGATAAGTCGTAAGATTATCTGATCGCGTGAACGAGGCATTAGGCTGGCCATACATTACAGTAAAACCTTGGATTGCGAGCTTATCTTGTTCCAGAAACATGCTTGTAATCCAAAGCACTTGTATAGCAAAGCAAATTTCCCCATAAGAAATAATGGAAACTCAAATGATTCGTTCCACGACCATTTATTCATAAGTCCTTCTGTTTATAGTCCATATAAAAAGATTATAGCAATGTGATTGGTTGTGTAACCATAAAATGTCCATCCACAAATGGCCACCTCCACAAGGGGATTAGAAGCAAAATCCAGCAGGAGCTACAGAGTATAAAAGAGAAGAGAGGAGTATAGAAGGTAAAGCAATATGTTGCTAAATGTTGTACCTTCATTAAATGTAACCATATTTCTACACTGCCTCTCTTCTCTTCTATACTCAGTTGTGACATGACGCTACTTGTATATCAAGACATCGCTTGTATATCAAGTCAAAATTTATTAAAATATTTTGCTTGTCTTGCAAAACGCTCTCAAACCAAGTTACTCTCAAAGCAAGGTTTTACTGTATACAATTTTCTGGTTCTATTTCCTTTAGATTTACCTTCAGCTATGTAGTACAAGGACCTGCCTGATTGCTTACAAACTGAAAGTGTTTACGTTTAACCTCATATTATATGCTTTTGGTAAATCTAAAGGAAAATTATACAAGAAAGTTGTGTAATGTATGGCCAGCCTAAAAAATTGCACCTCTGCATTGTTTTTAATGGCTTTAATTTAACTGTACACGCAGCACTCATATGTTCGAAAATCCACCATTACATTTCAGGCTATTACGGTACAATCAGACTAATATCTTACAAATATGTAATCATTATAATGCACATGAGTTAGGGAGGGGGGAGCATTTTAATCCAGCACAAATAACGACTAACAGAAGTGAGACAATATTTATTCCTGACAAACTAGAACACCTATGTACACAATTAGACAAACATAGCTATATACATGAGAAATGTTGACGGTGAGGTGTGTGCAATGTCCAATGATGAAAACACAGGGAACAAACTCAAAGGGCCAATTGTTTCTTGCCTTACCCTGAATACTGCCACAGATTTGCATGTCTTCCTTCTGGAAGCAGTTCCCTCTTATTCAGGGGGGTGATGCCAATGGCAGCCTCTAGAATAGTAAAATATTTCTTGTACCTCATGCTGCCTCTGTCACTCCACCTCTGGATCAAGTTGTGGCTGGAGGAACTGCTGCGCCTGCGACTTTTGATCTCACATCTGTAAGCAGCTGCTGTGATCTAGTTAAACCATGCATGATGGCTATAACACAAACACTAATCGTAATGCCGTGTTTTAAAAACATAGCGGGGACGAAAAAAAAAAAAGAAAAAAAAGATGCATAGCGCAGAGTAGGTTTTCTGTAACGTCACTCTTATATAATTCCAGTGATCTTGAAATAAAGCCGTAATGAAAATTCTCTGCAGTTACAATCATGTTGTAAGCCTTCGCCGTACGGACTAGAACTCCAAGTCATTAATCCCTAGATAAATCTTTTAGGTCAGCAATCTACCAAGTGTTACGGGTCCACAATAAGAGACTGCCGCAGCAGTTTAAGTGGACTTTAACTGATAGGGTCGAGGTCATACGATTATTATCATTGGCCCCAATACCAAGACCTCAATCCAATGGAATCTGCTTCTCAGTGCGGATCTTTTGATATTTCCCTTGCTTTATTTATCCCAGTTTATTGAATTTATTGTAGTAGAATTTTAATCCATCTTTAGAAGCACACCATATGACAGCAAAAGTGGCACCATATTGAACTGAAAAAAACAAATGAGCTTGGTTCAGTGATATGTCTAACCACAGTTAGCTGGCCAGAAGTTACAGAACATTTGCAAACAGTTGAAGGCCATGCCTTGCCGAAACTTCGTTGCCTTGCCTGTTATTTTTGAATAGCACCCCAACTTACTATTACTGTAGCAGGAAATGTACCTGTACTGCAGCGTGTTGTGGTGACGTCACATGCATCACAAGACATGGCACATGCCACCTGTTGTGGTGAATGCCATTAAAAAAGAATGGAACATTTCAAATTTTTTGTGTGCTAAGTAAGGTGTGCTGCCAGCTGAAACCAAATATTTTTCCCTGTATTCATCGCTATGTAGATTGAAAGGGGACTGAAGCTCTTCTAAAGTTAAATGCAAACATTCACTATGAGCTTTGTTATGTTGCATTAAAAAAAGGTGATATCATTTAAATCAACAGACTTTGAGTGCCGGTTCCCACAGGCGGCTTCAAAGTTGTCTGACTCTGAAGCCGCCCCGTATGGCGCGACTTCAGCGCGGCTTGCAAAACGGCTCAGAAGTCGCCCCAAAGTAGTATAGGAACCTTTTTCTAAGTCGGAGCGACTTGAGTCGTTCCTATTAGAATGGTTCCATTGCACTGAATGGAGCGCGACTTGTCAGGTGGCTAAGTCGCCTGACAGGTCGCCCCTGTGTGAACCGGCACTGAGACTTATATTTTGGGGTAAATATACAAGGTGTGTGTAAATAATGACAAATTTTTTACAATTTCTTCCAAAAAAGAAGTTAATAAAAAGTATAATATGTATACAATTTTGATATCAAATAAAATCCTATCTGTCTAAAAAGTACATATAATACACTATAATACCAAAAGTATTGGGACACCTTCCTTTACACGCACATGAACTTTAATGGCATCCCAGCCTTTGTCTGTAGGGTTCAATATTGAGTTGGCCCACCCTTTGCAGCTATAACAGTTCCAACTCTTCTGGGAAGACTGTCCACAAAGTTTAGGAGTGTGTCTATGGGAATGTTTGACCATTCTTCCAGAAGTGCATTTGTGAGGTCAGGCATTGATGTTGGACGAGAAGGCCTGGCTCACAGTCTCTGTTTTAATTCAGCTGTTATAGCTGCAAAGGGTGGGCCAACGCAATAAAGTTCATCTTCGTATAAAGGCAGGCTTCCCAATACTTTTGCTAATATAGTGTACGTTGCACTAAACAAATACTAATGCCCCGTACACATGATCTGGCTTTTGCCAGGCCAAAAGCACATCGGAATTCCGACGGAATTCCATCGGAGTAAAATAGAACATGTTCTATATTTAAACTCCGATGGAATTCATCGGAATTTCTCCAATGCGGCACACACGTTGGACTTTTTCCATCGAGAATTCCTATCGTGTGTACAAGGTATAAAAGGTTTAAAGCTGAACTTCAGGCATTTTTTTGCCCATGCAGTGAGGCTGTGCAGTGGGTTAATTGCTTTTATTTCTCTAATGCCGCGTACACGATCGGAAATTCCGACAAGAAAAGTCAGATGTGAGCTTTTGGTCGGAAATTCCGACCGTGTGTATGCTCCATCGGACTTTTGCTGTCAGAATTTCTGCCAGAAAAAGATTGAGAGCAGGTTCTCTATTTTTCAGACGGAAAAAGTTCCTATCGGAAATTCCGATCGTCTGTAGCAATTTCGACGTGCAAAATTCCTACGCATGCTCGGAAACAATTTGACACATGCTTGGAAGCATTGAACTTCATTTTCTCGGCTCGTCGTAGTGTGGTACGTCACTGCGTTCTTGACGGTCGAAAGTTCAGAGAACTTTTGTGTGACCCCGTGTATGCAAGCCAAGCTTGAGCGGAATTCCGTCGGAAAAAACATCCAAGGTTTTTCATCAGTGCCCATCAGTGCAGCTTCATCAGTGCCTACCAGTGCCCATCAATGCAGCTTCATCAGTGCTGACCAGTGCCCATCAATGTGGCCTTATCAGTGCCCATCAATGCCGCCTATCAGTGCCCATCAGTGCAGCCTCATCAGCGTACATCAGTGAAGGAGAAAATGTACTTGTTTGCAAAATTTAATTTTTTAAAATTGTCAGTCTTTTTTCGCTTGTTTAGCAAAAAAAAAAAAAAACCCAGTGGTGATTAAATACCACCAAAAGAAAGCTCTATGTGTGTAAAAAAATTAATTTGGATAGAGTGTTGCATGACCGCGCAATTGTCATTCAAAGTGCGACAGCGCTGAAAGCTGAAAATAGGCCTGGGCAGGAAGAGGGTACAAGTGCCCAGTAAGCAAGCGGTTAATGCAATGCACCAGAACAGTAACGTGTTAATGGGCCCTAATGGTCTCTTATGTCAATGAGCATTAGGACTCTGCACATGAGTCCCTGGGTCTGCATAGTTGTTGCAGCAGCTTCAGCAGGTCCCATAATCCCTGCTTTGTTTATGACCTATTTTATAAATGATGAATGCAACAGCAGTGGTGGGAACGGCACTTTTGTATCAGGATTGAGGCTCCCAGATCGGTGGAAAGAATGGAAAAGTTACACCACGGTAGATTTGAGTACTGACTGAGCCCGCTGGGTTACACCTGCAACTTTAGATCGATTTTAGTGGACTGACCTTTTAAAGCTCACCTCCACCTAAAACGTTTTATTTTGTTGTGCACAGGAAAGGGTAGGAGCTTGTAATCTGTCATTTGCAACCAACAATAAAACATTTTAGGGTGCCTAAACCCCTCCTCAGTGTATCAGCCTGCTAGTACAATTATTTTAAATATACAATAAGCACACGACATACCAAGAATGCTTATGCAATAAAGTTGTATGTAGCATATAGGCACGACTATACAATAGAATATCCAATTATGCCATGTCACATCAGGCAATAAACCTTTGCTGTATTATGCTTGATGTGACATGGCATACTGTACTTGGATTTTTGTACCTATTGCATAATCGTGTTTATAGGCCGAGGACAACCATATTGTAAAAGCATGCTTGGTATGTGGTGTGCCTACTCTCATAGGCGTGCGCACAGGGTGTGCCAGGTGTGCCTGGGCACACCCTAATCACCCCATGTACATTAGCATTATCCAGGGGTGGCACCTGGTGGGTGGTTGGGGGTGCCAGTGGCCAGTGTAAATGCCCACATTATATGAAAGGCTAGGTTCAACCTCAGGAACACATTACACCCGTATTTAGGGTGTAATATAATATGGTCCCAATCAACTGTCTCCCACCACCAGAGCCTCCTCCCTGTGACTGCAGGTGGCATTCATGTGTGTTTAAACTTAGAGGTGCACACCCTAATGCAATAGGCTGCGCACACCTATGCCTACTCTGTATATTTAAAATGAAGGGTAAGTGTCTGTGTCAGGTTTTATGGCCATATGAGGTTTCCTGTCACTTTCTGTCCAGACACAAAGTGATGGGAAATCTTTCCAAAGAAGACACGTATAAACCATTTTTAGAAGAGTGGGGAAGGGCTGGAACTTCTGCCTGGGTCTATAGTGTTGTCTGTGCTTTCCTGTCACAGTGACAATCATTCCCCCCTTTTCTTGTATTGGTGACAGTGTCACAGAGGCAGGATGTAAGAAATGGGGACCTTGCAAAAATGTTAAAGCAGTATTAAACCCAAAACCACAAATTGTATATATTGCAGCTTACCAATTATTAGATGGGATGGCTGCAATATCTTTCATTTTTAGGCTTTTCCCCTCTGTTTTTACAGATCCAGCCAGTAACACACCTCCAATCTGGATGAAGGAGCAACTTCGGACAGCAGCATTGTCAGTCTGGGGGGAGGGGAGTGTTATAAGCACTAGTAGATTTAGATACACTAAACAAATTGAAGCCAAACAAAAAAAGTTGATTGGTTTTTCAGATGGATTCCGCTCAAGCTTGGCTTGCATACACATGGTCACACAAGTTCTCTGAACTTTCGAGCGTTAAGAACGCGGTGACATACAACACTACGGACGAGGCGAGAAAAATAAGTTCAATGTCGGAATTGCATACAGACGAACGGATTTTCCAGTAGGAATTTTTTCAGTCGGAAAAATTGAGAACCTGCTCTCAAACTTTTGCTGGCAGAAATTCCGCCAGCAAAAGTCTGATGGAGCATACACACGGTCGGAATTTCCAATGAAAAGCTCACATCAGACTTTTGCTTGCGGAAATTCCGCTCGTGTATAACACTTTGTATGCATTTACAGCTATAGTTTTTTCTCTTTTAGGATAAAGGTTTTACATAAATTAATCAAAGCGTATCATTGTAAGCTCCCCTGGCAGTGGTAAATGGTTTGTCTCAACCTTCTAACTGCTACATCTACAGAACAGCTTGTTTTGTTGAAAATCAACAGACTTACTGCCTAGATTAGTGGTCTCCAAACTGAGGCCCAGGAGACAGGTGTGGCCAGATGCTTGCTTTTATCCAACCCTTAGGGAACTAATTTCATCCACTGATACCAACAATGGGGCATAATTCCCCCCACTGATACCAATGAAGGGTCACAATTCCTCCCAATGACACCCAACAATGGGGCACAATTCCTTCCCATGACACCAATGATGGGGGATTGTTTATTCCCACAAACATTGGGACCTTTTCTACTCCCAATGCCCACAGTGCGGCCCCCTCTTAAGTCTGAAGAACAGTAAACTGTGTTGTGCAGAGTTTTGAAATCATGCGCTGGAAGCTTCTTGTTTGCAGCAATAGCTTTGCTTTTATGGAGGATTAGCAGAACATATTTTACAGCATGTCTATATCATGGAACAGACAACAGGAACATATGAAAACACAGTGAAGAAAGCAAACACTTCCTCTCATTACATTACCATAGGTAACACACTATAACACTGCAGCGCCACCTGCTGCATAGATATGTGTAGCGTCCACTACCTTTTGGTATGTGCTTTAATAGTGTTATTTGTTTTAAACTGTCATTGCAGGTAAATTTAGCCAGGCCAGTGCATTAAGCTAGGCCTGGTTGTTTTGATCTGGGACTAGGAGTGTCAGAGTAGCAGTGGATGTGGCCACCTGTGCTCAGACTCTGGAAATCTTCCCCTGCATTCAGGAGAATATTCTGGAAGGGGGCGGAGCTGGAAGCTCTGAGTGACAGGCAGCTTGTGTGGCAGCTCTACCAATCCCCAACTAGGATTGGCCGGGGGCGGGCCTGCTATATAAGCTGAGGTAACATGCCACTGGGGAGGAGTCGTGAGAGGAAAGAGAATGGAGCAGTAGTGTCTGTGTGACAAGGCCCCGGCCTGAGGCCCACCAGGTGCCTGAGGAGAAAGTCCTGAAGGAGGACCACTTTTCTTTAACACTGCAAAGGATCAATTCAACATTAAGAGAAAGGAACCTGGAACTGTTATTGCTGGATTGTGCGGTTGAACCATGTCTCTTCCATGGACCGGGGACCATGGAACAGGTCAGTGGGTACATGACAGCAAGTGATGGGACCAGAGGAGTCTACTGAGGAGACTTGGGAATATCTGCTGTTGCCCCTAGTAACTGAAAGCCACAAGGGGTTGTCTTAGACGGGATGTTGCACGGTCAGTCCTACACAGCAGGATGTTACAAGGAGAGTCTCTAACCTTATCTCAATTCAAGATGGAAGGCTGTGGCCGGGGAACTCAGCCTTTCCATCACTGGACTATTTGGGCCTAGTAGTCCATCAGTTGCCATTTGCAGTAGAGGGACTGTGGGTCGGAGGGGGGTGTATGAGGATACCTTCCGGACACAGGGCCAGCATTTGGATAACTGTCATTACCTCAGAAAATCATTCAGAGTGACTTTTCCACAAGAAGTTCTTAAAGTAATATTCTGCAGGAATCAGTACAGCTTACAAGGGAGCAATAGTCTGCAGTGACACAGCTCACTAAACTACAATCTTTGTTGTGCATTATCCTCAGAATCTAATCTACTATGTACTAATGTCTATGGGCATCCCATGTTATTCCTAACCTTCCTTACTCCACCTAAGAAACCTTTTATAATAAAAATACCACAAGGTAAAGCAAGTGACTCTTTATTATTGTGTCCAGAGAGAGAAATGGATGAATGGAGGGTCAGACAACAAGGTGATGTGTGGATCTGGTGAACTTGTGCCCAGAGTGCACCGCTACATATGTATAATGCATACAGTATTGTCAGTGTATAAGCAACTATGCTGTTGCTCTTACAACAAACTGGCCCTTTGTTTAGAATGTTTGGAGACCCCTGGCCTAGATCACCAGGTAAAAATAAAAGAAAGCAAGCCTAAAAAAGAAAACAAATACAGCCTTCACATCTAAGAATTGGTAAGCTGCAGTATAATAAATGTTTGCTACTAATACCATTTTTACTCTCTCTAAAGAGTTGGTCTTTAAACAAGTGACAGGTATGTGTCTGTTTTTGCTGGTTTACATAGATACACTATAATACCAAAAGTATTGGGACGCCTGCCTTTACACGCACATGAACTTTAATGACATCCCAGTTTTAGTCTGTAGGGTTAAATATGGAGTTGGCCCACCCTTTGCAGCTATAACAGCTTCAACTCCTCTGGGAAGGGTGTCCACAGGGTGTTGGAGTGTGTCTATGGGAATGTTTGACCATTCTTCCAGAAGCGCATTTGTGAGGTCAGGCACTGATGTTGGATGATTTCGTCTTGCAGTCTCCGCTCTAATTCATCCCAAAGGTGTCCTATCGGGTTGAGGTTGAGTGCTTTGTGAACTGGTGTGCAGTCATGTTGGAACAGGAAGGAACTGTTGTCACAAAGTTTGGAGCATGAACTTGTCCAAAATGTCTTGGTATGCTGACGCCTTAAGAGTTCCCTTCACTGGAACTAAGGGGTCAAGCCCAACCCCTAAAAAACAACCCCACACCATAATCCCCCCTCCACCAAATGATTTGGACCAGTGCACAAAGCAAGGTCAATAAAGACATGGATTAGCGAGTTTGGGGTGGAGGAACTTGACTGGCCTGCATAGAGTCCTGACCTCAACCCGATAGAACACCTTTGGGATGAGTTAGAGTGGAGACTGCGAGCCAGGCCTTCTCGTCCAACATCAGTGCCTGACCTCACAAATGCACTTCTGGAAGAATGGTCAGACATTCCCATACACACTCCTAAACCTTGTGGACAGTCTTCCCAGAAGAGCTGAAGCTGTTATAGCTGCAAAGGGTGGGCCAACTCAATATTGAAACCTATGGACTAAGACTGGGATGGCATTAAAGTTTATATGCATGTAAAGGCAGGCATCCCTAATGCTTTTAATAATATAGTGTATATTTCATTTCACATCCTAATAGTTTTTCCAGAATGTTCTGCAATGGTATACTGTAGAACTTCGATAGTCTCAATAAAATAACCAATTATGTTAAACCTCCCATTCTATAACCCACAGTGTATAAATGAAATCTGACTAGTGACTCGGGGCAAGTATAAATTCTCTTACCCTCGGTTATCGTAAATCCTAATCTGAGTAACTTCAACTGGCATTTTCATTGACCAGTTTGGAATTATCTGTTTGCCAAACTGTAAACTTAAAAAATCCCCAAACTCTCCTTCTACTGTACAAACTCACTTATTTTTTTGTCATTGTAAAAATAGAAGTAATGCTGATGCTGTTATGTCACGAAAAACAATAGACCCTCTGTCTCTAATGATGCCAAAGCTCTACATGCACCTGGTGGCCAGAGACCATGTGATTAGCTGCCTAGGTTTGGGTCATCTGAGGGAACTCAGTCAGAAGATTTCATGGCTCGAATAGACATGTGCACAACATAAAAATTTGTTTAGTTTGGTTTCGTTTCTGTGCGTTTCCGTTGATTCGTAATTTCGTAAGACGTGGGTTATCGTATTCGGACTCTTTCGTATTTCCGTAAGGGTTATTTTTCTGTTGATTCGTTTCTCCGTTAGTCTAATTTTCGTTGATTCGAAATTCATATTTACGTTATATTTTATATTCGGCCGTGTTCGTATTTTCGTAAGAACTATATTTCCGTTGATTTGCAATGATTCGTATTTTCGTGTCTAATTTCCGTTGATTGGAAAATCGTACTTTTGTAGATTTAATTACATTCGTACTTTCGTTAGAATACATTTTCCGTTTATTCAAAACATTACTCGTCGTAATTTTGTAATTCGTACTTTCGTGAGATTGACTGGCTCATTTATTCGTACTTTCGTAACATTGTTTTCGTAGATTAGTAATCGGCGCATAATTCGTAATTTTACATAATGTGTCAGAATAGGAAAAAACAAAAACATGCCAGAGATATTACAAATCGGTCGTGCGACGTGGCTCCCAAACAAAATTTACGTCCTTTTTTTCTCACAAAGAGAGCTGTCTTTTGGTGGTATTTGATCACCTCTGCGGTTTTTATTTTTTGCGCTATAAACAAAAATAGAGCGACAATTTTGAAAAAAATTAAATATTTTTTCTTTTTGCTATAATAAATATCCCCAAAAAATATATAAAAATTATTTTTTTTCCTCAGTTTAGGCCGATACGTATTCTTCTACATATTTCTGTTAAAAAAAAATCGCAATCTGCGTTTATTGATTGGTTTGTGCAAAAGTTATAGCGTTTACAAAATAGGGGGTAGTTTTATGGCATTTTTATAAATATTTTTTTTTTTACTAGTAATGGCGGCGATCAGTGTTTGTTTTTTTTTTTTTTTTTTGGTGATTGCGACATTATGGCGGACACATCGGACACTTTTGACACTATTTTGGGACCATTGTCATTTTTACAGCGACCAGTGCTATAAAAATGCACTGGTTACTGTAAAAATTACACTGGCAGTGAAGGGGTTAACCAAGAGGGGGCGCTGTAGGGTTTAAGTGTGCCCTGATTTGTGTTTCTTACTGTGGGGGGGGGGCTTAGCGTGTGACGTCACTGATCGTCGTTCCCTATTACAGGGAACAGACGATCAGTGTCAGTCACACTAGGAAGCACGGGGAGCACACTTACCTCTCCCCATTATTCCTCTCTGTGACCAGATCGCGGGACACCAGCGGCGATCGGGTCCACTGTTCCCGCGGTGACGGTAACGGAGAAGAGGACCGGGTAGAGAGCGTGCCGCCGGCGGCGCGCTCGCGACCCACAGCTGTGCACATTAAAGGGGATGTACCTGTACGCTAGGGCTGCAACGATTAATCGATATTAATCGATAATGAAAATCGTTGTCAACGATTTTCATTATCGATTAGTTGGTCCGCACCTTGCGCCTGTCCGTCCGTTGCAAAAATCCTTCCCTCCTGTGTACTGTAATCCTGTGTCTCCTTCCTGTGTCCTCGGCGCTGTGACCAGGCACGTCCTTGCCGCTGCACGTCCGCGGCGCGCCTCTCCTCCTTGCTGACGTCATTCCCACAGATCTTCTCAGCCCCGCCTGCTGCTGCCTCGATGGAACAGAGAGGCGAGGGCAAGAAGCTGTGAGGAGACTGAGCCGAGCTGCAGTGTGAAAAAAGGTAGCGGCTAGCAGCTAAGTAAAAAAAGTACACAGCACCCACAAACAGTACACATTCAGTCAGTGCCCCAACTTATGTATTCCGGGGGGGGGGGGGAGTGCCCCATCATTGGTTTTCCTGGGAGGGAGGGGGGGAGAATAGTAATAGCCCCATTGGTGTTTCTGGGGGAGAGGGGAATAGTGCCCCGTTGGTGTTTCTGGGGGGGGATAGTGCCCCATTGGTGTTTCTGGGGGGGATAGTGCCCCATTGGTGTTTCTGGGGGGGATAGTGCCCCATTGGTGTTTTCTAGTGGGGGATAGTGCCCCATTGGTGTTTTTCTAGTGGGGAATAGTGCCCCATTGGTGTTTTCTAGTGGGGAATAGTGCCCCATTGGTGTTTTCTAGTGGGGAATAGTGCCCCATTGGTGTTTTCTAGTGGGGAATAGTGCCCCATTGGTGTTTTCTAGTGGGGAATAGTGCCCCATTGGTGTTTATGGGGGGGAATAGTGCCCCATTGGTGTTTATGGGGGGGAAATAGTGCCCCATTGGTGTTTATGGGGGGGAATAGTGCCCCATTGGTGTTTATGGGGGGGAATAGTGCCCCGTCATTGGTGTCCCCGGGGGGAATAACGCCCCGTCATTGGTGTCCCCGGGAGGAATAACGCCCCGTCATTGGTGTCCCCGGGAGGAATAACGCCCCGTCATTGGTGTCCCCGAGAGGAATAACGCCCCGTCATTGGTGTCCCCGGGAGGAATAACGCCCCGTCATTGGTGTCCCCGGGAGGAATAACGCCCCGTCATTGGTGTCCCCGGGAGGAATAACGCCCCGTCATTGGTGTCCCCGGGAGGAATAACGCCCCGTCATTGGTGTCCCCGGGAGGAATAACGCCCCGTCATTGGTGTCCCCGGGAGGAATAACGCCCCTTCATTGGTGTCCCCGGGAGGAATAACGCCCCATCATTGGTGTCCCCGGGAGGAATAACGCCCCATCATTGGTGTCCCCGGGAGGAATAACGCCCCATCATTGGTGTCCCAGGGAGGAATAACGCCCCATCATTGGTGTCCCAGGGAGGAATAACGCCCCATCATTGGTGTCCCCGGTAGGAATTCATTATTACTTTTAAATAAACGAATAAATGGCACATTCAGTTTTTTTTATGATTTTATCCGATTAATCGATTAATCGAAAAAATAATCGGCCGATTAATCGATTATGAAAATAATCGTTAGTTGCAGCCCTACTGTACGCCCATGTGCCCAGTCGTGCCATTTTGCCGACGTACATCGGCGTGCGGCGGTCCTTAAGTGGTTAAGAAACAAAGAATTTCTCTCACACAAGTCACAACTTTACTCACAAATCCAACAGAACAGTGCAACCTACCCAACCACAATCCATCTGGACTGTGGATGGAATGCACTGCAGTCTAACACAGAAAAACACACAAGGGAATAAGAAACAAGCTCATTGGGGGAAGAGACAACCTCTTCAGGGGAAGGGACAAGCTTATTGGCCATTGGCCAACATCCAGAACTAATTCAGAACTAACAAAATAGAATTTATGTTTCTCTTGTCATCCATGGACTGACACAGCGTGTCTTATACACCTTTACACGTGGGGTTATGTCCCTGCTTGCAGGAGAAGACCTAGGCAGAATGTGAGATGTTATACATACATTCTAAACAGCCAGAGCTGAACAGCCCCGCCCAGGGGGGCGGTCCCTCCGGCATAACCCTCCCACTGCAGTCAGCAGACCCCAGTTTTTTTCTGCCTAGCAGAAGGAGAAGACGTGGCTCTTTCAGGAGCCAGTCTCCTGACCTATTTTTATTCTTTTGGGAATTTTTTTCCTATTTTATTTTATTTTTTTTGAGATCTTCTATCAACTGTCGGCTGGGCAACAAGTTGGGTACAAGATATCCTCGTAGTCTTCCCTGTCCGACCATTGAGCGTGCTGATCCTCGCCTTGTGTGCGTGAGACTCAGTTCACGACATGCCCCACGACTCCAGGGGTGGCCGGTGGGCTTCCAGCTCCGCGGTCCTCTCAAGATAGAACAGTCCGGCTGTATCTTTCGCTGTGGACCGGGCCGACAGCTACTCAGTACCGCACTGTGATAGTTCTGTCAGAAACACACCAGCGGGTCCCTCAGGGGACGGGTAAGTAGTCTCTCCTGGCTGCAGGTGAGTACATGCTGTGTGTTTCTTGTGTGGGGGGATTTCCCTGTCTCCCCCTGTGTTTTTAATGTCACTCTCTGTTCACTAGTGCTGGCGCTGTACTATGGGGGGTGCCTGGGGGCCATACTGTCCTGGGGGGGGGCTCATGCTGCTCTGCATTCGCTGGGGCTGTTTTGTTTTTGGAGGTGAGGGGCCTGGGCGCCGTTCGGCGCCATGTTTTGTGTGTGTGCTGATTTTTACATTGGCGGCCATCTTGCCGGGGCCCGCCGGAGCACATTGCGGCGGCCATTTTCTTGTAGCCGCACGTCTTTTCTGACACTAGTTTGGCCTCTAGCGCCGCTGGGAACGGCGCGAATCTCCTCACACTCTCTCCTCTCAGCTCACTCACGCTGAGCAGCGCAGTGAGACAGAGCGGCGGAACCGAGCGGTCCTGGTCAGGTTGGTGGGTTCCCTGGGCATTCCCCTACTTCAGTCAGCACGGCCTGTGGGTGGTCTGAGAGGGACATTATGGAGTCAGAGTCACCAGCTTCCCCTAACATGCCAGAGGCAGCAGCCAGTGCTCTAGCACCTGCGGTCCCTATGGACCAGTTGTCGGCAGTCCTGGAATCATTTCTGACCAGGATGGAAGCTGTGTGTGAGCACAAGGGAGCAAAAAAGCGCCCTCTCCCCACTTTATCTCCACAAGGGGAGTGCTCTGCTTCAGATATGGGCCTAGTTATTGCTGCTCAGGACCCTAGCTCTGAATATTTGGATGGTTTTGAACAGGACATTCCTTGTGAGGAAGACTCCAGTTCTGAGTCAGTAAATGACAGGGCGCTTGTTAGTGAACTCATTGATGCTGTGAGGGACACTCTCAAGCTAGATGCTGCGACCGCAGAACCTCAGGCGGATACAGTCTCCTTTGGTTCTTTTAAGGCCAAGCCTTCTAAAAAGGTTTTTCCATATGTACCTTTCTTTGACCAGCTCATTGACCAGGTCTGGGAAAAGCCGCAGAAGACTTTTATGGTCCCGCGGCGTTTGTCTATTAGATACCCCTTTTGAAGACGCCCTGCTTAAAAAGTGGGCTTCTCCCCCGGTGGTCGACCCTCCAGTCGCCCGTTTAAACAAGGCCACCACTCTCCCGATGGAGGGGACTCCTACGTTTAAGGACCCCACTGACAGGAGGTCAGAAGTGGTGAGTAGAGCCATGTTCGCCTTGTTGGGATCCGCCCTACGGCCCGTAGTAGCGGCGACCCTTGTGTCTCAGACACTCACGGAATGGGCAAAAATTTTGCACCAAACTGTGCAGGAGTATAACCTTCCTCCAGACACTATTGCTCTGGCCCACCAGATGGTGCAGGGTCTGATATATGTGTGCGACACCACGTTGGACGCGGCCCCTTTAATATCCAGGGCCTCTGTCTCGGCGGTGGTATTACGTCGTCTCATCTGGTTGAAATGCTGGTCTGCTGACCTAGCCTCTAAGAAGCTCCTGACGGATCTACCTTTTAAGGGTGGTAGACTTTTTGGTGCTGCTCTGGATGACATCATCAAGGATGTCACGGGAGGTAAAATCACTCTCCTTCCTCAAACTATCAAGGGTAAGGAGGCCCGACGTAAACCGGGTCCTTCCTTTCCAGCAAAAAAGGGTTTTTTTCGTCCGTCAGAGTCCACGGGTAAGCCATCCCAGACTGACAACAGTGCGGCTGGCGGGCACAAGCGCCCCTGGGTGCGTAAGCCGAACAAGCCGGCTCCCAAGCCCGCCTCCGCGTGAAGTCTTGCCCCCGCCCGTCTCTGGGGTGGGGGGACGACTTCGCAGGTTCACGGATCGGTGGACCTCCCGGATCTCCGACCGGTGGGTGTGCGAGGTGGTCACCTCAGGATACAGAATAGAGTTCCGCTCCTGGCCCCCAGACAGATTCTTTCCCTCAAATCTCCCTCTCCTTCCTGCCCGTCGGGCAGCCCTCTTGGGGGCTGTACAGGATTTGATCGGGTCCGGAGTAATTGTGCCGGTTCCGTCCCAGGAGAGGTTTCAGGGGTTCTACTCGAATCTGTTTGTTGTTCCAAAAAAGGACGGGGTTCGGCCGATCCTGGACCTCAAGGCCCTAAATGCCTTCGTGAAGGTGCAAAAGTTCCGCATGGAATCCATTCGCACGGTGGTCGCTACACTCCGTCAAGGGGATTTTCTGGCATCCTTGGACATCAAGGACGCCTACTTGCATGTTCCGATCTGCGCAAGCCACCAGAAGTTCCTGCGCTTTGCGGTCGGCGAAGTCCACTATCAATTTGTGGCTTTTCCCTTCGGCCTGGCCTCGGCACCGAGGGTGTTCACCAAGGTGCTTGCTCCGGTCCTAGCCTTGCTGAGACAGCGAGGCATTGCTATCGTGGGCTATCTGGACGATTTCCTTCTAAGAGCAGACAGTGGCTCAGAATTGGAAGAAAGTGTGACTATCGTCAGTCAGACCCTCAGGGAGTTTGGGTGGCTCCTGAACGTTCAGAAGTCGGTTCTAGTCCCGACTCAGCGTCTGGAGTATCTAGGTCTGATTCTGGACTCCTTGGAAGCAAGAGTCTTCCTAACTCCAGACAAACTACTGACACTTCAGTCTGCAGTACGGGTGCTGACGTCCCGAAAATGGTCGTCAATCCGCTTTTGCATGAGAGTCCTGGGACTCATGGTGGCCTCCTTCGAGGCCGTTCCTTATGCCCAAGCGCACACCAGGGCTTTACAGAAAGAGATCTTGTCCACTTGGGACAAATCCCAGTTGTCCTTGGATCTTCAGATCCAGGTGAGTCACCTGGTCAGGGCGTCCCTGACGTGGTGGTTGAGGTCCCCGGCTCTTCGGTCCGGGAAGTCGTTCCTCCCCATCCAATGGACGGTGATCACGACGAACACCAGCCTGACGGGCTGGGGGGGAGTCTGGGGAGTCCTGTCGGCCCAAGGGCTTTGGACTCCGGACGAAGCCCTCTTACCGATCAATGTGCTGGAGATACGGGCAATCAGACTGTGCCTCTCCTCATGGTCGGAGAAACTACAGGGTCACTCCATCAGGATACAATCGGACAACGCCACAGCAGTGGCGTATGTCAACCATCAAGGGGGGACTCGGAGCTCAGCTGCGGCTTCCGAGGTCGCCCGCATCCTGAGGTGGGCCGAAAGAAGCGTGCCGGCTCTGTCGGCCGTCTACATTCCGGGCGTGGACAATTGGCAGGCGGACTATCTAAGTCGCCAGACGCTGGACCAGGGAGAGTGGTCCTTGCACCCGGAGGTCTTTCAACTCCTTTGCAGACGGTGGGGCACACCGGATGTGGACCTGATGGCCTCTCGACTCAATCGCAAGGTGTCGAGGTTTGTGGCCAGATCCAGGGTTCCCTGGGCGGATGCGTTGGTGGCCCCATGGGGTCAGTATCACCTGATATACGTTTATCCTCCACTGCAGTTGCTCCCTCACCTGCTCCGCAGGGTAGCGACCGAGGGAATTCCGGTGATCCTCGTTGCTCCGGATTGGCCTCGGCGTCACTGGTACGCCGATCTGGTACGTCTCGTCGCAGACGTTCCCTGGCGGTTACCAATACGGGGGGACCTTCTGTCTCAAGGTCCTATATTTCATCCTGCTTTACAGTCTCTGGCTTTAACGGCATGGTTATTGAAAGCCAGGTGCTGAGAGACCGAGGTCTCTCGGATTCGGTCATTTCGACCATGTTAAGGGCACGGAAGTCTTCCTCCAAAAAGATCTATCACCGTACTTGGAGAGCTTACATCGCCATGTGCGAAGAGCTGGACTGGCGCCCACGAACGTATTCCGTTCCCAGAATCCTGCATTTTCTGCAGCGTGGCGTGACCCAAAAGCTCGCTTTGAGTACCATTAAGGGTCAGATTTCGGCCTTGGCCATCTTCTTTCAGCGACCGCTGGCGGGTCATCCCTTGGTTAGCACCTTTGTGCAGGGGGTTCGCCATGTGCTCCCCCCTGTCAAGCCTCCTCTCCCCCCGTGGGATCTGAATTTGGTGCTCTCGGTTCTCCAGGAACCTCCCTTTGAGAATATTAGAGATATTCCCCTCTTGACTTTGTCTCAGAAGGTGGCCTTCTTGGTGGCCATTACTTCCATTAGACGAGTGTCTGAGTTGGCGGCCTTGTCCTGCAAGTCGCCCTTTTTGGTCATCCATAAGGATAAGGCGGTGTTACGTCCGCGACCTTCTTTTCTGCCAAAGGTGGTCTCGGCCTTCCACTTAAATGAGGACATTGTCCTCCCGTCCTTGTGTCCTCACCCATCGCATCTCAGAGAGTTTGCGCTTCACACTTTGGATGTGGTACGAGCCTTGCGGGTGTACCTGTCTGCTACTGCCTCTATTCGGAAGTCTGACTCACTATTTGTGGCTGTCTCTGGTCCAAAACAGGGCCAAGCGGTTTCGTCTGCCACCATTTCTAGGTGGATCAGACAAACCGTCATTCAAGCTTATGCTCTCAAGGGGCGGGCGCCTCCCTTTCCGGTTACGGCACATTCCACCAGGGCAATTGGTGCTTCCTGGGCTTTCCGACATCAAGCGTCGGTTGCACAAGTGTGCAAGGCGGCAACCTGGTCGTCTGTTCATCCCTTTTCTACGTTTTATAAGGTTGATGTGGCTGCATATTCGGATGCTTCCTTCGGCCGCAAGGTGTTGCAGGCCGCTGTTTGATGTTGCAACTCCTCCGTTGAGGAGCTCTGCCTTGTTTGGAGTGAAGTTTTTGGTTTTCCATTTATACTGCTCCCATCCCTCTTGACACTGCTTTGGAACATCCCACGTGTAAAGGTGTATAAGACACGCTGTGTCAGTCCATGGATGACAAGAGAAAATAGGATTTTTGTACTCACCGTAAAATCCGTTTCTCTGGCATCCATGGACTGACACAGCACCCACCCTTCTTTTCGAGTTTGTACTGCTTTGTTACGAACTGAGGTCTGCTGACTGCAGTGGGAGGGTTATGCCGGAGGGACCGCCCCCCTGGGCGGGGCTGTTCAGCTCTGGCTGTTTAGAATGTATGTATAACATCTCACATTCTGCCTAGGTCTTCTCCTGCAAGCAGGGACATAACCCCACGTGTAAAGGTGTATAAGACACGCTGTGTCAGTCCATGGATGCCAGAGAAACGGATTTTACGGTGAGTACAAAAATCCTATTTTTTTCGAATTTTCTTTGTTTTGATTTCCGTTTTCCGAAGATTCGTAGAAAAAAATTCGTTCATTTTGATTTTCGTTAATATGGATCTTTGTGTGTTATTTTCGTTGTTTTGTCATTTTGATTTTCGTTAATATGGATCTTTGTGTGTTTATTTTCGTTGTTTTGTTTTACGTTTTCCGAATATTCGTAATTTCGCGTTTTCGTTCATTTAGATTTTCGTTATTTTTTGATCTTCGGTATTTTCGTTGTTTTTATGTTTTCGTTTTTTAATTTTTCGTATTTTGGCTGTTTCAAATTGACTAAATTCGTATTTTCGTTGTTTTCCATATTCGTTCTTTTCGATAATTCGTTGTTCGTTTGTAATTTTATCAAACAGTTTGTTTATTCGTATGTTTACGAATCAACGAATATAACGAATTTGGACGAATAACGAATTCGTAACTAAACAAATTGAACATGTCTAGGCTAGAATGAGTTCCCTTTGATACCTGGTAATGCTGATATGGACACTACTGATTCATAGGAGGTGTGAATTTCAACTCTAGGTTCATGTTATTGCAGACTACACTCTTGTTCTGTGAATAGATATGCTGTCGTTTGACATTCTATGTCACATGTTACAGCTGATAACAGACGGGAAGCCATTAAATGAATTATATTCCCTATACACAGGGTCTGCCAGAGACTTATGTCAATGTACAAGTAATAATGCTTTTATCAGGATCTCATTGTATGAAATTCTGATATGCAAAGAAAGATTTGAGGCCTCAATTTAAAAAAAAAAATGAAATCTGAAACAGGGAAATGTGCTGAAACAGAATCCCTCTGATAAACCATTTCTATTGAAAGTAGGTTTAAATTATCCCGTCATAAGTATGATGGTTCCTTTTAAATACTATTAAAGTACAAAAGAAGAGATTGCATAGCATATTCCATAATGCAGACAGATAAAATGTGCCTCTCCCTGGATTTACTACCTATAGCCCTTTCAGGCCTGGTTCACACCTATGCGTTTTTTAGTGCTTTTTGGCGAAACACACTACAGTTCATTTAACATGGTTTCCTATGGGACCCGTTCACATCTATGCTTTATTCAGCCCCTGTGTTTTTGGAAAGGGTCAGGGACTTTTTTTTAATGCAAAACGGTGTGTTTTTGGTTCAATAGACTTCAACAGAGAAGCTGCAATACAGCATGTAGTGCGTTTTTGCAGCGTCTTGCGTTTTTTAAATCTGCCCAACAACTTGTTGGCAAAAAAATAAAATGCAAAATGCATCAAAAAACATGTGACACACGTGTCAAAAAGGCGTGTCAGACTGCATAGGTGTGAACCAGGCCTAAAGGATAACTAAACCCAAGAACAAAAAAGTAATATATTGCAGTCCTTAGATATGGTGGCTGTCTTTGTTTATTTTTTTTCAAGCTACGAACATTTTCAGCAAACACAGAATATACCTTTTTGATCTTGCCAGACATGCCACCTCCGTGTCACTTCCCTGTGAACTGCACAGAGGAATATATTCCTTCCTAACTATCTTCTGTAAACTATGGATTGTCCTGTCCCCCATGTAATAGAGATTAGGAAATACAGACATGTTTGTACTCTATATCAGGGGAGCAGCCTAGGGTGCCAACACTGGCTCCCTTTATAGATACAATGGAAGGATGATGTAGCCACCCAGGGACAGGAAGTGTGTTATTGAAGGATTATGCAAATTGTATAAATAAAAGCAGCTACCACACCAAAGACTAGTAAACTGCAATATATGACATTTTTGGTTTTGGGTTCAGGTACACTTTAACCACTTGCCGACCAGCCGTTGTCTTTGGCAGGTCAGCTCTCCTGCGTGAATCGCCGTAGCTGTACGGCGGCTTGCGCAGGCACAGTTGCGGGCGGGTGCGCGCCGCCGCCCTTGCGCATTCGCTCCCGTTGCACTCTGCGTGAGCGTGCCCGCGGGTCGGGTGGACTCGATGTCTGCCGGCGATTCAAGATCGCCTAGTACAGAGGCAGAACGGGGATCTGCCAGTGTAAACAAGCGGATCCCTGTTCTGCCAGATGACATCTGAGAGATCTTCTGTTCCCAGTGATCGGGAACAGTGATCTCTGTCATATCCCAGTGAGCTCATCCCCCACACAGTTAGAACACACCCTGGGGACACACTTAACCCCTTGATCGCCCCCTAGTGTTAACCCCTTCCCTGCCAGTGTAATTTTTACATTGATCAGTGCATTTTTATAGCACCGACCAAAGTAAAAATGTCACTGGTCCCGAAAAAGTGTCATTTGGGGTCAGATTTGTCCACCGCAATGGCGCAGTCCCGCTAAAAATCACAGATCACCACCATTACTAATAAAAACAATAATAAAAAAAAGTCCCTAAATCTAGTTTGTAGACACGCTAACTTTCTCTTGTCATCCATGGACTGACACAGCGTGTCTTTACACGTTTACACATGGGTTATGTCCCTGCTTGCAGGAGAAGACCTTGGCAGAATGTGAGATGTTATGCATACATTCTAAACAGCCAGAGCTGAACAGCCCCGCCCAGGGGGGCGGTCCCTCCAGACATAACCCTCCCACTGCAGTCAGCAGACCTCAGTTTTTTTCTGCCTAGCAGAAGGAGAAGACATGGCTCTCTCAGGAGCCAGTCTCCTGACCTATTTTTATTCCTTTTGGAATTTTTTCTTATTTTATTTTTTGAGATCTATCAACTGTCGGCTGGGCAACAGGTTGGGTACAAGATACCCTCGTAGTCTTCCCTGTCCGACCATCGAGCGTGCTGATCCTCGCCTTGTGTGCGTGAGACTCAGTTCACGACATGCCCCCCGACTCCAGGGGTGGCCGGTGGGCTTCCAGCTCCGCGGTACTCTCAAGATTGAACAGTCCGGCTGTATCTTTCGCGGTGGACCGGGCCGACAGCTACTCAGTACCGCACTGTGATAGTTCTGTCAGAAACACACCAGTGGGTTCCTCAGGGGACGGGTAAGTAGTCTCTCCTGGCTGCAGGTGAGTACATGCTGTGTGTTTCTTGTGTGGGGGATTTCCCTGTCTCCCCCTGTGTTTTTAATGTCACTCTCTGTTCACCAACCATTGCTGGCGCTGTGCTGTGTGGGGTGCCTGGGGGCCATACTGTCCTGGGGGGGGGGCTCATGCTGCTCTGCATTTCGCTGGGGCTGTTTTTTTGAATGTGAGGGGCCTGTTGGTGTGTGTGCTGTTTTTTACATTGGCGGCCATCTTGCCGTGGTCCGCGGCCATTTTCTTGTAGCCGCACGTTTTTCAAGCACTAGTTTGGCCTCTATCGCCGCTGGGAACGGCGCGAATCTCCTCACACTCTCTCCTCTCAGCTCACTCACGCTGAGCAGCGCGGCGCAGAGAGACAGGGCAGCGGAACCGAGCGGTCCTGGTCAGGTTGGTGGGTCCCCTGGGCATTCCCCTACTCAGTCAGCACAGCCTGAGGGTGGTCTCAGAGAGGGACATTATGGAGTCAGTGTCACCAGCTTCCCCTCACATGCCAGAGGCAGCAGACAGTGCTCCAGCACCTGCGGTCCCTATGGACCAGTTGTCGGCAGTCCTGGAATCATTTCTGACCAGGATGGAAGCTGTGTGTGAGCACAAGGGAGCAAAAAAAGAGCCCTCTCCCCACTTTATCTCCACAAGGGGAGTGCTCTGATTCAGATATGGGCCTAGCTAGTGCTGCTCAGGACCCTATCTCTGAATATTTGGATGGTTTTGAACAGGACATTCCTTGTGAGGAAGACTCCAGTTCTGAGTCAGTAAATGACAGGGCGCTTGTTAGTGAACTCATTGATGCTGTGAGGGACATTCTCAAGCTGAATGCTGCGACTGCAGAACCTCAGGCGGAGGCAGTCTCTTTTGGTTCTTTTAAGGCCAAGCCTTCTAAAAAGGTTTTTCCATATGTACCTTTCTTTGACCAGCTCATTGACCAGGTCTGGGAAAAGCCGCAGAAGACTTTCATGGTCCCGCAGCGTTTGTCTATTAGATACCCCTTTGAAGACGCCCTGCTAAAAAAGTGGGCTTCTCCCCCGCTGGTCGACCCTCCAGTCGCCCGTTTAAACAAGGCCACCACTCTCCCGATGGAGGGGACTCCTGCGTTTAAGGACCCCACTGACAGGAGGTCAGAAGTGGTGAGTAGAGCCATGTTCGCCTTGTTGGGATCCGCCCTACGGCCCGTAGTAGCGGCGACCCTTGTGTCTCAGACACTCACAGAATGGGCAAAAATTTTGCACCAAACTGTGCAGGAGCATAACCTTCCTCCAGACACTATTGCTCTGGCCCACCAGATGGTGCAGGGTCTGATATATGTGTGCGACGCCACGTTGGACACGGCCCCTTTAATATGCAGGGCCTCTGTCTCGGCGGTGGTATTGCGTCGTCTTATCTGGTTGAAATGCTGGTCTGCTGACCTAGCCTCTAAGAAGCTCCTGACGGATCTACCTTTTAAGGGTGGTAGACTTTTTGGTGCTCCTCTGGATGACATCATCAAGGATGTCACGGGAGGTAAAAGCACTCTCCTTCCTCAAACTATCAAGGGTAAGGAGGCCCGATGTAAACCGGGTCCTTCCTTTCCAGCAAAAAAGTTTTTTTTTCGTCCGTCAGAGTCCACGGGTAAGCCATCCAACAGTGCGGCTGGTGGGCACAAGCACCCCTGGGTGCGTAAGCCAAACAAGCCGGCTCCCAAGCCCGCCTCCGCGTGAAGTCTTCCCCCGCCCGTCTCCGGGGTGGGGGGACGACTTTGCAGGTTCACGGATCGGTGGACCTCCCGGATCTCCGACCGGTGGGTGTGCGAGGTGGTCACCTCAGGATACAGAATAGAGTTCCGCTCCTGGCCCCCAGACAGATTCTTTCCCTCAAATCTCCCTCTCCTTCCTGCCCGTCGGGCAGCCCTCTTGGGGGCTGTACAGGATTTGATCGGGTCCGGAGTGATTGTGCCGGTTCCGTCCCAGGAGAGGTTTCAGGGGTTCTACTTGAATCTGTTTGTTGTTCCAAAAAAGGACGGGGTTCGGCCAATCCTGGACCTCAAGGCCCTGAATGTCTTCGTGAAGGTGCAAAAATTCCGCATGGAATCCATTCGCACGGTGATCGCTACGCTTCATCAAGGGGATTTTCTAGCGTCCTTGGATATCAAGGATGCCTACTTGCATGTTCCGATCTGCGCAAGCCACCAGAAGTTTCTGCGCTTTGTGGTCGGCGAAGTCCACTATCAATTTGTGGCTCTTCCCTTCGGCCTAGCCTCGGCACCAAGGGTGTTCACCAAGGTGCTTGCTCCGGTCCTAGCTTTGCTGAGACAGCGAGGCATTGCTATCGTGGGCTATCTGGACGATCTTCTTCTAAGAGCAGACAGTGGCTCAGAATTAGAAGAAAGTGTGACTATCGTCAGTCAGACCCTCAGGGACTTCGGGTGGCTCCTGAACGTTCAGAAGTCGGTTCTGGTCCCGACTCAGCGTCTGGAGTATCTAGGTCTGATTCTGGACTCCTTGGAGGCAAAAGTATTCCTACCTCCAGAGAAACTACTGACACTTCAGTCTGCAGTACGGGTGCTGACGTCCCGAAAATGGTTGTCAATCCGCTTTTGCATGAGAGTCCTGGGACTCATGGTGGCCTCCTTCGAGGCCGTTCCTTATGCCCAATCGCACACCAGGGCTTTACAGAAAGAGATCTTGTCCACTTGGGACAAATCCCCGTTGTCCTTGGATCTTCAGATCCAGGTGAGTCACCTGGTCAGGGCGTCCCTGACTTGGTGGTTGAGGTCCCCGGCTCTTCGGTCCAGAAAGTCGTTCCTCCCCATCCAATGGACGGTGATCACGACGGACGCCAGTCTGACGGGCTGGGGGGGAGTCTGGGGAGTCCTGTCGGCCCAAGGGCTTTGGACTCCGGACGAAGCCCTCTTACCGATCAATGTGCTGGAGATACGGGCAATCAGACTGCCTCTCCTCATGGTCGGAGAAATTACAGGGTCACTCCATCAGGATCCAATCGGACAATGCCACAGCGGTGGCATATGTCAACCATCAAGGGGGGACTCGGAGCTCAGCTGCGGCTTCCGAGGTCGCCCGCATCCTGAGGTGGGCCGAAAGAAGCGTGCCGGCTCTGTCGGCCGTCTACATTCCGGGCGTAGACAATTGGCAGGCGGACTATCTAAGTCACCAGACGCTGGACCAGGGAGAGTGGTCCTTGCACCCGGAGGTCTTTCAACTCCTTTGCAGACGGTGGGGCACGCCGGATGTGGACCTGATGGCCTCTCGACTCAATCGCAAGGTGTCGAGGTTTGTGGCCAGATCCAGGGATCCCTGGGCGGATGCCTCGGATGCGTTGGTGGCCCCATGGGGTCCGTATCACCTGATATACGTTTATCCTCCGCTGCAGTTGCTCCCTCGCCTGCTGCGCAGGGTAGCGACCGAGGGAATTCCGGTGATCCTCATTGCTCCGGATTGGCCTCGGCGTCACTGGTACGTCTCGTCACGGACGTTCCCTGGCAGTTACCAATGCGGGGGGACCTTCTGTCTCAAGGTCCTATATTTCATCCTGCTTTACAGTCTCTGGCTTTAACGCCATGGTTATTGAAAGCCAGGTGCTGAGAGACCGAGGTCTCTCGGATTCGGTCATTTCGACCATGTTAAGGGCACGGAAGTCTTCCTCCAGAAAGATCTATCACCGTACTTGGAGAGCTTATGTAACGTACCTTAGGTGTGAGCCTGACGTGCGGAGAGGGACCTCCCGTACAACCCCGGCTCGGAGACCACTGGAGTGGGGACAGTGGTGGTAAGAGCACGGTGAGGTAAGGGTGCCTGTCTGATCCTCACTGCTTGGAGTGGTGGAGCCGAGTGGAGACTGGAACGGCTGGTTCCGGAAGCAGCGGATGCAGGTCAGCAGGTTCAGCTTGCAGAGCAGAGGATGCAGGTCAGCAGGTGCCGGTTTGCAGAGCAGGGATGCAGGTCAGCAGGTGCAGGTTTGCAGAGCAGGGATGCAGGTCAGCAGGTGCAGGTTTGCAGAGCAGGGATGCAGGTCAGCAGGTGCAGGTTTGCAGAGCAGGGATGCAGGTCAGCAGGTGCAGGTTTGCAGAGCAGGGATGCAGGTCAGCAGGTGCAGGTTTGCAGAGCAGGGATGCAGGTCAGCAGGTGCAGGTTTGCAGAGCAGGGATGCAGGTCAGCAGGTGCAGGTTTGCATTGCAAAGAATGCAGGTCAGCGTGTGCAGCTTGCAGAGCAGAGGATGCAGGTAAGCTGGTGCAGGTTTGCAGAGTCAGACAAGCCGGGTCATACACATCAAGGTAAACATAACAAGTGGCAGGCATAGAGTAGTCAAAGTCCAGGCCGAATCTTGGCAACAGGCAGACTGGCAGATAACTGAGCAGGGTCAAACGAGCCGAGGTCAGGACTGGAGACAGAAGCGTGGTCAGGAAGCCGGGTCAAACACAGGAACAGGATACAAGCACAGAATCAGGAACTCAGGGAACAGAAGCAGATCAAACCGCAAGGGGCAACATCTCTGGAATGTCTTTTATAGGAAGTACATGGGAGGAGCAAGGGGTTCAGAGTTCAACAGTAATCAGACACCAAGCAGAGTAGTCTAATGGATCAGATAGGTTATCCAGCAGATCAGGCAGGGAACTGTCCAGCATCTCAGATAGCTCCGCTGGAAGAGTCAATGCCAGACACAGAAGAGGTCCCAGGTTCAAGCCCAGCACGTCCCTGACAGTGCCCCCCCCTTAAGGGCAACCTCTGGGTGCCCAATAGAGCTCTTTTCTGGGGGTGACTGCGAAAAAAGGCCTGGATTAACTCTCGGGCGTGAATGTTCTGTTGGGGTTCCCAGGAGTTCTCCTCCAGACCGTACCCCTTCCACTTGATCAGGAATTGAAGCTGGTTCCCTCTTCTTCGGCAGTCCAAGACGGCCTCCACCTCAAACTCCTCATCACCGTCAATGATTACAGGCTTGGGTGGTCCCGATCCCCTGTCTGGGAACGGGTCGGGCACTGCGGGTTTCAGCAAGGAAACGTGAAAGACTGGGTGAATCTTCAACGACTCCGGTAAGGCAAGTTCATAGGAGACCTCGTTTAATTTCCGTTTTACTGGGAAAGGACCGATGAACTTGGGTGCCAGTTTCCTTGCGGGGCAAGCCATCTTAAGGTTGGTGGTCGATAACCATACTTGGTCACCCTGTTGCAGGCATAATTCCCCTCCCCTTTTCCTGTCAAAGATCCTTTTATTGGCTGCTTGTGCCTTAGTCATGGCTTCCTGCAATATCCTGCTGTTACGGGTCAGGAAATCAACAATACTCTGGACCGCTGGGACTGTTGAATCAGGGATGAGATCAGGTAAGAAGGTCGGGTGAAACCCGTAGTTGGCAAAAAATGGCGATTGACCTGTAGCCGAATGACTGGCGTTGTTAAAGGCAAACTCTGCCAAGGGTAGTAAAGCTACCCAGTCGTCTTGAACAAAGGTGGTGAAGCATCTGAGGTACTGTTCGAGCGTCTGATTCGTTCTTTCGGTTTGCCCGTTAGTTTGGGGGTGATAGGCCGAGGACATGGACAACTCAATCTTCAGGACCTTGCACAAAGCCTTCCAAAAGCGAGAGGTGAACTGCACCCCTCTATCCGAAACGATGTCCGCAGGGACCCCATGTAGCCTTACTACTTCCCTAATGAAGACCTGGGCAGTTTCCATGGCAGAGGGCGTGCCTTTGAGAGGCACGAAGTGGGCCATCTTGGATAGACGGTCAACCACTACAAAGATGGCTGTGCAACCTTCAGACGGGGGGAGTTCCACTATGAAGTCCATGGCAATCATTTTCCAGGGACGGTCAGGGACTGGTAAGGGTCTGAGCAGACCCCAGGCCTTGCTTCTAGTGGTCTTGCTACGGATACAGGTGGCACATGAACCTACATATTCCCTGCAGTCTTTTTCAAGATCCGGCCACCAAAACGTGCGTTGAATCAGTTCAAGGGTTTTATGCATTCCGAAATGGCCTGCCAGGGGATGATCATGACACAAGTTTAACACTGTGACTCGAACTTCTTCTGGCACAAAGATTTTGTCATTCTTCCAAAGTAACCCGTCCTTGGGTACCAGAGTGATTTCAGAGGGACCAGACACACCTGTAGAAGCTTGCTTCAAGACAGACATCAGGCTAGTTTGTAAAAGTAAGAAGTTGCCTTCCGATAGAATGGTATCTGGAGCTGACACCTCTTTTGGATCATCAAACATGCGGGAAAGAGCGTCTGGTTTGGTGTTCTTGGAGCCTGGCCGGTAAGTTATGTGGAACGAGAACCTAGAGAAAAATAGTGCCCAATGTGCCTGGCGTGGTCTCAGACGTTTGGCAGCTCTCAGATACTCTAGGTTCTTGTGGTCTGTGTAAATGAGTATAGGATGCGCTGCTCCCTCCAACAAGTACCTCCACTCCTCAAGGGCAGATTTAATGGCCAGGAGCTCCCGGTCTCCAACATCATAATTCCTCTCGGATGGGGTAAGCTTACGGGAGAAGAAGGCTACCGGGTGTATCAAGTCCTTGAGACCTTGGCGCTGGGAGATAACAGCTCCAACCGCTGTCTCTGAGGCATCTACCTCAAGTAGATACGGTAGGGCAGGATCGGGATGACTTAGGATAGGAGCAGACGTAAAAAGTATTTTTAGGTTTGTGAAAGCAGCCTGTGCTTCAGATGTCCACTGGAATCGAGCATTTTGCTTCGTTAGCTGCGTAATCGGGGAAATAATAGCAGAGAATCCCTTGATAAACCTCCGATAAAAATTGGCAAAGCCAACGAAGCGCTGCACCCCCTTTTTATCTGAAGGTGCAGGCCAATCCAGAATGGCTGAAACCTTCTGTGGGTCCATCTTGAATCCCTCTGTAGAGATCACTAGGCCAAGGAACTGGATACTCTGTCGCTCGAATTCACACTTTTCTGGTTTTGCGTACAGTCCATGCTGGCGGAGACGACAGAGTACACTCTTGACGTGTTTCCGGTGCTGCTCAAGAGAGGAGGAAAAAATCAAAATATCATCAAGATAGACAACTACATAAATGTCCAGACAGTCTCTGAAAACATCATTGACTAGATGCTGAAAGGTGGCAGGGGCGTTGCATAGGCCGAAGGGCATTACTAGGTATTCGTAATGGCCGAACCTGGTACGAAAGGCAGTCTTCCATTCATCCCCTGCTCGGATGCGTACCAGGTTGTACGCCCCCCGCAGGTCTAATTTGGTAAACACAGAGGAAGTCCTGAGTCTTTGAAAAAGTTCAGGTACCAGAGGCAGAGGGTACCGGTTCTTGACCGTGATTTTATTTAATTCCCGGTAATCTACACAGGGCCGAAGAGAATGGTCTTTTTTCTCCACAAAGAAGATTCCTGCCCCTGCTGGAGAAGTGGAAGGACGGATGAAACCCCTCTTAAGGTTCTCATCAACGTATTCTTTCAGTACCTCAAGCTCCCGTTCAGATAGGGGGAAGATCCGTCCGAAAGGAATCTCAGCACCGGGAAGAAGCTCGATTGGACAATCGTAAGGACGATGAGGCGGGAGGACTTCGGCCCCTCGTTTGCTGAAGACGTCCAGGAACTCATGATATTGTTTGGGTACAGAAGCTCGTATCTCTGGATCTGAATCCAGGCATAACAGAGGCCCCAAGGTGCTGGGACGTGGAAGCATGCAGTGGCGTTGACAGTATGGTGACTGGAACTTAATACTTCCGGTTCCCCAATCAATCTGTGGATTGTGTGCCTGAAGCCAGGGTAGACCCAGGATAACTGGAAACATGGGAGATGCAATAGCATCCAAAGTCAATAGTTCCTTATGGTCCATGGAGGTGATCACAGGCAAAGGAGGGGTCTCCTGGGTCACTACTCCGGACTTGATGCGAGACCCATCTGCCAGGAAAATGGAAAGTCCCTGAGTCTTAGGTTGGAGTGGGATGTGTTGTTGTGCTGCAAAGTCTAGATCAACAAAACAACTACATGCCCCTGAGTCGATTATTGCAGTTACTGGTATTGTCCTCCCTGGTAGTTGGAAAGAGATAGGAAGAGCCAGGTGAGTAGCATTGGTAGATGGAGGTGAGTAGTTGGGAGAAGAGGTAGCCAGGACCTTGCGCTGCTTAGCAGGACAAGAAGAGACATAATGACCGGGTTCACCGCAATACAGGCATAGATAATTCTGCAGCCGACGAAGTCGTTCCTTGGCCGATAGGGAATGTTTCATTAGTCCAAGCTGCCCTGGCTTGATGGTCTGGTTGAGGGATGAGGGTTCAGTTGGAACCGTACTGGCACTGGCAGGGTACACAGGGGCTCGTATCCGGGGTAGCATCCAAGCTGGGCGGAGCTGTTGGGTAGACCTTTCTGCTCTGCGCTCCCGGAGTCGTCGGTCTATCTGGATAGACAAATTAATTAAAGTCTCTAGAACATCAGGAACACCGACCCGTGCTAACTCATCCTTCAGGCTTTCAGAGAGACCAAGACGGAACTGATGCCGCAGAGCCGCCTCATTCCACTGGGTATCCGCGCTCCAGCGTCTGAAATCAGTTACATAGTCCTCGACCGCTCGGCGGCCTTGCTGGAGCGCATGGAGAGCAGCCTCGGCAGTAGAAGTCCGCTGTGGATCGTCATAAAGTCGGGCCATGGCATCAAGAAAAGAGGGCAGAGAGTCTAGAACTACATGGCGGACTTCAAGTAGGTGATGGGCCCAAGCTTGAGGTTCCCCCTGCAGCAAAGCGATAACGAAGCCCACCTTGGTGGCTTCAGATGAAAAAGTCAGAGGTAGCAACGAAAAGTAAAGTTCACATGCGTTGCGAAACGCACGGAATTTACTCCGATCCCCGAAAAACTTCTCAGGAACAGGGACCCTGGGCTCAGGAGATGGTAACATTCCAATAGAGGAAGTTGGGGTTGGAGGTGAATCTGCAGAGGTGGCTTGAGTTTGTGTCTGCTTATCCATTCGGACATGGCTGCCCTGCAGAGACTTCACGATCTGAGTGAGAGCTGTAAGGTGTTGATAGACATTGTCCATAGGCAAGGTATCTCCTGCAGGCTCAGGCATGGCGGTTTGATACTGTAACGTACCTTAGGTGTGAGCCTGACGTGCGGAGAGGGACCTCCCGTACAACCCCGGCTCGGAGACCACTGGAGTGGGGACAGTGGTGGTAAGAGCACGGTGAGGTAAGGGTGCCTGTCTGATCCTCACTGCTTGGAGTGGTGGAGCCGAGTGGAGACTGGAACGGCTGGTTCCGGAAGCAGCGGATGCAGGTCAGCAGGTTCAGCTTGCAGAGCAGAGGATGCAGGTCAGCAGGTGCCGGTTTGCAGAGCAGGGATGCAGGTCAGCAGGTGCAGGTTTGCAGAGCAGGGATGCAGGTCAGCAGGTGCAGGTTTGCAGAGCAGGGATGCAGGTCAGCAGGTGCAGGTTTGCAGAGCAGGGATGCAGGTCAGCAGGTGCAGGTTTGCAGAGCAGGGATGCAGGTCAGCAGGTGCAGGTTTGCAGAGCAGGGATGCAGGTCAGCAGGTGCAGGTTTGCATTGCAAAGGATGCAGGTCAGCGTGTGCAGCTTGCAGAGCAGAGGATGCAGGTAAGCTGGTGCAGGTTTGCAGAGTCAGACAAGCCGGGTCATACACATCAAGGTAAACATAACAAGTGGCAGGCATAGAGTAGTCAAAGTCCAGGCCGAATCTTGGCAACAGGCAGATAACTGAGCAGGGTCAAACGAGCCGAGGTCAGGACTGGAGACAGAAGCGTGGTCAGGAAGCCGGGTCAAACACAGGAACAGGATACAAGCACAGAATCAGGAACTCAGGGAACAGAAGCAGATCAAACCGCAAGGGGCAACATCTCTGGAATGTCTTTTATAGGAAGTACATGGGAGGAGCAAGGGGTTCAGAGTTCAACAGTAATCAGACACCAAGCAGAGCAGTCTAATGGATCAGATAGGTTATCCAGCAGATCAGGCAGGGAACTGTCCAGCATCTCAGATAGCTCCGCTGGAAGAGTCAATGCCAGACACAGACGAGGTCCCAGGTTCAAGCCCAGCACGTCCCTGACAGCTTACATCGCCATGTGCGAAGAGCTGGACTGGCGCCCACAAACGTATTCCGTTCCCAGAATCCTGCATTTTCTGCAGCGTGGCGTGACCCAAAAGCTCGCTTTGAGTACCATTAAGGGTCAGATTTCGGCCTTGGCCATCTTCTTTCAGTGACCGCTGGCGGGTCATCCCTTGGTTAGCACCTTTGTGCAGGGGGTTCGCCATGTGCTCCCCCCTGTCAAGCCTCCACTCCCCCCGTGGGATCTGAATTTGGTGCTCTCGGTTCTCCAGGAGCCCCCCTTTGAAAATATTAGAGATATTCCCCTCCTGACTTTGTCTCAGAAGGTGGCCTTCTTGGTGGCCATTACTTCCGTTAGACGAGTGTCTGAGTTGGCGGCCTTGTCCTGCAAGTCGCCCTTTTTGGTCATCCATAAGGATAAGGCGGTGTTACGTCCGCGACCTTCTTTTCTGCCAAAGGTGGTCTCGGCCTTCCACTTAAATGAGGACATTGTCCTCCCATGCTTGTGTCCTCACCCATCGCATCCCAGAGAGTTTGCGCTTCACACTTTGGATGTGGTACGAGCCTTGCGGGTGTACCTGTCTGCTACTGCTTCTATTCGGAAGTCTGACTCACTGTTTGTGGCTGTCTCTGGTCCAAAACAGGGCCAAGCGGTTTCGTCTGCCACCATTTCTAGGTGGATCAGACAAACCGTCATTCAAGCTTATGCTCTCAAGGGGCGGGCGCCTCCCTTTCCGGTTACGGCGCATTCCACCAGGGCAATTGGTGCTTCCTGGGCTTTCCGACATCAAGCGTCGGTTGCACAAGTGTGCAAGGCGGCGACCTGGTCGTCTGTTCATACCTTTTCTAAGTTTTATAAGGTTGATGTGGCTGCATCTTCGGATGCTTCCTTTGGCCGCAAGGTGTTGCAGGCCGCTGTTTGAAGTTGCAACTCCTCCGTTGAGGAGCTCTGCCTTCTTTGGAGTGAAGTTTTTGGTTTTCCATTTATACTGCTCCCATCCCTCTTGACACTGCTTTGGGACATCCCACGTGTAAAGACACGCTGTGTCAGTCCATGGATGACAAGAGAAAATAGGATTTTTGTACTCACCGTAAAATCCGTTTCTCTGGCATCCATGGACTGACACAGCACCCACCCTTCTTTTTAAGTTTGTACTGCTTTGTTACGAACTGAGGTCTGCTGACTACAGGGGGTGGGTTATGTCCGGAGGGACCGCCTGGGCGGGGCTGTTCAGCTCTGGCTGTTTAGAATGTATGTATAACATCTCACATTCTGCCTAGGTCTTCTCCTGCAAGCAGGGACATAACCCACGTGTAAAGGTGTAAAGACACGCTGTGTCAGTCCATGGATGCCAGAGAAACGGATTTTACGGTGAGTACAAAAATCCTATTTTTGCGCAAACCAATCAATATACACCTATTGCGTTTTTTTGGTTTTTTTTACAAAAAATGTGTAGAAGAATATATATTGGCTTAAACTGATGAATAAATGTTATATATATATATATATATATATATATATATATATATATATATATATATATATATATATAGTAAAAAAAATATTTATATATTATATACATATATATATATATATATATATATATATATATATATATATATATATATATATATATATATTATTATATTTGTCGCTCTTTGTTTGTTTATAGGGCAAAAAATAAAAACCGCAGAGGTGATCAAATATCACCAAAAGAAAGCTCTATTTGTGGGAAAAAAGGACGTCAATTTTGTTTGGGTACAACGTCGCAAAACTAACTGCACAGTGGAGGTAAGTATGACATGTTTGTTATTTTAAAAAAAAACACGAACCTTTAGTGTCACTTTAAGTAGTTAATCACATCAGCATCCCTGTAGTAGTAGAGTTTTTGGTACTAGGTCACCCGCCAATGCAGACCAGGGGAGGGGAGTGTTAGATGTACTAGCAGATGTACTAGCCTCTGTCAGAGGCTCCATACCACGATCAGAGATGCGGTGTGTCAGACTGACAAACAGCACCTCCGATTGCCGCACTGCGTGCCTCCGCGACGGCATGTTATCCTGCTGGAGGTCATATGATGCCCAGTCAGGATAACAGAACCACCGCCCGGCCGTCATTCGGCCGGGCAGGAAGTGGTTAAAGTGGTTGTAAACCTCAGGCATGAAATATGAACAAAGCACTTCCCTCTATGGTGCATAATTGCCTCAATTAAGAGCATTAAGCGTAATTTCTGTCTGCTACTTTGTTCCTCTGCTATCAGCATGAGTCACTTCTGACGAGTTTTCCTGACACTTAGCCCTGGTTCACATTGATGCTACTTTGAAATCGCGCAATTTCAAAATAGCAAGGTCAGCTCGATTTTAGGTGCTACTTGATAGACATCTGTGTAGCTTCATGCACAGATGTCTTTTGAAGAGCAAAATCTGTGTCGCATCGATTGGAACAGTGCCATTGCCTCCAATAGGCTGCGACAAATCGCTCCAATGTGAACCTAGGCTAAGAGAAAAAATGGTGATGGGGAGGGATCTCCAGCAGATTGACAGCCTCAGCTCTGTTCCTGTGTGTTGCGAAAGGGGCAGGGGGTGGTGTCCCATCCCTCCAATCAGCTCTCAGAGCTCTCCTCACTGAGCTCTGCAGAGTGTAACTTCAGCTATCTGCCCCCTGTTCTCTGGAAGCTCAGACAAGCTGTATAATTTCTGCACTTTGAACGGATGTAGAGAAGAGAAGACTACATATAAACAGGTACAACTTATGTAGGAGGATTTGTTTCATCTCTGTGTATCACCTGAGGATAATCACTTCACTGGGTATATGTGAGGGTTTACAACTACTTTAAGGCTACATTATGTGCCAATGTTCTAGAAACACCGTAATACAAATATTTCAGTTATAGTTTATCCAGAGATATTATTCTAATTTGTAGGTCCAGGAAAACATCTCATCTTGGCCCTTCCCAAGGAAATAATCACACAGTTTTTCTTGAATTCTTTATGTGGGTGGCTTTGCAACAATATTGTGATTATTATGGTTAAGACTTCAATGTAAAAAAAAAGAAAAAAACAAAAACAAAAGTTTGATCAGGATAATAAGGCAGCAAGGGAAGCATAGAGGTCAAAGGCTCTCTGGAACACTTTTGAGGACTGGCTCTGAGTTAAGCTGGGAAATCACTTAATTCCCCTGGGCGAATCTCTCCTGCCAGCTATTTATTCTGCCAACTGGCAGCCGTGGCAATATCCTGAAACAGTGCCTGCATGTGATTGGATTTTGCCCAGCGCATGGCCAGTTAAATACGGGACCTCTTTCAATCAGGGGCGGATCCAGGGGGGGGGGGGCAACAGGGCAATTGCCCCCCCCGAGACCATCTGTCACACTCACTTGCTCTGTTTTTTTTTTTTTTGCGCCTGATCTCCCGGACTTTGGGGACCCGGTACCGGCCGGCACACATGTAGCCCCATGTCTCCTTTACAAGTGTGCAAAGTTTGGTGTCTGGGGGATCTACGGTCGGGGAGCACTGTTTTTTTAAAGCCGGGCACCCCTTCCATAGACTCCAATGTTAAACAGTCATTTCTCCGGTAATTTTGCAGACCCGGTACTGGCCGGTCGTAGTTCACCTGGACCCCAAGCTTGGCACACATGTAGCCCCATGTCTCCTCTACAAGTGTGCAAAGTTTGGTGTCAGGGAGACCTATGGCCAGGGAGAACTGATTTTTCAAACTCGGGCACTCCTTCCATAGACTCCCATGTTAAACATCAGTCTAGTCATGGGCACAGTGAGGCATGGGCACAGTGAGGCATGCAGATGGACACCCTAGGCTTATACTCAAGTCAATAAGTTTTTCCAGTTTTTTGGGGTAAAATTAGGTGCCTCGGCTTATATTCGGGTCGGCTTATACTCGAATATATACAGTACTTGTTCTGCGGCTGAGTCTCTCTCTCAGCCGATCAGCGGAGCCGAGAGAGAGACTCGTCTAATGTAGTTACGCGGCGCACTGACACGATACCAGGAGCGGAGGAGGAGGTGGGTGGAGCCTCTTCCCTGCACTCGTTGCTAACGCCTGGGCCGCTTGGCGTCTAGCAACGAGTGACGTCACTGAGTCACGTCGGGCCACTCTGCGGGCAGGTGCTATAGCGTTCGGCTCCACAGACGGGTAAGAAAGCGGGCGGCTCCGCTTGCGGCGTGGTTCGTGGGCGGGCGGCGCGGTTCATGGGCAGACCGTGCTGCTCAGTGTGTTGGCAGCGCAGGTGAGAGTGAGAGAGCAGGCTCAGTGTGGCAGCTGGCCAATCAGCTAGCCAGGAGCGGGGGAGCAGAGAGATGAGATCATCTCTCACCGCCCGTGCCTGTCCTGCATTCCTGCAGTGACTTCCGCCCTCACTGTGCAGGCAGCAGAGAGATTACATTATCTCTCTGCTGCCTGACTCTGGGAGTCTGGGACACAGCAAGAGACAACCAAAACTACACCTTAGCAGGCAAGTTAGTGACAATCCGCAAGGTGTGGCAGGCGACGTGGCAAGTGACAATCCGCAAATTGTGTCAGGTGACATGGCAAATGACAATCTGCATCTGGTGGCAGGCAACTGTTGGCTCCTAGATTCCTTGAAATGTTCATCCTCCAAGCCCCCACTGCCATAATCTTCTAGTGTGGCAAGGGTTAATCGAATCGAGGGAGCTGTGACAGGCACTCACCAAAAGTGCCCAATTATGCCCCCCAGCTCCTCCATTAATAGAAGCTGTACTACGGCTTCTATTAACCACTTCGTGCCCGCCGTACAACTATATACGACCACAAGGTGGCTCTACAATGCCGGGAGGCCGTCTTTTTACGGCCTCCGCTCCTCCGACCACTGGGGGGGCGCGCGCGTACCCGGCGCGTCACTGAAATGCCGATGCGCGTTCCTGGCGGCCGCGATGTCCGCCAGGTACACGCGATCGGCCGTTACACAGACAAGGACGTGGATCTCTGTGTTTAAATACAGAGATCCACGTCCTGTCAGGGAGAGGAGACCGATGCTGTGTCCCTTGTACATAGGGACACAGATCGGTCACCTCCCCCAGTCACTCCCCTCCCCCCACAGTAGTAATCACTCCCAGGGCACACATTTAACCCCTTCCTCGCCCCCTAGTGTTAACCCCTTCCCTGCCAGTCACATGTATACAGTAATCAGTGCATATTTATAGCACTGTTCGCTGTATAAATGTGAATGGTCCCAAAATAGTGTCAAAAGTGTCCGATGTGTCCGCCATAATGTCGCAGTCACGAAAAAAATCACTGATCGCTGCCATTACCAGTAAAAAACTAAAAAATTTATAAAAATGCCATAAAACTACCCCCTATTTTGTAAACGCTATAACTTTTGTGCAAACCAATCAATAAACGGCAATTGCGATTTTTTTTTTTTTTTTACCAAAAATATGTAGGAGAATACGTATCTGCCTAAACTGAGGAAAAAAATTTTTTTTTTTAAAAAAAATTGGGATATTTATTATAGCAAAAATCAAAAAATATTGTGTTTTTTTTTCAAAATTGTCGCTCTTTCTTTGTTTATAGCGCAAAAAATAAAAAACGCAGAGGTGATCAAATACCACCAAAAGAAAGCTCTATTTGTGGGGAAAAAAGGACGTCAATTGTCATTCAAAGCGTGACAGTGCCGAAAGCTGAAATTTCGCCTGGGCAGGAAGGGGGTATATGTGCCCAGTAAGCAAGTGGTTAATGAAATATGATCTACGAATGGATGATTGAAAGGTCCACCTCTCAATTCATAGTCCACGTTTCATTCATAGAAGATGTAGTATGGATTCTATGAACAAAGTATGTGGGAGGAAAGGTCGAGCATAGTCAGACTTAAACAAAATTGTACAGAAATTGTATAGTATATGGCTAGTCTAAAGCCTAGTACACACAATGAAATTATCGGATGAATGAATGTCTATTTTTTTTTTTTTTTGCATGCTAGTCTCCAGATCGAAACTGAAGAGGTTACTAAAGTTACGAAAATTTCTCACTGATGATATGGATACCGGGAAGTAGGGATGAGCTTCATGTTCGAGTCGAACTCATGTTCGGCTCGAACATCGGCTGTTTGCTCGTTCGCTGAATTTCGAACCATATGGGCTGTTCCCGCCAAATTCGAGTGGCGTGTCACGGCCCATAATTCATTGCATCATCGCAGCGCATTGCTGGCTGATGATTGGCGAAGCATGCATTATGTGAAATGTAAAGGGGTATACTGCGCTGGGCTTGTGTATATACCAAAGGAAGCTGCCAACACTGCTAATAGAAAAAAAGCTGGAATAGTGTGAAAAATAAAAAATGTAGCGCTACCTAGGCAAAATGATATATGTGAGCAAATTAATACACAACATAAACATATAGTAATCATATATAGTGAACACGTGTAACACCCAAAAAATCGTGCGTGCTGAGTGTCTCTATTGCTAGAGTGGTCAAACAATAATATGATAACCCATATTAATAAACAGAATGAGAATTATAATCAAATAAAATCCATCAGATAGAATAAAGTCCATCAGACAAAAATCAATACAATGTCCAAATGGTGAAGATCAATCCAAAAAGAAAAGAAAACGTGTTCAATCAAGATGTGAACTTGCGATACAGAATATTCGGTGTATAGGACTAATGTGAAAACCACCACCAAGGATAAGTTGAAGGAGGCTTACCAAAGATCTCGGATTTGGAGAGGCATACGCCACCCAAATCGGAGAAAGCTTGAGGGTTAATGGAACCCAGTATGGATGGTCTTGAGTTGGAGGGTGGTCAGGAGTCAAAGCGGTTGATCAGCTTCAATCATACAGGGTATCCAACACACAGATCACCAATGCATATAAGAACTCGGTATCCAAGAAGCATATGTGTAGAGATGGAGAAAAATCCACATAGCATGATACCGTTTGTAAAGGGTTTTAATGGCAAAACATAACAGTGGAACACTCACATTTAAGATGGTTTATAAAAACATGGATGCAGGTACAGGAGCGATATGTACGGACAAGTCCACCCGACTAGTTTCGACTAAATAGTCATCATCTGGGGTAAGGCAGATGATGACTATTTAGTCGAAACTAGTCGGGTGGACTTGTCCGTACATATCGCTCCTGTACCTGCATCCATGTTTTTATAAACCATCTTAAATGTGAGTGTTCCACTGTTATGTTTTGCCATTGAAGCATGCATTATGACCCGCATGCTTTGGTCAATCACAGCGCCGTCAGCACAGGGAGCCATAATTGGCCAGAAGAAGGGAACCTTTGGCCAATCATGGCTCAGGGGAGTAGGTACATGCCCCACACTATATAAGGCCGCCTGCGTGTCGGCCTTGTGTAGTGTGTTGCAGCGTTTTGAGTCTGAGAGAGATAGAGAGAGAGAGTCAGTGTCATTTCATTTCAGTTAGATAGAGCAGGCAGGCGATTCAGGTAGCTGCAGTCAGTGTATTTAGTATATATATGCATCCCAGGAGTTGTGTGTGTGTATGTGTGTATGTATGTATGTATATGTGTGTGTGTGTGTGTGTGTGTATATATAAATATATATATATATATATATTACATACACACTGTATTCAGTTTAGCTAGATCTCCCTTCAGAGTGTTCCTGTTGTTCTCGCTGCAGTATATTAAGTCAGTGTACTGTATACTGGGCTCAGTGTGCAGGTAAAGCTGACTGCAGACCATCCCTGTTTTCTTCCTAATAATATAGGCAGGCAGTTGATTGAGCTAACCTGCAGTATATTAAGTCAGTGTACTGTATACTGGCCACAGTGTGCACATAAAGCTGACTGCAGACTATTGCTTTTCTATTACTGATAATACAGGCAGTTGATTGAGCTAACCTGCAGTATATTAAGTCAGTGTACGGTATACTGGCCACAGTGAGCACGTAAAGCTGATTGCAGACTATTGCTTTTCTATTACTAATAATACAGGCAGTTGATTGAGCTAACCTGCAGTATATTAACCACTTAACGACCGCCCACCGCCGATTTACGTCGGCAGAATGGCACGGACAGGCAGAATCACGTAGATCTACGTGATCGCCTTTGTGCAGTTGGGGGGTCCATCCGGACCCCCCTTCACTGCAGTGAGCGGCCGTTAAGTGTTCGGGAGCGATCAGGCATGAGGGGGCGGCCGCTCGATTCCGCCCCCCCCCTCGCGATCGCTCCCGGCCAATGAAAATGCTTCCTCCGCCATGTGATGTAAACAAGGCTGGAGGAAGTGATGTCATCTCCCTCGCTGCGGTCTTTTTGTTCCCGGCGCCGAGCAGAGAAGAAGCAGGTTAGTGCACCAACAGTCCACTGACACGTAGGTACACATAGGCACACAAATCACCCCCCAGTCACCCCCAGATCACCCCCCAGGTCACCCCAAAGCCCCCAATCACAGTGTCACTGATTGTGTCACTGATTGCAGTGATCATTTATTTTACTGATCACTGCATTTAGTGTCATCTGTGATTGTAAAAAGTTGCAGGGCAGTTAGGATTAGGCCCCTTTAGGTCCAGGGTAGCCCCCTAACCCCCCCTAATAAAGGTTTAACCCCTTGATCACCCCCCAGGTAACCCTTTCACCCCCTAACTTCAGCGTCACTAAGCAATTGTTTTTCCGATCGCTGTATTTGTGTCGCTGGTGTTTTAGATTATTAGTTATTTTTTTTTAGGTTCGCCGCAGGTTTTTATTAGTGTCAGGTACCCCCATATATTATTTTAACCCCCTGATTGCCCCTAGAGTTAACCCTTTCACCAGTGATCGCCGTATAAGCGTCACTGGTGTCACTGGTTAGCCAGTAAGTTATTTAGTTATTTAGGTTACCCGTCAGGTTTTTATATAGTGTCAGGTACCCCCATATTTAACCTAATAAAGGTTTTAACCCCCTGATTGCCCCTAGTTAACCCTTTCACCAGTGATCACCATATAAAGGTTACGGGTGACGCTGGTTGATTAGTTTGCTTTTTATAGCATCAGGGCACCCGCCGTATATAACCCAATAAAGGTTTAACCCCCCTGATCGCCCGGCGGGTGAGATCAATTAGGTTTTAGCGCCAGAGAGGGTCTGCGTCGCCCCAGGCAGTGTTAGGTTAGTGCCAGTAACGCTAACACCCACGCGCAAAGCATACACCCCCCTTAGTGGTATAGTATCTGATCAGATCTATACTAGCATCCCCAGCGGTTTAGGGTTCCCAAAAACGCAGTGTTAGCGGGATCAGCCCAGATACCTGCTAGCGCCTGCGTTTAGCCCCTCCGCCCAGCCCAGCCCAGCCCAGCCCACCCAAGTGCAGTATCGATCGATCACTGTCACTTACCAAACACAACACATCAACCAGTCCATAGCAAACGTCCATAGCAACCAGTCCATAGCAACCGTCCATAGCAACCGTCCATAGCAACCAGTCTATAGCAACTGTCCATAGCAACCATCCATTGCAACCAGTCCATAGCAACCGTCCATAGCAACTGTCCATAGCAACCATCCATAGCAACTATCCATAGCATCCAGTCCATAGCAACTGTCCATGGCAACCAATCCATAGCAACCGTACATAACAACCAATCCGTAGCAACCGTCCATAGCAACTGTCCATAGCAACCGTCCATAGCAACCAGTCCATAGCAACCATCAATATCAACCAGTCCAAGGTGAATGTTTTGAACGCTACCACTCAAAAGTGAAGTTTTAGCGTAGGGTACAGCATTTCACAGACAAGGACACACTTACACAGGGTCTCCCAAGATGCCATTACATTTTGAGAGACCCGAACCATTACAGTTGTAAAGTTACAAAAAAAGTGTAAAAAAGAAAAAAAAAACGTAAAAAACAAAACACAAAAAAATATAAAATAAAAAAACCAAAAATAGTTGTCGTTTTATTGTTCTCTCTCTATTTTCTCTCTATTGTTCTGCTCTTTTTTACTGTATTCTATTCTGCAATGTTTTATCATGCTTGCTTTTCAGGTATGTAATTTTTTGTTTTCAGGTGCGCCATTCAACTGCAGCGCGGAATTATTTATCTTGACAGCAACAGCGTTTGCTCCCACGATACATAAAGCCGTGACACCACAGTTAAAAAAAAGAGCATATATGCCGAAGCATGGGGGCAGCAGGGGCGGAGGAGCGATTTTGCTCCTAATGCCGCGTACATACGGTCGAAATTCCGACGGAGGCCTGCCCGTGGAAAATTCCGACCGTGTGTACGCGGCATAACTTTTTTGCGGGAGGATGCCCCCATGCTTCGGCATATATATATTTTAGGCACAGGTTGCGTTAAAACATTTTTTTATTTTTTACTAGGTTTTGTTTTGGTATTTGCTTTGCAGGTATGGCATGGTAAGGTCTTACTGTTGTACTGTAATGTTACTTTGTTTTAATGTTAACCACCATTTGCTTATCAGGTACGCCATTCAGTTGCAGCGCGGATCTATTTATCTTGACAGCCGTGACTCCAACGCTGTAGGAGGTGATTTCACCACCACAGTTAAAAAAAAGAGCATATATGCCGAAGCATGGGGGCAGCAGGGGCGGAGGAGCGATTTTGCTCCTAATGCCGCGTATATACGGTCGAAATTCCAACGGAGGCTTGCCCGTGGAAAAGTCCGACCGTGTGTACGCGGCATAACCTTTTATGCCGCGTACATACGGTCGAAATTCCGACGAAGGCTTGACCGTGTGTACGCGGCATAACTTTTTTGCGGGAGGATGCCCCCATGCTTCGGCATATATGCCCATCATTAGAAGTGGGTGGATGAAGGGAGGTATTCTAATGGTGGGCATACCCACCAATCAATCTCTTTTTTTCGTTCAGCCAATAGGCTGTATGAAAAAAAAGATTACAATACATGTCCAACAAGGACCAGCAACGTACTGGTATGTTGCTGGACTTTGAATGTTTATACCAGAATGATGCCTGCGGGTTTAGGTATCATCTTGGTATCATTCTTTTCAGCCAGCAGCCGGCTTTCATGTAAAAGCAATTCTAGCAGATAATTAGCCTCTAGACTGCTTTTACAAGCAGTGGGAGGGAATGTCCCCCCCCCCGGATATAAAAAGCGCCATTGGGAAATTGGGAAAGCATTTTATCACACCGATCTTGGTGTGGTCAGATGCTTTGAGGGCAGAGGAAAGATCTAGGGTCTAACCCCCCAATTTTTTTCAAAAAAAGAGTACCTGTCACTACTTATTGCTATCATAGGGGATATTTACATTCCCTGAGATAACGATAAAAATGGTAAAAAAATAAAATATGGAAGGCACAGTTTAAAAATAAAATAAAAAAGGCAAATAAATAATAAAAAAAAAAAAAAAAAAAAAAAAAAAAAAAAAAAAGCACCGCTGTCCCCCCCTGCTCTTGCGCAAAGGCGAACGCAAGCGTCGGTCTAGCGTCATATGTAAACAGCAATTGCATCATGCATGTGAGGTATCACCGCGAAGGTCAGATCGAGGGCAGTCATTTTAGCAGTAGACCTCCTCTGTAAATCTAACGTGGTAACCTGTAAAGGCTTTTAAATGCTTTTAAAAATGAATGTAGTTTGTCGCCGCTGCGCGTTTGTGCGCAATTTTAAAGCATGTCGTGTTTGGTATCCATGTACTCGGCCTATGATCATCTTTTTTATTTCATCAAACATTTGGGCAATATAGTGTTTTTTAGTGCATTAAAAATAAAAAAAGTGTGTTTTTCCCCCAAAAAATGTGTTTGAAAAATCGCTGCGCAGATACTGTGTGGAAAAAAAAAATGCAACACCCACTATTTTAATCTGTAGGGCCTTTGCTTTAAAAAAATATATAATGTTTGGGGGTTCAACATAATTTTCTTGCAAAAAAATTTTTTTTTTCATGTAAACAAAAAGTGTCAGAAAGGGCTTTGTCTTCAAGTGGTTAGAAGAGTGGATGATGTGTGACATAAGCTTCCTAATGTTGTGCATAAAATGCCAGGACAGTTCAAAACCCCCCCCAAATGACCCCATTTTGTAAAGTAGACACCTCAAGCTATTTGCTGAGAGGCATGTTGAGCCCATTGAATATTTTTTTTTTGCCCCAAGTGATTGAATAATGACCAAAAAAAAAAAAATGTACAAAAAGTTGTTACTAAATTATATATTGCTCAAACATGCCATGGGCATATGTGGAATTACACCCCAAAATACATTCTGTTGCTTCTCCTGAGTACGGGGATACCACATGTGTGGGACTTTTTGGGAGCCTAGTCGCGTACGGGACCCCAAAAACCAAGCACCGCCTTCAGGATTTCTATGGGTGTAAATTTTTGATTTCACTCCTCACTGCCTATCACAGTTTCGGAGGCCATGGAATGCCCAGATGGCACAAAACCCCCCCAAATGACCCCATTTTGGAAAGTAGACACCCCAAGCTATTTGCTGAGAGGTATGTTGAGTATTTTGCAGATCTCGCTTTTTGTCACAAAGTTTTGAAAATGTAAAAAAAGAAAAAAAAATGTCTTTCTTAATTTTCAAAAACAAATGAGAGCTGTAAAATACTCACCATGCCTCTCAGCAAATAGCTTGGGGTGTCTACTTTCCAAAATGGGGTCATTTGTGGGGGTTTTGGGCTATTTTGACATTTTATGGCCTTCAAAACTGTGATAGGTAGTGAGGAGTGAAATCAAAAATTTATGCCCTTAGAAACCTTGAAGGCGGTGCTTGGTTTTTGGGGTCCCGTACGCGGCTAGGCTCCCAAAAAGTCCCACACATGTGGTATCCCCGTACTCAGGAGAAGCAGCAGAATGTATTTTGGGGTGTAATTTCACATATGCCCATGGCATGTGTGAGCAATATATCATTTAGTGACAACTTTGTGCAAAAAAAAAAAAGTTTGTCATATTCCCGCAACCTGTGGCAAAATATAAAATATTCCATGGACTCAACATGCCTCTCAGCAAATAGCTTGGGGTGTCTACTTTCCAAAATGGGGTCATTTGGGGGGGTTTTGTGCTATTTTGGCATTTTATGGCCTTCGAAACTGTGATAGGTAGTGAGGAGTGAAATCAAAAATTTGCGCCCTTAGAAATCCTGAAGGCGGTGCTTGGTTTCCGGGGTCCCGTACGTGGCTAGGCTCCTAAAAAGTCCCACACATGTGGTATCCCCGTACTCAGGAGAAGCAGCAGAATGTATTTTGGGGTGCAATTCCACATATAACCATGGCATGTGTGAGCAATGTATCATTTAGTGACAACTTTTTGTAATTTTTTTTTTTGTCATTATTCAATCACTTGGGACAAAAAAAAAATATTCAATGGGCTCAACATGCCTCTCAGCAATTTCCTTCGGGTGTCTACTTTCCAAAATGGGGTCATTTGGGGGGATTTTGTGCCATCTTGGCATTTTATGGCCTTCAAAACTGTGATAGGTAGTGAGGAGCGAAATCAAAAATTTATGCCCTTAGAAACCTTGAAGGCGGTGCTTGGTTTTTGGGGTCCCGTACGCGGCTAGGCTCCCAAAAAGTCCCACACATGTGGTATCCCCGTACTCAGGAGAAGCAGCAGAATGTATTTTGGGGTGTAATTTCACATATGCCCATGGCATGTGTGAGCAATATATCATTTAGTGACAACTTTGTGCAAAAAAAAAAAAAGTTTGTCATATTCCCGCAACCTGTGGCAAAATATTAAATATTCCATGGACTCAACATGCCTCTCAGCAAATAGCTTGGGGTGTCTACTTTCCAAAATGGGGTCATTTGGGGGGGTTTTGTGCTATTTTGGCATTTTATGGCCTTCGAAACTGTGATAGGTAGTGAGGAGTGAAATCAAAAATTTGCGCCCTTAGAAATCCTGAAGGCGGTACTTGGTTTCCGGGGTCCCGTACGTGGCTAGGCTCCTAAAAAGTCCCACACATGTGGTATCCCCGTACTCAGGAGAAGCAGCAGAATGTATTTTGGGGTGCAATTCCACATATAACCATGGCATGTGTGAGCAATATATCATTTAGTGACAACTTTTTGTAATTTTTTTTTTTTTTTTGTCATTATTCAATCACTTGGGACAAAAAAAAAAAAATATTCAATGGGCTCAACATGCCTCTCAGCAATTTCCTTCGGGTGTCTACTTTCCAAAATGGGGTCATTTGGGGGGGTTTTGTACTGCCCTGCCATTTTAGCACCTCAAGAAATGAGATAGGCAGTCATAAATTTAAAGCTGTGTAAATTTCAGAAAATGTACCCTAGTTTGTAAACGCTATAACTTTTGCGCAAACCAATAAATATACGCTTATTGACATTTTTTTTACTAAAGACATGTGGCTGAATACATTTTGGCCTAAATGTATGACTAAAATTGAGTTTATTCGATTTTTCTTATAACAAAAAGTAGAAAATATCATTTTTTTTCAAAATTTTCGGTCTTTTTCTGTTTATATCGCAAAAAATAAAAATCGCAGAGGCAATCAAATACCATTAAAAGAAAGCTCTATTTGTGGGAAGAAAAGGACGCAAATTTCATTTGGGTACAACATTGCATGTCCGCACAATTTACAGTTAAAGCAGCGCAGTGCCGAATCCCAAAAACAGGCCTGGTCCTAATGGCCCGAAATGGTCCGGGGCTTAAGTGGTTAAAGTGGTTGTAAACCCACTTTTCTCTTGTCATCCATGGACTGACACAGCGTGTCTTATACACCTTTACACGTGGGTTATGTCCCTGCTTGCAGGAGAAGACCTAGGCAGAATGTGAGATGTTATACATACATTCTAAACAGCCAGAGCTGAACAGCCCCGCCCAGGGGGGCGGTCCCTCCGGGCATAACCCTCCCACTGCAGTCAGCAGACCTCAGTTTTTTTCTGCCTAGCAGAAGGAGAAGACGTGGCTCTCTCAGGAGCCAGTCTCCTGACCTATTTTTATTCTTTTGGAAATTTTTTTCCTATTTTTTTTTTTTATTTTTTTTTTGAGATCTTCTATCAACTGTCGGCTGGGCAACAGGTTGGGTACAAGATATCCTCGTAGTCTTCCCTGTCCGACCATCGAGCGTGCTGATCCTCGCCTTGTGTGCGTGAGACTCAGTTCACGACATGCCCCACGACTCCAGGGGTGGCCGGTGGGCTTCCAGCTCCGCGGTCCTCTCAAGATAGAACAGTCCGGCTGTATCTTTCGCGGTGGACCGGGCCGACAGCTACTCAGTACCGCACTGTGATAGTTCTGTCAGAAACACACCAGCGGGTCCCTCAGGGGACGGGTAAGTAGTCTCTCCTGGCTGCAGGTGAGTACATGCTGTGTGTTTCTTGTGTGGGGGGATTTCCCTGTCTCCCCCTGTGTTTTTAATGTCACTCTCTGTTCACTAGTGCTGGCGCTGTACTATGGGGGGTGCCTGGGGGCCATACTGTCCTGGGGGGGCTCATGTTGCTCTGCACTCGCTGGGGCTGTTTTGTTTTTGGAGGTGAGGGGCCTGGGCGCCGTTCGGCGCCATGTTTCGTGTGTGTGCTGATTTTTACATTGGCGGCCATCTTGCCGGGGCCCGCCGGAGCACATTGTGGCGGCCATTTTCTTGTAGCCGCACGTCTTTTCTGGCACTAGTTTGGCCTCTAGCGCCGCTGGAAACGGCGCGAATCTCCTCACACTCTCTCCTCTCAGCTCACTCACGCTGAGCAGCGCGGCGCAGTGAGACAGAGCGGCGGAACCGAGCGGTCCTGGTCAGGTTGGTGGGTTCCCTGGGCATTCCCCTACTTCAGTCAGCACGGCCTGTGGGCACTATTGCTCTGGCCCACCAGATGGTGCAGGGTCTGATATATGTGTGCGACGCCACGTTGGACGCGGCCCCTTTAATATCCAGGGCCTCTGTCTCGGCGGTGGTATTGCGTCGTCTCATCTGGTTGAAATGCTGGTCTGCTGACCTAGCCTCTAAGAAGCTCCTGACGGATCTACCTTTTAAGGGTGGTAGACTTTTTGGTGCTGCTCTGGATGACATCATCAAGGATGTCACGGGAGGTAAAAGCACTCTCCTTCCTCAAGCTATCAAGGATAAGGAGGCCCGACGTAAACCGGGTCCTTCCTTTCCAGCAAAAAAGGTTTTTTTTTTCGTCCGTCAGAGTCCACGGGTAAGCCATCCCAGACTGACAACAGTGCGGCTGGCGGGCACAAGCGCCCCTGGGTGCGTAAGCCGAACAAGCCGGCTCCCAAGCCCGCCTCCGCGTGAAGTCTTGCCCCCGCCCGTCTCTGGGGTGGGGGGACGACTTCGCAGGTTCACGGATCGGTGGACCTCCCGGATCTCCGACCGGTGGGTGTGCGAGGTGGTCACCTCAGGATACAGAATAGAGTTCCGCTCCTGGCCCCCAGACAGATTCTTTCCCTCAAATCTCCCTCTCCTTCCTGCCCGTCGGGCAGCCCTCTTGGGGGCTGTACAGGATTTGATCGGGTCCGGAGTAAATGTGCCGGTTCCGTCCCAGGAGAGGTTTCAGGGGTTCTACTCGAATCTGTTTGTTGTTCCAAAAATTGACGGGGTTCGGCCGATCCTGGACCTCAAGGCCCTGAATACCTTCGTGAAGGTGCAAAAATTCCGCATGGAATCCATTCGCACGGTGGTCGCTACACTCCGTCAAGGGGATTTTCTGGCATCCTTGGACATCAAGGACGCCTACTTGCATGTTCCGATCTGCGCAAGCCACCAGAAGTTTCTGCGCTTTGCGGTCGGCGAAGTCCACTATCAATTTGTGGCTCTTCCCTTCGGCCTGACCTCGGCACCGAGGGTGTTCACCAAGGTGCTTGATCCGGTCCTAGCTTTGCTGAGACAGCGAGGCATTGCTATCGTGGGCTATCTGGACGATTTCCTTCTAAGAGCAGACAGTGGCTCAGAATTGGAAGAAAGGTGACTATCGTCAGTCAGACCCTCAGGGAGTTTGGGTGGCTCCTGAACGTTCAGAAGTCGGTTCTAGTCCCGACTCAGCGTCTGGAGTATCTAGGTCTGATTCTGGACTCCTTGGAAGCAAGAGTCTTCCTACCTCCAGACAAACTACTGACACTTCAGTCTGCAGTACGGGTGCTGACGTCCCGAAAATGGTCGTCAATCCGCTTTTGCATGAGAGTCCTGGGACTCATGGTGGCCTCCTTCGAGGCCGTTCCTTATGCCCAAGCGCACACCAGGGCCTTACAGAAAGAGATCTTGTCCACTTGGGACAAATCCCAGTTGTCCTTGGATCTTCAGATCCAGGTGAGTCACCTGGTCAGGGCGTCCCTGACGTGGTGGTTGAGGTCCCCGGCTCTTCGGTCCGGGAAGTCGTTCCTCCCCATCCAATGGACGGTGATCACGACAGACGCCAGCCTGACGGGCTGGGGGGGAGTCTGGGGAGTCCTGTCGGCCCAAGGGCTTTGGACTCCGGACGAAGCCCTCTTACCGATCAATGTGCTGGAGATACGGGCAATCAGACTGTGCCTCTCCTCATGGTCGGAGAAACTACAGGGTCACTCCATCAGGATACAATCGGACAACGCCACAGCAGTGGCGTATGTCAACCATCAAGGGGGGACTCGGAGCTCAGCTGCGGCTTCCGAGGTCGCCCGCATCCTGAGGTGGGCCGAAAGAAGCGTGCCGGCTCTGTCGGCCGTCTACATTCCGGGCGTAGACAATTGGCAGGCGGACTATCTAAGTCGCCAGACGCTGGACCAGGGGGAGTGGTCCTTGCACCCGGAGGTCTTTCAACTCCTTTGCAGACGGTGGGGCACGCCGGATGTGGACCTGATGGCTTCTCGACTCAATCGCAAGGTGTCAAGGTTTGTGGCCAGATCCAGGGATCCCTGGACGGATGCCTCGGATGCGTTGGTGGCCCCATGGGGTCAGTATCGCCTGATATACGTTTATCCTCCGCTGCAGTTGCTCCCTCGCCTGCTCCGCAGGGTAGCGACCGAGGGAATTCCGGTGATCCTCATTGCTCCGGATTGGCCTCAGCGTCACTGGTACGCCGATCTGGTACGTCTCGTCGCAGACGTTCCCTGGCGGTTACCGATACGGGGGGACCTTCTGTCTCAAGGTCCTATATTTCATCCTGCTTTACAGTCTCTGGTTTTAACGGCATGGTTATTGAAAGCCAGGTGCTGAGAGACCGAGGTCTCTCGGATTCGGTCATTTCGACCATGTTAAGGGCACGGAAGTCTTCCTCCAGAAGGATCTATCACCGTACTTGGAGAGCTTACATCGCCATGTGCGAAGAGCTGGACTGGCGCCCACGAACGTATTCCGTTCCCAGAATCCTGCATTTTCTGCAGCGTGGCGTGACCCAAAAGCTCGCTTTGAGTACCATTAAGGGTCAGATTTCGGCCTTGGCCATCTTCTTTCAGCGACCGCTGGCGGGTCATCCCTTGGTTAGCACCTTTGTGCAGGGGGTTCGCCATGTGCTCCCCCCTGTCAAGCCTCCTCTCCCCCCGTGGGATCTGAATTTGGTGCTCTCGGTCCTCCAGGAACCTCCCTTTGAAAATATTAGAGATATTCCCCTCTTGACTTTGTCTCAGAAGGTGGCCTTCTTGGTGGCCATTACTTCCATTAGACGAGTGTCTGAATTGGCGGCCTTGTCCTGCAAGTCGCCTTTTTGATCATCATAAGGATAAGGCGGTGTTACGTCCGCGACCTTCCTTTCTGCCAAAGGTGGTCTCGGCCTTCCACTTAAACGAGGACATTGTCCTCCCGTCCTTGTGTCCTCACCCATCGCATCCCAGAGAGTTTGCGCTACACACTTTGGATGTGGTACGAGCCTTGCGGGTGTACCTGTCTGCTACTGCTTCTATTCGGAAGTCTGACTCACTATTTGTGGCTGTCTCTGGGCCAAAACAGGGCCAAGCGGTTTCGTCTGCCACCATTTCTAGGTGGATCAGACAAACCGTCATTCAAGCTTATGCTCTCAAGGGGCGGGCGCCTCCCTTTCCGGTTACGGCACATTCCACCAGGGCAATTGGTGCTTCCTGGGCTTTCCGACATCAAGCGTCGGTTGCACAAGTGTGCAAGGCGGCGACCTGGTCGTCTGTTCATACCTTTTCTAAGTTTTATAAGGTTGATGTGGCTGCATCTTCGGATGCTTCCTTCGGCCGCAAGGTGTTGCAGGCCGCTGTTTGATGTTGCAACTCCTCCGTTGAGGAGCTCTGCCCTGTTTGGAGTGAAGTTTTTGGTTTTCCATTTATACTGCTCCCATCCCTCTTGACACTGCTTTGGGACATCCCACGTGTAAAGGTGTATAAGACACGCTGTGTCAGTCCATGGATGACAAGAGAAAATAGGATTTTTGTACTCACCGTAAAATCCGTTTCTCTGGCATCCATGGACTGACACAGCACCCACCCTTCTTTTTAAGTTTGTACTGCTTTGTTACGAACTGAGGTCTGCTGACTGCAGTGGGAGGGTTATGCCCGGAGGGACCGCCCCCCTGGGCGGGGCTGTTCAGCTCTGGCTGTTTAGAATGTATGTATAACATCTCACATTCTGCCTAGGTCTTCTCCTGCAAGCAGGGACATAACCCACGTGTAAAGGTGTATAAGACACGCTGTGTCAGTCCATGGATGCCAGAGAAACGGATTTTACGGTGAGTACAAAAATCCTATTTTTCAACTTGCACCTACAGGTAAGCCTAGATTAAGGCTTACCTGTAGGTGCAAGAAATATCTCCTAAACCTACACGGTTTAGGAGATATTTACTAAAAATGACAGGCACCGCTGTCTACGGCGCATGCGCGCCGTAGACAACGGCGCATTCATGGGGTTAATCCCATTCACAAAATCGGCTACTTCCCAGCAATAGCTGGGCGTAGCCGTTTGTGACAGCTCTCGCGCGCATGCGCAGAGTGACGTCTCCGCCGCTCCGGCCAATCACAGCGCCGGAGCGGCGCTGTGATTGGCTGGTGCGGCGATACCCAGAAGTAACCTTCCGGCTATCGCCGCAGCGATGGATGCGGCTGAAGAGGGAGACGAGGACCGCTTCGGGGGCCCCGATCTAAGGTAAGTGATGCATAATGAGCTATTATGCTAGTCATATTAGCTCATTATGCCTTTCTCTTCCAGGTTGTTATAAAAAAAAAAAAATTTTTACCGGGTTTACAACCACTTTAAGTCAGTGTACTGTATACTGGCCACAGTGTGCACGTAAAGCTGACTGCAGACAATTCCTTGTGTACTTATTACAATACATCAAATAAAGTATGTCTGGAAGCCCTACAAGGAGAGGCAGACACACACAGGTCAATAAAAGAGGGCAAGCAGGCTCTGTGTCTGGAGGCAACAGTGCTGGTCGTGGACATGGTGCATCCTCATCAGCACGTGGCCGTGGGGCACGCTTGTCCTTTTTTTCGGCAGCTGGCCATGTTTAGCCGCAACATGCAGAAGAGTTGGTAGAGTGGATGATCAAGCCGTCCTCATCCTCCTCATCCTCTCTCACCCAGGCTCAGGGTACTTTGTCTGCCAAAGCGGCCTCTTCCCTCAGCTCAATGGCATCAGTCACTCCTTCCCTAGCCCCACCATGTCCTGAGGAGTCCCACGAACTGTTTGACCACAGTGTTTGGTACATGCTGCAGAAGGATGCCCTCCAGGGGCCAGCCAACCGACTGCATCACACCGCAGAGCTCCGCATGTGCAGGGCACTGCTGTCTCTGCACGTTATTCCAAAAGTTCTTTGGTGTGGGCCTTTTTTGAGATGTGTGCAGCAGATCGGTGCGATTTGCAACATATGTCCGAAGCGTATCTTGCGTGGCCAAAACATCAGCCGCTTGGGCACCACATACTTGACCAGACATATGTCGACCTGCCATGCAGTCCGTTGGCAAGCGTACATAAAAGACCCACACAAAAGCACAAAGCGGACCTCTCCTTGCTCCTCATCAGCTGGGATCTCCAACCCCACTATACCTTCATTCCTCTCAGAAACCTGCACTGAGAGGAATGAAGGTGTAGAATTAGGTGTGTCACTGCCAAGTACTTGCGGGCAATCTGCTATCTGTACACCAATGTCCGATTGTAACAGGCAAATTTCCCAGCCCCAGCTGCTGCACCGCCAAAAGAAATTCGCTCCCAGCCATCCACATGCCCAGCGGTTGAATGCTAGCTTGGCTAAATTGCTAGCACTTCAACTGCTTCCTTTTCAGTTGGTAGACTCTGCCCTCTTCCGTGTGTTTGTGGAATGTGCGGTACCTCAGTGGCAGGTTCCCAAACGCCACTTTTTTTCACGGAAGGCGATTCCTGCTCTCGACCGGCATGTGGAAGGCAATGTCTTGGCCTCGCTGGACAGGGCGGTCAGCGGTAAGGTGCATATTACCGCTGACTCATGGTCCAGCAGGCATGGACAGGGACGTTACCTATCTTTCACGGCCCACTGGGTGACTCTGCTGGCAGCTGGGAAGGATGCAGGACAGGGTGCAGTAGTGTTGGAGGTTGTTCCGCCACCATGCTTCCAAAATGCTACTAGTGGTGATTCTGACACACCTCTCTCCTCCACCCCCTCCTTTTCTTCTTCCTCCAGGGCCTCTTCCTGTGCTGATTTGTCCTCGGAACCAGGGTGCTCCGTAGGCGTTCAAGGGGCTACGCAAGTACGCAGGCAAAAAGATGCCATGCGGTTCTTGAGCTGGTGTACTTGGGGGACAGGAGCCACACTGGGGCAGAGATTCTGTTAGCTCTGCAGGGGCAGGCTCAGAGGTGGCTGACGCCACGCCAGCTTAAGCCAGGAATGGCGGTTTGCGACAATGGCACCAACCTCCTCTTCACCCTTCGACAGGAACAGCTGACCCATGTGCCCTGTTTGGCTCACGTCCTTAACTTGGTGGTGCAGAGGTTCTTGGGCAGGTACCCGGGCTTATGTAAAAACTGGTAAAGAAAGCTATAAACGCCCCCTAATAAACTTCCCAAACCACCACTGCGCCTAGATTGAAATAAAATAATAATCCTAAAGCTGCTACTTAAAGATTGAAAACGTTGTAGATTAATTTTTAGTGAAAAAATAGTAGCGCTCTGTTTTAGAAAAAACAGTCCTAAAAGTGTTATACAGGTCAAATATAAATCATGTAATGTGTATATAAACATAAGTCACCACGTGAGAGTGAACCTATACTGATAGATATTAAAATAAACTGTGTCCAAAACGTGAAATCAAGCAATACATGAACAAAAATACGTGAAAAAAAAGACAAAAACATTTCATAAAAAATGTCCATAAACTGAAAAATCATTCAAGTGATTAAACTCAAAAATTGCCAGCATATGTTCTTAATCTTGAAAACTTAATTTTAATCTTCCACCACACCGCTCGTGTCTGTGAATCCACTCCCAAAGGAAAATAACTCACCAAAAAGATATGCCTCACACTCTCATGCTCGGCATAATAGCCTGATAACCCACCAGGGTTGTATAGTCTTTTTTTTTACTTTTACCTACAGGTAAGCCTATACTAAGGCTTACCTGTAGGTAAAAGAAATATCTCCTAAACCTACACGGTTTAGGAGATATTTGCAAAAAAAGACATGCACCGATGTCTACGGCGCATGCGCGCCGTAGACAACGGTGCATTCACAGGGTTAATCCCATTCAGAATTCCGGCGCTGCCGGAATAGAAAGCTCCAGCGCGCATGCGCGGAGTGACGTCTTCGCTGCTCCGGCCAATCACAGCGCCGGAGCGGCGCTGTGATTGGCTGGAGCAGCGATACCCGGAAGTAACGTTCCGGGTATCCGAGGAGCGATGGTTGCGGCCGGAGCGGGGGACGAGGATGGCTTCGGGGATCCCGATCTAAGGTAAGTGATTCATAATGAGCTAGTATGCTAGTCATACTAGCTCATTATGGCTTTTTCTTGCAGGTGATTTGAAAAAAAAAATTTTTTTGTCTGGGTTTACAACCGCTTTAATAGGCAATTCCACCGGTGATTACAAGAGAATCAAATCCACATGTAAAAAAATGAATAAGTGCTTCCAATGGTGAAGTTAGTAAAACCAATTTATTTAAAAACTGCACACAAATCCTCAACCATTGTACTCACATCACTCAAAATTCAAAAAAGGCACTTCAAACAAAAGTATCAGCAATGAATAAAGGAGACTTGGAGTGGCGTGCTAGGAATTGCGGTCACGGCGGACCCAAAATACCAGCAGATCTCACCCTCCACTTGTCCGCTCACTTCCCCGGTCAGAACCGTATTATCCTCGGTGGTGATACTTCGTTCAGGAATCACAAAAGGTTACCGTGCAGACCACGCCCATACATGTTTCGTCATTCAAGACTTTATCAATGGGATTGGCTGCACAGTATCACAGCATCATCTTTATAGTCCGTCCCTAATGCATTGCGGACTTTTTCCTATAGTGCCTTTTTTGGGCAAGGACCACAGGAGGGGTTAGCACACTGACCAACAAAAGGGGGGGGGCGCACTGACCACGTGGGGGGCACACTAATCATAAGCAGTTTTAGAGCACTCCCCACTGCCCACCAACCTTTCAGAGAGCAAACACCACAGATCTCCAACATCCAAATGTGAACACATCACTGGTCAATGTAAGGGGGAACTTATTCCTGCCCCTGAGATATGCATACTTAATTTACATTTATTTATTCTGGATCAATGTAGCACCCTCTAGCATAGGATCCTAGGTAAAGCAGTTTTTGGCTCCTTCTGTAATCAAGGGATCAGTAATTGTTTGGTCTGGTCTGTTCAGGGTTTCACAGGCTGGGAGTTTGATTGCTTCCCCCTGCCTTTAGAAGAACTAGAACTTAGGAAAGAAGAATTCAAATAACCAGCCTGAATATTGATCAGAGCCTAGCCAATCCCTGGGGAGGTTCACTCAAATATTGGCTGGGTAGCTGATAAATAGTATAAAGCCCTGGAGATATTGGGAGGAGAGTTCCCAGCCTCAGGGGGTATTGCCCCTGAGGCAGGTTCTGGACTGTGTGGCTGTTCTGTTAAGGCCTCAGCGGTGGCAGTGTCAGGACCTGGACGTAATCTGGGACTGACTTGAAGACTTAATCAAAGGGATGATGTCTAGAGAAGGACTGTCTCACTCACTGGATTGAGTCCAGAGGAAGCTGGGAGGAGGCAGCTGTTCTGGGCACTTGTGAATTCCTGGCAACAGTGTGCTTCTGGGATATAAGTGCCAGAGTTAGCTAGGACTGAGACAGCTCTCATAATGTCTCAGATATTACCCATTCCCCGTCCTCTGCAGTGTTCTGGGCTGTGAGCTTAGAGAAGAGTGCCCTCCTGTACTGTGCAGTGTTTATAAGATCGCACTGCATACCAATGGCTGTGCAGAGGTGCAGGATAACAGATGCCAAAGAGACTTGGCCTCATGGTCCCCGACAGTCCAATATTCACAGTTGCTTAGGGAGAAGACTGTCCTCTCACAGACAATAGCTAACAATTTTGGAAAGTCCCATGCCCTAATCCCTCTCTGGTTAAAGTTTTTTCAGCAATAAATTGTAAAAAGACATCCCTTACAATGAAACATTAATGCGTTGTGTTTTATTCTTCAAAATAACAAACATGTCAATACTTACGTGCTCTGTGCAATGGTATTGCACAGAGCAGCCCCGATCCTCATCTTCTGGGGTCGGGCTCCCAAGCCGCCTTGTCTACATCCATTGACACAGACAAGGCAGTTCGACCCCACCTCCCTCACAGATTTTGATTGACAGCAGCAGGAGCCAATGGCTCCCCTACTATCAATCTGTGCAGTCGATAGAGCCGCTGCTCTCATGCACATCGCTGGATTGAGGTCAAGTAAGTATAATGCAGCACAGAAGGTTTTTTATCTTAATGCATAGAATGCAGGCTTTACAACCACTTTAATTATTGTACCCGGAGTGAGTTGCTTGGGTGGTTGGTTGCTTCTGTACTGTTTGGGGGAAAACTAGTTAAACTTAGTGGCCCCTGGGGTAGAGCTAAAAATGTAAGTATGAAAAAAGATCATACCTGGAGATCAACTTTAATACAATGTATTTTAATGTAGTGTAATTTGATACATTGAAGCGTCAGATTAGGCCCCACAAAGTGAATTGAACAAGTATTTCCTTTAGTAAAATCCATATAGCGACAAAAAAAGTATGGTTATAATAACATGTCATAAAGGAGCACCTGCGGCTTAGTGAACTGACATCTTAAAGCTTTATTTTTTCCCAGTCTTTTCAATTCAGAAAGTTAATGGTAATTTACCTGTTTTTGTTGAAATGTGTCATGTTTCTCCCTGCATAGGCATTTCATTTTTTCACCAAAAAATAATAATCAACAAATCTTAAGTTTTGCAGGTGTGTGTGTATATGTGTAGTTGAGGAGACACTGGCACGTGCGTGTGTGTTATTGTAGAAGACGTACTGGCACACTGATTACACAGTGATAGGAACCTGGGTGCTAAGTAATGGTGGGTACACACAAATAGAATTCAATTCAAAAACAATTAATTTCAGAACATTGTATTGATCTTGTAACGGTTAGTGTGGTAAAATCGTTATTTGTTTTTAATGGTAATGATGAGAAAACTTGAAGAAGCAGAATGGGAATTTTTTCTCGAACAATAGAAATGCTAACTATGAGTGCGCTTTTTGTTCATGAAAAATTGTACACCATTATAATGAAACCTGTTTAATGCATCTGGGATTACATTGAAATAACAGGTCTAGATTAAATTTTAAGGGTTTTTCAAATGAAATTAGTTGAATCAAAGCTGGCAATAAAAATTCTCTGGCAAAACAAGGGTATGTGCAGCGCATAAAAAATATAAATGTAAACCAGCATCAAATGAATAGTCAACACTATCAGATCAAATACAGTCCTATCACTGAGAGAAAAAAGTCCTCATAAATTCCCAGAATGGTATAGCAGGAAAAAGGGGGTGAGATTCCTCGTGTGATGAGAAGAAGGAAGATACAATCCTCTGCCCAAAATGTGCTGATGTAATCCTCCACCGTAAAAATGTTGAGCTTACCAGATACGATGGACCTTTCCGCTAAGAGAAGGTCATACAGGCGTGTATCCACCCAGGGATAATGGAATCAAATGACTGCAGCAAAGATCCTTCCACAGATAGCTGAAATGTGTGGCCAGAAGGTGGTGTAATCAATCCTCCTAAGTATGGTGCTGGATGCAATGGTATAGTGTCCAATAATCACCAGAAAAAAGGGAAGGGAGACAACCTAAGTGCACTCGGTAAATTTATTTAAAAGTCAATAATATAAGAACAGCATTTTTAACGTTCTGTGTCTTTTATTATACTTTTATGTATATTTCCAACCATGGGGATAAGTTGATCACTTTGATAGTTTTTCAACTAGTTTTTCATTATTAGCAAGGGCTGGTTATTGGGTGACACTTTCAGGGAGAGCAGCCGGTGAGTGTCTCTGACTTCCGGTTTTTGCGTCTGGCTTCCCTGTCACCATGACAACCGCCTTGCTATTTCTATCAGCCGGGTGACACCATAGCTCCACCCTCGCTGACTAAGTCCTGCTGGACGTAACGCCGCGTACGGGGGGAGGAGCTCACGCACGGACGTCACCCGCTGCCATCTCCATGCTGGACGGATGTCCACAGTGTTTATTCACATCGCTATTCCCGGCTACCATACCGGCTTTTATCTAGGCGCAGAGCGCCAATGCTGTTCGTAAATTTATTTAAAAGTCAATAATATAAGGAGTGCACTTAGGCTGTCTCCCTTCCCTTTTTTCTGGTGATTATTGGACACTATACCATTGCATCCAGCACCATACTTAGGAGGATTGATTACACCACCTTCTGGCCACACATTTCGGCTATCTGTGGAAGGATCTTTGCTGCAGTCATTTGATTCCATTATCCCTGGGTGGATACACGCCTGTATGACCTTCTCTTAGCGGAAAGGTCCATCGTATCTGGTAAGCTCAACATTTTTACGGTGGAGGATTACATCAGCACATTTTGGGCAGAGGATTGTATCTTCCTTCTTCTCATCACACGAGGAATCTCACCCCCTTTTTCCTGCTATACCATTCTGGGAATTTATGAGGACTTTTTTCTCTCAGTGATAGGACTGTATTTGATCTGATAGTGTTGACTATTCATTTGATGCTGGTTTACATTTATATTTTTTATGCGCTGCACATACCCTTGTTTTGCCATTTTATCTATAGGTTTGTGATGACCCTAATGTGTACAGCTGCTTAACGTTTCCATTTTCATTTTTTTGTTTGCGCTGATTGCTTTATTTATTTACTTAATAAAAATTCTCTGACAAATAATTTTCATATGAACGTTCAAAGAAAATTCTACTTTTGTGTACCCATCTTACAGTGGTAAACTTAACCCCCCCCATTTTTTTTCCTCTTATATCTAGTGCCGCGTTCTCTTCACACCCGCACAGCAAAGCCAGCATTGTCCTGCTGCAATCTGCTGTTTGAGTGACATATACAGGGTCCCGCGCCGCCATCTTGGTCCTGTTTATCTGGCTGCCACTTCCGGATGGAGTTAGTCAGCTTCCGATAACATGCTGGGCCCAACCTCCGGCCTGCCCCCGGCTGCTCTATGTGCCTGATTATGCAGCCTCCAGGGAGATGTGATGTAAGGACAAGATACATGTAAGGCTGGCCTAGGTCAAAATGGCGGTGAGGAGCGTAGCCAAAGGAAAAAAAAGACAGAAAAAAAAGGGGGGGGGGTAAATGTTTAAACAAGACTAATTTTCTTTTGGGAGCTTGTTCTACTTTAAGGGCTCGTTTACATCAGATGCAGTTGAATTCATTTTTATTTGCAGTACAAATGCAGATGCAAGAAAAATTTATGTAGTGCATTCATGTATATTCAAAAGAAAAACTGTACAGCATGCTAGATTTTTTCACACGTGAATGTACTTGAAAGCACAAACGCACACAAAATTGTAAAAAACAAAAGCCTAGAAAGCAAACAAACATGCACTGTAAATGCAATGCAAACACATTACAAATGCATGTAACCATGCAAGTGGAACTGCACACTGAATAATAGAATTTCTGTGTAAATGGGCCCTAAGACTCATGTGACCCTGCCACTAATGATCCTGGTGATGGTGATTTGTCTAAATCGGCAGCAGCAGGATCGCAAAGGGGCTGTCTGTCTTTAGGGAATTACTCCCTCCCACAGTGTTCCGGTCAGCAACAGAGTGCCATCTCATCATGTACTTTTCTAAGAGGAATTTAAAAACACAGGTATTTTACCTATATGGGTTGCAAAAATAAACATTGGACCATTATCACTTTCAGAATTTCAGGCTAAACCTAACTAGTCCTCCCTGCTCCTAACACCTATAGTGACTAACCTGTATAGGAAAGATCTCTATACTTACCTATTATCAGCCCACTCTGGTCCTGTCATGTGATCTGGGTTCCCTGTGTCGGCCAGCGGTGGCTGCAGGGTAAGAGAAGGGAGAGCCAGCAATGGATGAGCCAAAGTAGCCTATGGTGATGTCCCAGGCATTCCCAACCATTCCCAATCACTCTCTGGTCTACCGTGCGGCCGTCACTTGCTGGCACAGGTGATCATGTGACTGGACCAGAGCAGGCGGAAAATAGGTAAGTATATAGAGATCTTCCTTACACAGGTTAATCAGCACAGGTGTTAGGAGAGGGGAGGGAGCATTTGTAGAACTCGTTAACCACTTGCCGACCGCGCCATGTACAAAAGACGTCCACAGCACGGTCGAGTTATCCTGAGTGGACGTCCCAGGGACGTCCTCACAGAATCTTGCTCCCGCGCGCCCCCTGGGCGATCACTTGTAAACAGACCGGCGTCATGTGATGACGCCGGTTTCTCCCTCCCCTCTCTGTACCGATCGGTACAGTGTGAGAGGAGAGGGGAGGGAGTGGATCATGTCCGCTCCCTCCCCCATGTCAGATCATGTCAGCTGTGGGCTGGATCTGTGACAATTGCAGTCACAGATCCAGCCATCCATCCATCCCTGCTCAGCCATCCCTGTGCAATACTCTGCCAATACTCTGCAATACACCCTGCCAATACTCTGCAATACCCTGTGCAATACTCTGCAATACCCTGTGCAATACTCTGCAATACCCTGTGCAATACCCTCTGCAATACCCTGTGCAATACCCTGTGCAATACCCTGTGCAATACCCTGTGCAATACCCTGTGCAATACCCTCTGCAATACCCTGTGCAATACCCTCTGCAATACCCTGTGCAATACTCTGCAATACCCTGTGCAATACTCTGCAATACCCTGTGCAATACTCTGCAATACCCTGTGCAATACTCTGCAATACCCTGCCCATACTCTGCCCATACTGTGCAATACCCTGCCATACTCTGCCATATTCCGCAATACCCTGCCATACTCCGCAATACTCCTCAATACCCTGCAATACTCCTCAATACCCTGCAATACTCCTCAATACCCGGCAATACTCCTCAATACCCGGCAATACTCCTCAATACCCGGCAATACTCCTCAATACCCGGCAATACTCCACAATACCCAGCAATACTCCACAATACCCCGCAATACCCCACAATACCCGGCAATACTCGGCAATACTCGGCAATACTCGGCAATACTCCGCAATACCCGGCAATACCCCACAATACCCAGCAATACTCCACAATACCCCGCAATACTCCGCAATACTCCTCAATACCCGGCAATACTCCACAATACCCAGCAATACTCCACAATACCCCGCAATACCCCGCAATACCCCGCAATACCCCGCAATACCCCGCAATACCCGGCAATACTCCGCAATACCCGGCAATACTCCGCAATACCCGGCAATACTCCGCAATACCCGGCAATACTCCGCAATACCCGGCAATACCCAGCAATACCCAGCAATACCCTGCAATACTCTGCAATACCCTGCAATACTCTGCAATACCCTGCAATACTCCGCAATACCCTGCAATACTCCTCAATACCCTGCAATACTCCTCAATACCCTGCAATACTCCTCAATACCCTGCAATACTCCTCAATACCCGGCAATACTCCTCAATACCCGGCAATACTCCTCAATACCCTGCAACACTCCTCAATACCCTGCAATACTCCGCAATACTCTGCAATAACCACTTCCCGCCCGCCGGCCGTCATATGACGTCCTTAACTTTATGCAGGGATATCTGAATGATGGGAGCAGCTACAGGCATCATTCAGATATTCGCTTTTTCAGCTGGCGATTCCCTGCACCATAAGAACGATCATAGCGGCTGTTCCACCGCTTGATCGCTCTTACGGAAGGTGAGAGGGGCTGCCCTCCGGTGCTTCTACCGACTCACCGCTACGATCAAAGCCAAGATTGTTTTTTTTTTGTTTTTTTTTCAGGCTTCCCAGCCTAGAGGTGAGATGTGGGGTCTTATTGACCCCATATCTCACTGTAAAAAGGACCTGTCATGCCATATTCCTATTACAAGGGATGTTTACATTCCTTGTAATAGGAATAAAAGTGATCAAAAAAAAATTTGGGGCGGAAAAACATGTCAAACTAAAATAAATAAAGTAAAATGAACAATAAAATATATATATATATTTTAAAGCGCCCCTGCCCCCGCGAGCTCGCATGCAGAAGTAAACGCATACGTAAGCCCCGCCCACATATGAAAACGGTGTTCAAACCACACATGTGAGGTATTGTTGCGAACGTTAGAGCGAGAGCAATAATTTTGGCCCTAGACCTCCTCTGTAACTCAAAACATGTAACCAGTAAAAATATTTAAAGCGTTGCCTATGGGGATTTTTAAGTAGCGAAGTTTGGCGCCATTCCACGAGCGTGTGCAATTTTGAAGGGTGACATGTTAGGTATCTATTTACTCGGCGTAACTTCATCTTTCACATTATGCAAAAACATTGGGCTAACTTTACTGTTTTTTTTTTCTTTTAAGCACAAAACAGTTTTTTTCCCGTAAAAAACGCGTTAGAAACATTTCTGCGCAAATACCGTGCAAGATAAAAAGTTGCAATGACCACCATTATATTCTTTAAGGTCTTTGCTAAAAAAACATATATAATGTTTTGGGGTTCTATGTAATTTTCTAGCAAACAAATGATGATTTTTACATGTAGGAGAGAAATGTCAGAATTGGCCTGGGTGCTCCAGAACGCCTGAAGGTGCTCCCTGCATGTTGGGCCTCTGTATGTGGCCACGCTGTGTAAAAGTCTCACACATGTGGTATCGCCATACTCGGGAGGAATAGCAGAATGTGTTTTGGGGTGTCATTTGTGGTATGCATATGCTGTGTGTGAGAAATAACCTGCTAATATGACAATTTTGTGAAAAAAAAAAAAAAGAAAAAAAAATCTTGATTTTTGCAAAGAATTGTGGGAAAAAAAGAATGACAGCTTCAAAAAACTCACTGACTCTTTCTAAATACCTTGGAATGTCTTCTTTCCAAAAAGGGGTCATTTGGGGGGTATTTGTACTTTTCTGGCATGTTAGGGTCTCAAGAAATTAGATAGGCCGTCAGTACTTCAGGTGTGATCAATTTTCAGATATTGGCACCATAGCTTGTGGACTCTATAACTTTCACAAAGACCAAAAAATATGCACCAATTTGTACTTATTTTTACCAAAGATATGTAGCAGTATAAATTTTGGCCAAAATTTATGAAGAAAAAATACTAATTTGCAAAATTTTATAACGGAAACAAAGAAAAATTCATTTTTTTACAAAATTTTCAGTCTTTTTTCTCTTATAGCGCAAAAAATAAAAAACCCAACAGTGATTAAATACCACCAAAAGAAAGCTCTATTTGTGTGAAAAAAAGGACAAAAATTTCATATGGGTACAGTGTTGTATGACTGAGTAATTGTCATTCAAAATGTGAGAGCACCGAAAGCTGAAAATTCGTCTGGTTAGGAAGGGGGTTTAAGTGCCCAGTTGTCAAGTGGTTAAAGTGTTACTAAATCTACAACAGTAAAATCAGTCTGTATATGAAGTAAAGCATGCTTGTTATACTCACTGTGGAACCTAAGGGGTTAATCCTCTGTATTGTGTAAAAAAAGACTGTTTGAGCCTGTCTTCTGTGATCCTCCCCTTCTTCCACTGTCCCCAATCCATCTCCTGATAGTACAAAGTCACATGTTCAGTTTGGTGGGTTTTTTTTCTTGGGAGAGCGCATGTGATCAGAACAGGACCAAACAGCACTGTCCAGGCAGAGGGTCAGGGGTCCTTCAGCCTAATAGGACAGTCGGAGGAGAAAGAAAACTCCTCCTACAAGCTTTAACCAGACACTAGTAGAAGTCATAAGACTGCTATATACAGCTGACAAGAAAAGGTATTTAGCAGTTTATATTTCATAAAATAATTGCATTTCCATGTTCTGTGTACTGTGGGAGACCAGATATAGTAAATGCAGGGTCCTGGGTTTAGTAACACTTTAACCACTTAACGACCGCCCACTGTAAAAATACGTCGGCAGAATGGCACCGACAGGCAAAGTCACGTATATCTACGTGATTGCCTTTGTATAGTTGGGGTGTCCGATCGGACCCCCCTTCTTTACAGTGAGCGGTCGTTTTCCATTGGGGAGCGATCCGGGATGAGGGGACGGCCGTTCGATTCCGACCCCCTTGCGATCGCTCCCAGCGAATGATATGCTTCCTCTGCTGTGTAAATGTAAACACAGGCAGAGGAAGTGATGTCATCTCTCCTCGTGTCGGTCTTTTCGATCCGGCGCGAGGAGTGAAGACATCTCACAGTAAGTGCACCAACAGCCCACTGACACTAGTACACGTAGGCACACTTTTCACCCCCCAGTTACCCCCAGATCACCCCCCAGATCACCCCCAGTACCCCCAGTCACAGTGCACCATTTGCAGTGGTCATTTTTTTACTGATCACTGCAATCAGTGTCATTTGTGACAGTAAAAAGTTGCAGGGCAGTTAGGTTTAGGCCCCTTTAGGTCCAGGGTAGCCCCCTAACCCCCCCTAATAAAGGTTTAACCCCTTGATCGCCCCCCAGGTAACCCTTTCACCCCCTAACGCCAGCGTCACTAAGCGATCGTATTTCCGATCGCTGTATTTAGTGCCGGTGGTGCCCTAGATAGCCAGTTATTTATTTTTAGTTTCGCCGCAGGTTTTTATAGCGTCAGGTACCCCCATATATTATTTTAACCCCCTGATTGCCCCTAGAGTTAACCCTTTCACCAGTGATCACCGTATAAGTTTTACTGGTGACACTGGTTAGCCGGTTAGTTATTTAGTTATTTAGGTTACCCGTCAGGTTTTTATATAGCGTCGGGTACCCCCATATATAACCTAATACAGGTTTTAACCCCCTGATTGCCCCTAGTTAACCCTTTCACCAGTGATCACCATATAAGTTTTACGGGTGACGCTGGTTGGTTAGTTTGCTTTTTATAGCATCAGGGCACCCGCCGTATATAACCCAATAAAGGTTTAACCCCCTGATCGCCTGGCGGCTGATATCAATTAGGTTTTAGCGCGAGAGAGGGTCTGCGTCGCCCCAGGCAGCGTCAGGTTAGTGCCAGTATTGCTAACACCTACGCGCAAAGCATACACCTCCCTTAGTGGTATAGTATCTGAACAGATCTATACTAGCGTCCCCAGCGGTTTAGGGTTCCCAAAAACGCAGTGTTAGCGGGATCAGCCCAGATACCTGCTAGCACCTGCGTTTAGCCCCTCCGCCCAGCCCAGCCCACCCAAGTGCAGTATAGATCGATCACTGTCACTTATCAAACACAACACACATAACTGCAGCGTTCGCAGAGACAATCCTAATCCCTGTGATCGCTAACAGTTTTTTTGGTAGCGTTTGATACATTTGCTGACAGTCAGGTGCTTTTTTTACCTGTGAATCTTACTAGTGTACCCCTAAATTTAGAGCCCAAAATGGCAAGACGAAGGTACACTAGTAAAGAGGCCTACGAGATTCTGAGCATGACAGATAGTGAAGAGGAGGTCACGCATCTGTCAGATTCAGGCTCAGAATATCTTCCCGTAGAAGACAGTGAAGTCAGCGGCTCCTCGTCAGATAGCTCTGACGACGAAGTTGAGGTCCCTGCTAAGGTCAGGCGTACCCGATCCTGATCTTCTGAGGTTGTTGAGGAGCAAGAACCGCAGGTCTCTCGTATCATGGAGCAGAGTAGTACTAGCGCCGCTATTCCTTCTGGTGAATTGGCAAGCACCAGCGGCCTAGTACAGCCTGGGCGTACATCCAGCACTGCAGTATCACGTGGTGACGTGGCGAGTCCCATAAGTGCAGTTCAAGCTGGCGAGGTGGCAAGCACAAGTAGTGTCCCGCTGCCACCAAGAAGACAAAGGCAGGCCCGTCGTGCCCATAGTGCCCTTCCTGCAGAATTCGCCTATCCTGATTGGGTCCCCACCACTTCTGCAGAACCCGTACTTCCCCCATTCACTGCCCAACCCGGTATTCAGGTGGAAACAGCTGATTTTATGCCAATTGATTCTTATTCACTGTTTTTCACGGAAGATCTCTATAGATCTATTGTGGACCAGAGTAATTTATATGCTGGTCAATTCATCGCCGCTAACCCCCAGTTGCCTTCCATTGCCAAAGATTGGAAACCAATTACGGTTTCTGAATTTAAGACCTTTCTGGGCCTTTCCCTCAACATGGGCACACATAAATTCCCGTCATTGCGTGCTTATTGGTCCACGCACCCAATTGACCACATGCCCGTGTTCTCTGCCTCCATGCCCAGGACACGATACGAGCAGATTTTGCGGTTCATGCACTTCAACGACAATGAACTTTATCGTCCACGTGGAGACCCTGAATACGACCGGCTCTATAAAATTCGGCCCCTCATAAACCACTTCAACAAACGTTTTGCAGCCTTGTTTATTCCCGATCAAGTTGTCTGCATTGATGAGTCCCTGATTAAATTTTCTGGCCGCTTGTCTTTCAAGCAGTACCTTCCCAGCAAGCATGCCAGATACGGGGTCAAGCTCTATAAGTTCTGTGACAGGGCAACAGGCTATGTATGGAGCTTTACGGTTTATGAGGGAAAAGACAGACAGGTTGAGCCGGTCAACTGCCCGGATTACATAGGGAGCGCTGGCAAGATAGTGTGGAACTTGGTGTCACCCTTATTCAGAAAGGGGTACCACTTGTATGTGGACAATTATTACACGAGCGTGCCACTGTTTAGTCACTTGTTTGATCATCAGATTGGAGCATGTGGCACCGTGCGACCTAATCGCCGGGGCTTTCCCCAGCGGCTTGTAGATGCCCGTCTTAGGCTGGGGGAGAGAGCCTGCTTGAAGTGTAATAACTTGCTCGCTATGAAGTGGAGGGACAATAAGAATGTTTTCCTTCTTACCTCCCTTCATGCAGACACAACAGTCCAAATTCGTACGGCGACTGGTGTTGTGGAGAAACCCCTCTGTGTCCACGAATATAACCAAAATATGGGAGGGGTGGACCTCAACGACCAGTTGTTGGCGCCGTATCTAATTGACCGTAAGGCGAGACGCTGGTACAAAAAAGTGTCTCTATCCTTATTCCAATTGGCTTTGCTGAACGCTCATGTGCTATACAGAGCTTCAGGCGGGACTTTATCTCTTCTAAAATTCCAGAATGAGATAGTCACAGACCTCCTGTATCCAGGCGGTTCTGCACCTCACCATCCCCAACCAAATGCAGTAAGCCGGCTGCATGAGAGGCATTATCCGTATGCCCTCCCGAGTACCCCTACCCAACGAACCCCCCAAAAAAGATGTCGTGTCTGTAGCAAGCGTGGATTTAGGCGTGACACCCGTGTTTTTTGTCCACTCTGTCCTGACAAACCTGGTCTTTGCCTTGGTGAATGTTTTGAACGCTACCACTCAAAATTGAAGTTTTAGCGTAGGGTACAGCATTTCACAGACTAGGACACACTTACACAGGGTCTCCCAAGATGCCATTACATTTTGAGAGACCCGAACCATTACAGTTGTTAAAGTTACAAAAACAAGTGTAAAAAAGAAAAAAAAAACGTAAAAAACAAAACACAAAAAAAATATAAAATAAAAAAACCAAAAATAGTTGTCGTTTTATTGTTCTCTCTCTCTCTCTCTATTTTCTCTCTATTGTTCTGCTCTTTTTTACTGTATTCTATTCTGCAATGTTTTATCATGCTTGCTTTTCAGGTATGTAATTTTTTTGTTTTCAGGTGCGCCATTCAGCTGCAGCGCGGAATTATTTATCTTGAGAGCAACAGCGTTTGCTCCCACGATACATAAAGCCGTGACTCCAGTGCTGTAGGAGGTGATTTCACCACCACAGTTAAAAAAAAGAGCATATATGCCGAAGCATGGGGGCAGCAGGGGCGGAGGAGCGATTTTGCTCCTAATGCCGCGTACATACGGTCGAAATTCCGACGGAGGCTTGCCTGTGGAAAAGTCCGACTGTGTGTACGCGGCATAACTTTTTTGCGGGAGGATGCCCCCATGCTTCGGCATATATATATTTTAGGCACAGGTTGCGTTAAAAAAATGTTTTATTTTTTACTAGGTTTTGTTTTGGTATTTGCTTTGCAGGTATGGTATGGTAAGGTCTTACTGTTGTACTGTAATGTTACTTTGTTTTAATGTTAACCATCATTTGCTTAGCAGGTACGCCATTCAGTTGCAGAGCGGATCTATTTATCTTGACAGCAACAGCGTTTGCTCCCACGATACATAAAGCCGTGACTCCAGCGCTGTAGGAGGTGATTTCACCACCACAGTTAAAAAAAAGAGCATATATGCCGAAGCATGGGGGCAGCAGGGGCGGAGGAGCGATTTTGCTCCTAATGCCGCGTATATACGGTCGAAATTCCGACGGAGGCTTGCCCGTGGAAAAGTCCGACCGTGTGCACGCGGCATAACCTTTTATGCCGCGTACATACGGTCGAAATTTCGACGAAAGCTTGCCCGTGAAAAAGTCAGACCGTGTGTACGCGGCATAACTTTTTTGCGGGAGGATGCCCCCATGCTTCGGCATATATAAATGGTGACTGTATGCCCATCATTAGAAGTGGGTGGATGAAGGGAGGTATTCTAATGGTGGGCATACCCACCGATCAATCTTTTTTTCGTTCAGCCAACGAATGAAAAAAAAGATTACAATACATGTCCAACAAGGACCAGCAACGTACTGGTATGTTGCTGGACTTTGAATGTTTATACCAGAATTATGCCTGCAGGTTTAGGTATCATCTTGGTATCATTCCTTTCAGCCAGCGGCCGGCTTTCATGTAAAAGCAATTCTAGCAGATAATTAGCCTCTAGACTGCTTTTACAAGCAGTGGGAGGGAATGCCCCCCCCCCGGATATAAACAGCGCCATTGGGAAATTGGGAAAGCATTTTATCACACCGATCTTGGTGTGGTCAGATGCTTTGAGGGCAGAGGAAAGATCTAGGGTCTAACCCCCCAATTTTTTTCAAAAAAAGAGTACCTGTCACTACTTATTGCTATCATAGGGGATATTTACATTCCCTGAGATAACAATAAAAATGGTAAAAAATAAAAAATATGGAAGGAACAGTTTAAAAATAAAATAAAAAAGCAAAATAAAAAAAAAAAAAAAAAAAGCACCGCTGTCCCCCCCCCTGCTCTTGCGCAAAGGCGAACGCAAGCGTCGGTCTAGCGTCATATGTAAACAGCAATTGCATCATGCATGTGAGGTATCACCGCGAAGGTCAGATCGAGGGCAGTAATTTTAGCAGTAGACCTCCTCTGTAAATCTAACATGCTAACCTGTAAAGGCTTTTAAATGCTTTTAAAAATGAATGTAGTTTGTCGCCACTGCGCGTTCGTGCGCAATTTTAAAGCATGTCGTGTTTGGTATCCATGTACTCGGCCTAAGATCATCTTTTTTAGTTCATCAAACATTTGGGCAATATAGTGTTTTTTAGTGCATTAAAAATAAAAAAAGTGTGTTTTTCCCCCAAAAAATGCGTTTGAAAAATCGCTGCGCAAATACTGTGTGGAAAAAAAATGCAACACCCACTATTTTAATCTGTAGGGCCTTTGCTTTAAAAAAATATATATAATGTTTGGGGGTTCAACATAATTTTCTTGCAAACAAAAAAATGTTTTCATGTAAACAAAAAGTGTCAGAAAGGGCTTTGTCTTCAAGTGGTTAGAAGAGTGGATGTAAGCTTCCTAATGTTGTGTATAAAATGCCAGGACAGTTCAAAACCCCCCCAAATGACCCCATTTTGGAAAGTAGACACCTCAAGCTATTTGCTGAGAGGCATGTTGAGCCCATTGAATATTTTTTTTTTTTTTGTCCCAAGTGATTGAATAATGACAAAAAGAAAAGAAGAAAAAAAAAAATGTACAAAAAGTTGCCACTAAATTATATATTGCTCAAACATGCCATGGGCATATGTGGAATTGCACCCCAAAATACATTCTGTTTCTTCTCCTGAGTACGGGGATACCACATGTGTGAGACATTTTGGGAGCCTAGCCGCGTACAGGACCCCGAAAACCAAGCACCGCCTTCAGGATTTCTATGGGTGTAAATTTTTGATTTCACTCCTCACTGCCTATCACAGTTTCGGAAGCCATGGAATGCCCAGATGGCACAAACCCCCCCCCCCAAATGACCCCATTTCGGAAAGTAGACACCCCAAGCTATTTGCTGAGAGGTATGTTGAGTATTTTGCAGATCTCGCTTTTTGTCACAAAGTTTTGAAAAAAGAAAAAAAAATGGCTTTCTTCATTTTCAAAAACAAATGAGAGCTGTAAAATACTCACCATGCCTCTCAGCAAATAGCTAGGGGTGTCTACTTTCCAAAATGGGGTAATTTGTTGGGGTTTTGGGCTATCTTGGCATTTTATGGCCTTCAAAACTGTGATAGGTAGTGAGGAGTGAAATCAAAAATTTGTGCCCTTAGAAACCTTGAAGGCGGTGCTTGGTTTTTGGGGTCCCGTACGCGGCTAGGCTCCCAAAAAGTCCCACACATGTGGTATCCCCGTACTCAGGAGAAGCAGCTGAATGTATTTTGGGGTGTAATTTCACATATGCCCATGGCATGTGTGAGCAATATATCATTTAGTGACAACTTTGTGCAAAAAAAAAAAAAAAGTTTGTCATATTCCCGCAACTTGTGGCAAAATATAAAATATTCCATGAACCCAACATGCCTCTCAGTAAATAGCTTGGGGTGTCTACTTTCCAAAATGGGGTCATTTGGGGGGGGTTTTGTGCTATTTTGCCATTTTATGGCCTTCAAAACTGTGATAGGTAGTGAGGAGTGAAATCAAAAATGTACGCCCTTAGAAATCCTGAAGGCGGTGCTTGGTTTCCCGTACGTGGGTAGGCTCCTAAAAAGTCCCACACATTATCCCCGTACTCAGGAGAAGCAGAAGAATGTATTTTGGGGTGCAATTCCACATATAACCATGGCATGTGTGAGCAATATATCATTTAGTGACAACTTTTTGTAATTTTTTATTTTTTTTTGTCATTATTCAATCACTTGGGAAAAAAAAAAAATATTCAATGGGCTCAACATGCCTCTCAGCAATTTCCTTGGGGTGTCTACTTTCCAAAATGGGGTCATTTGGGGGGGTTTTGTACTGCCCTGCCATTTTAGCACCTCAAAAAATGAGATAGGCAGTCATAAATTTAAAGCTGTGTAAATTCCAGAAAATGTACCCTAGTTTGTAAACGCTATAACTTTTGCGCAAACCAATAAATATACGCTTATTGACATTTTTTTTACTAAAGACATGTGGCTGAATACATTGTGGCCTAAATGTATGACTAAAATTGAGTTTATTCGATTTTTCTTATAACAAAAAGTACAAAATATCGATTTTTTTCAAAATTTTCGGTCTTTTTCCGTTTATATCGCAAAAAATTCTAATCGCAGAGGCAATCAAATACCATTAAAAGAAAGCTCTATTTGTGGGAAGAAAAGGACGCAAATTTTGTTTGGGTACAACATTGCATGTCCACACAATTTACAGTTAAAGCAGCGCAGTGCAAAATTCTGAAATCACCTCTGGTCCTTTAGCTACCAAATGGTCCGGGGCTTAAGTGGTTAAATAGGTTGTAAACTTCGGTAAAAATAAATAAAAATCCTGCAAGACAAAGGCATAATGACCTAGTATGCATCACATGCTAGCTCATTATGAAATACTTAACTCAGAACGATGCCCTGAATCGGCGTCGGTCGACATCTTCCACCAGAGTTACTTCTGTGTTCGCGGCTCAGGTGCTGTGATTGGCTGGAGCCGTGATGACGTCACTCCCGCGCATAAGCACAGGAGCTGCCGGTCCCAAGTCCTGAAAAAAACGGCACCAGTGAGCCGTTTCTTCAGTGCGCATGTGCCCGATGACGTCAGCAGCAGCGCATATACTGAATATCTCCTAAACTGTGCAAGTTTAAGAGATATTCACTGTACCTACAGGTAAGCTTTGATCTAGGCTTACCTGTAGGTAAAAGTGGTGTAATAGGATTTACAACCACTTTAAGTTTAGCTGGAATTGTACTTAATGGGAGTGAAATTGAAACCCAGTTGAAATGTTATAGCACCTGAAAGTCAGAACCGGTTTTATGTAATGTCTTCTTCATATTTTTTACGCTAACAAATGCTGTAAATCTCCGAAACATTACCCAACCTGCAAACTTACAAAGGTTCTAAATTTGAAAAAGTTTGAAAAGTTTTTAAATAACCACTCATTAAGTTTGTAAGCACTTGTTTGCCTGTAGTAATTAAAAACCCATGGTTGTGGCATTAATATAAGTATCTACTTATCTACTTGCACACGGGTGAAAAGCTTTATCTGTGTTCTCTCGTGACTTCCTGATTCTAGAAGTTATAATATTGTATTCGATAGGAACTTTCCTGATTAAAGTTATTTTCAGCAAGTGAAATTTTAAACATGCATTGCTGTCATTAAACTGAACTTGGCATGCATGCTTACTATTTGGATTCAAAAGCACAACCTTCATGTTCAAATCCTGTTGTGAAGATCAGTGAGCTTAGCAGAGGATTCTTGTACGGCTGCATGCTGGGACTTGCTTAGTTATGTGGATAGACCAGTTGACTTCTGAATTTAGCTTACAAATGGCATATTAGCCTTCTTTTCCTATGTAAATATCAGTAGCAGCTGAGATCAAGAAGTATTCAGTTACATTTCAGTAAAGAAAAGAGTCAATGTGTTTAAGACAATTATTATGGAGGCTTTCACTTTCTTTGTCTGACATTGTGTCAATGACACCGTACCTAATTTAAAATCACATTCAAAGTACGATGAGAAAGAAACGTTAAGCAAAAGGTAGGAACATAAGCTTAAAATCCCAGCCGTCCTCTTACTGCATCTACAAACAAGCCCACAATACAGTTTGGACTGTGTGCTGTAACCTGAAGCCATGTTGACAGGCTTGCACTCACCTGGCAGTTCCTGAAAGTGTGCAAGGTGTGTGATGACAAGCGAAAGGACCGATCCAGCGTATTATGTGTTACCGACAAACAATCCTGACATCTTTTCCAGAGATTCCTTTTTCTTTTGTAAAAGATTCCTTAGGGAGAATGGAGACTTTTAAGGTTGGGCTGGAAAGGGTGTGTGCCGCCTTGGAGCAGCCAGGGTGGAGAATGAAAGGCAGGAAGCTTCCTGTTTGCAGAACAGTGTATGGGAGCCAGTATAGTGTGTGTGCTAAGGGGAGGTGTCTATGGGTCATAGGTATCACTCTTCTCACTCTCAGGAAGACCGAGACTAACTGCTTGTGTACTATCAGCTCTACTCATCGGAATTACTCATTATTTACATGGGAAATAAAAATAATCCATGAAACTTTGCATTTGCTAGAGAATAAAAAGCCATATTTCGAAACGCTGAACACAATTATTGTTGCATATAACTGTAGATGACTGTGTATACTGAGCATTTTTTTACAATGGTTATTTTTTCAGCTGATGTCATAACTTACAGCATCCTGTCAAATCATGCTTTGAAACTAGTGGGAATGATTCACTAGTCTGGTATAAAGGTGGACCTTTTATAGTAACAGCTTCAAAAATAATGTGCATAGGATTATAGACTGAAGGTGCAACTTTGTACAAGGAACTGTTCTTACTGATATCCCTTCTAAAATCAATAAGGCCCAGCAAACTAGAGAGCTTAGTGAAAACATCTGCTGTGAGACATTGGCTATTGCCACAGCTACCATCTCTAGCAGAATGGGTTACGGAATTGGCTTCCATCATGCATCTCAAACATCTAGTTATCACAGAATATATGATCATTTAGCTCATCATACCTTTACCTGGGCCACATGGACAGTGTTTTGGCATTCCCAAGTTCTGAGATTCACTAGCCGATTTAATATAGCCATTATTACTGTAGCGGGGTCTCCGTTGAGGCCCCATGGACTACGTTACCCAGAATCCCGTTTGGCACCCAGGGTGCATTGGGCTGCCGCAGAGACTCATGGGTGGGGTATAAAAGGGGAGGACGAGGCTAAGCCCGGCCTCTTTGGACACCGCGCGGCTGGCAAGAGGACTTCCTGTGCGGGCCTGCTGCAAAAGCAAGGCCTGAGGCCTGGGCCTTGCACACTTCCAGAGAGCCTTCCACCTCGCTGCGGAGCCTGTGTGGCTACAGACATCTACCTGCTTCAGGGACGTCAGTGAACCGGAGATCAGGCGGTGGCAGATCATGTGTGTGTGGACACAGCGGCGGGAATCCCGGACTAGGATCGAGTCCGGAGGGGTGAGAGAGCACCTGCTCACAACTATAACCGAGTACTTTATTAGGCCTATAGACTGCCTTGGCCCATCGGGTTATATTATCCTTTTTCCTGTCAGGAGACTAGTTGTGGGACTGAGTTACATAGTCTCCGGGGAGTTGCTTACATTGCCTCAGGCCATTATTGGATTACAAATATTGTTCCTGTATGTGCACCACCGATCATCCTGCATGCGAAGATTCCTTGCCTAAAAGACTGAGCTTTAACTGAGTCAGGCCTGACTGGGAGTTGATAGTATTGCTGGGCGCCATATTGCTAACGGGACTTTAGCTAAAGTTAATGTGAGATAGAACTGTTTGTGCACTAAAGTTAACCAGTGTTAGTATTACTGCAGGGCTCTGCATGCATGTGTTATATTTGATATTGATCGCTAATTCCTTTATTCACGAGTAAACCCCTTTTACAATTGATTAACCTGGTATTGGAGTCCATTAATCTATCTCATCACTGCTAGACAAGTATTGGGGGATTGTACATGAACTGGTATAGAGCTATACAAAAACACCACCCCTAGACTAGCTGTGCCAGAGAAGGGTTGCCGGGGGTTGGCTGTGCTGTGTACAGGGCCCAAAAGCAAACCAGCGGCTCCCTTAGTTTGGGGGTATCGCTACACATGGGGGCATCTGTCCGGGATCCTGTATATGGCAAGCAGACACGCCAAAAGTACCGGCATGGACCCGCTAGAAGTGAAAGCGTGGTGTGAAGCAGCCAAGACAAACCCAGACACGTCAGTGGTCATTAGTCTCCCGGGAGAAGAATGGTCAGTGAGCGCGGCAGAGCGACTTGCAGTGTCACTATCCCCAAATAATACACCATGGGTGATAGACCTGAAATCAGCCCCAGACACCTCGTTTCAGTATGCACTTATAGAGTGGATGGATGGAATGCCAGGGAACTTTAAAGGCCAAAGTGTGCAGACGCTGGATAACAAAACTTTTATGGTCTGGCGCACGCAATAACTGTGAAGACGGAGTCATCCCCGCCATCCCCAACGGGATCACCGCCAGGGATACCCCATGCAGCAGAGAGGCAGAGAAGGATGACACCTCCGGTGACACCCATTACAGCCATAGGGCCAGAACTTTTAAATGCCTTGGGAGATCTGCTCACAAAGTGTCAGCAAACAAATACGGTACACGTAGAGGCTAGCTACCGGAAGCTAAGAACATTTTCAGGGAGGCTGCTCGTCCCCGTAGGGGAGGAAGACTTCGATACCTGGATCGAACAGGCCTTGTCAGCAGTAGAGGCATGGGAGGTGCCTAAAGCGCAGAAGAAACAGCGCGTGATGGAAAGTCTGAAAGGCACGGCTGCGGAAGCTGTAAAAAGTCTCCGGTTTGGAAATGCATCCTGCACGGCTTATGACTGCTTAGCCATGCTACAAGAAGAGTTCGGTCAGTTAGAAAAAGTAACGGAACTGGTGTATCAGTTCGAACACACCTTTGAGCAGCCAGGAGAAAAGCTGTTGGAGTATGTCAGAAGACTGAACAAGATGCTGTGTCAAATCGTGCTAAAAAAGGGATAGTACCCCAAGCCATAGATGCGGCAAGGATGAAGCAGATCTTAAAGGGAGCGCTACGCTCGGATCCAGTCTGGCTCCACTTGAAAACCTCTGGAGGAGGCATGTCACTGAATTACCCTGATCTGGTAAAGATCATTAGAGATGAAGAGGCCCTGCAGAAGGATCAGCAAGCGATCAAGGCGCATACCCCTTCTATACTGGTAATGGTCAGATCAGCCATGACCCCTGAAAGAGACCCAGAAGTAGATACCCTGAAGTCACAGATGTCTCAGGTGTTGGAGATGCTGACCTCTTTGATGGCAAAGGATCCAAGGGTCGTAGAAAATAGGGGACCGAAGAAGGAGTTGTTCCCAGATACCTCAGCACCCACTTCCCTACAAGACTGGGGGGATGTGGTCTGTTTTAACTGTGGAGGAGTTGGCCATATTGCGAAAGTACGTTCTAGTCCCAAGAAAAAGAAGATAAATAATCGCAAGCCGGCGGAAAACTTCAGAGGGCCCCGGTGCAGGAGTCAACCGGGTTCCCCTCATCTCTAGTGAGCTCCACTGTACCCAAACTGAATGAGAAGCCCAGAAGAAAAAGGGGTAGACCCCCTCAAAAGAAAAACAGTGCTCCTCAACGAGAATACACACCTAAAAAGAGAAATAATGTCCCTTAGCGGGAATATACACATAAACAGAGGAGGGAGATCAATGCATACCGAGCCCAAGAGGGACTAAAGCCAACAGCCAAACACAAGAAGGAAAGGACCAAAGGAAAATGTAGGGATCAACAGAAAGAGACCCCTTTGAAGTCTTTTCCAGAAGAACTGATAGGCCCCTCCCCCGTAGTGCCTATTCAAGTGGAGGGAGTCTACACGAGAGCCATCTTAGATACTGGGGCGCAGGTGACTCTGTTATACCGGGACTTTTATGATAGACATCTGAGTCACCTGCCCATCCAGAGAATTGAAGATTTGGAAATATGGGGAATCGGAACACAGAGTTTCCCCTACGATGGTTACTTGTCCATTAAACTGACCTTTGACCCCTCAGTAGCCGGGAAGGCTGAACTGTTCGATACCCTGGCAGTGGTGTGCCCCCGACCGCCTGGAGCCAGCAAGAACTCCTTAATAATAGGGACAAATACGGACCTGGTCCGGAGGCTTCTGGCCCCTCTGGCAGGAGGAAAGAACCCGACAGTCACCAGAATACACCCAATGTTGAAGACAGCCTATCAGCGACTGGTCTTAGAACACAAGGCCCCAGAAGAGGGGGTGGGTAAAGTCTGGAGACTGGAGAAGAAAGGAATAGTGCTGCAGCCCGGTGAGGTAACCTGTCTCAGAGCCACTGTGAAGCTTACTTGGGAGCAACCTGGCCCCTTTGTCATGTTGGAACCAGACCCTCTGGAAGAATACTCAGGCTTAGAAGTGATCCCAGAAATGGTTCCGGTGAGAGCTCTGAAGAAGGCACACTGTAAGGTGTCGGTGAGCGTCAGGAATACCACGGGTGTCCCCATGGAGATCCCCGCCAGGATGCTGCTGGGCCAGGTGAGCCCTGCTGCCCCAATTGACTTATCAGATGTGGAGAAGACAGAGGGAGACAGGACTGTTTGGGAGAAGCTCTGCATGGAGAACCCGAACCTGCCAAAGGCCTGGAAAGAGAGGGCAAAGGCCCAGTTGACCAGATGGAGGAAGATTTTCTCTAAGGATGAGTTCGATGTGGGGTGTGCGAAGAGTGCCACCCATCGAATTTGCCTCCAGGAAGACAAGCCTTTTGGGGAGAGGGTCAGGCGAGTTCCTCTAGCCGACCTTGAAGACCTGAGAGAGCAGCTCGCCAAGCTCAAGCGAACCGGTGTTATCCGGGAATCTAGGAGCCCCTATGCCTCTCCAATAGTGGTGGTCAGGAAGAAGAATGGGTCATTGAGTTTGTGTATAGACTACAGGACTCTCAACCGGAGGACGATACCCGACCAGTATACCACCCCGAGGGTAGAGGATGCCCTACAGAGTTTGTCTGGAGCCAGGTGGTTCAGCGTTATGGACCTGAAGAGTGGATACTATCAGATCCCTATGCATCCAGAAGACAAGGAGAACACAGCTTTCATAACCCCTGTGGGATTCTTTGAATTTGACCGGATGCCCCAAGGTCTGTCTGGAGCCCCTGCCACCTTTCAATGCCTCATGGAGAAAACCATAGGAGACATGAACCTCATCGAAGTTCTCGTGTACTTAGATGACATCATTGTCTTTGGGAAGACTCTAGAAGAACATTAGGAAAGACTGGAAAAAGTCCTGAAAAGGCTCAGCGAAGAGGGACTCAAGCTTTCTCCAGAGAAATGCCAGTTCTACCAGTCATCAGTCAACTATCTAGGGCACATAGTGTCTGAAGAAGGGGTAGCCACAGACCCTGGGAAGCTGGAGGCAGTTACCTCCTGGCCCCGGCCCACCACTGTGACAGGACTCAGGTCCTTTTTGGGGTTCTGCTCCTACTATAGGAGGTTCGTAGAGGGGTTTGCACGGATTGCCAGACCCCTGAATGAACTCTTAAAGACAGAAGGGGAAGAGGATGACTCGGGTCCCAGGAAGCCGGGAGAGTCAGTCAAAGACCAGTGGAATGGAAAATGTGAAGAGGCCTTCCACATGCTGAAGAAGAGCTTAACCACTGCCCCTGTCTTGGCCTATGCAGACCCAAAGAAACCTTATGAGCTCCATGTAGATGCCAGTCATGACGGTCTGGGAGGAGTGCTCTACCAGGAGCATGAAGGGCAACTGCGACCTGTCGCATATGTGAGCAGAAGTTTGACCCCATCTGAAAAAAACTACCCCACTCACAAGTTGGAGTTCCTGGCTCTCAAGTGGGCTGTAGTTGATAAGCTTAAGGACTATCTGTATGGAGCAAAATTCACTGTGAAAACTGACAACAATCCCCTTACTTATCTTTTCACCAAAGCAAAACTGGATGCCACGGGCCATCGATGGCTGGCTGCACTGTCTGGATTCAACTTCAGCCTGAAATACAGACCTGGGGCTGGAAATCGAGATGCAGAAGGTCTCATGCTCCCACTGGCCGCACAGAGGACTGGACCCAGGTGGCACCGGACGGGGTGCGGGCCCTCTGTCAAGGGGCTGAACTCCAAGCCAGTGGGGGGTCCAGAGCGGAAGAGATAGGGGTCACAGTAGTGGGGGTCCCCAAGCAATACTGTGGAGTAACTCAGATAGAGGAAGATGATTTACCCAAGCTGTCAAAAAAAGAATTGAGGTGTGATCAATTGGAAGACCCTTTGGGGAAATTGGCCCTCGAGGCCCTGGAGAATCAGGATCCAGATAGGCTCTTGCATCACCCTTCAAAGGAAGCTCGTCTTCTGCGGAAGGAGTGGGACAGGTTGCAGGTGCATCAAGGGGTGGTGTACCGAAGTGGCCCTTCTGATGACCTGGAAGACAAATGGCAATTGTTCTTGCCTGAGAAGCACCGAGAGACTGTCTTGGCCGCTTTACACGACCATCATGGTCATTTAGGAGCTGAAAGGACCTTCCAACTTGTCAGAAGTCGGTCCTATTGGCCCTGCATGAGGGCTGAAGTGGAGGAATACTGCCATTCATGCGCACGCTGCATTCAGTGGAAAACCCTACCCCATCAAGCTGCCCCAATGGGCCACCTGCAAAGTCAAGACCCGATGGATTTGGTGTGTATTGATTTCCTCTGCCTCGAACCCGAATTGAGTGGACTAGGAAATGTTCTGGTGATAACCGACCATTTCACCCGGTATGCCCAGGCCTTCCCAACCAAAGACCAGAAGGCTTTCACAGTGGCCAAAGTACTCATGGAAAAATACTTTGTGCACTATGGGCTACCACAGCGACTCCACTCGGATCAAGGGAGGGACTTTGAAAGTCGGCTGATCCGGAAGCTCTTGGACTCCTTAGGGATCAAGAACACCCAAACCACTCCCTACCATCCGCAAGGGGATGCCCAGCCGGAGAAATTCAACCGAACCCTACTCAACATGCTGGGAACTCTAGAAAGTGAAAAGAAGCAGCATTGGAGCAGGCACATAGCAGAAATTGTGCATGCTTACAACAGTAAAACAAGTGATGCTACAGGGTACTCTCCCTACCGACTCATGTTCGGGAGAGAAGCAAGACTACCCGTAGACCTGGCCTTTGGCACCTCCATAGACCATTCCTCGGCCACTTCTCACAAAGGCTATGTGGACCGGCTGAGGCACAGTTTACAGTTGGCCTATGAGCAGGCCCAAGCGGCTTCCGATCAAAGGGGAGCCCGCAACAAGAGAAACTTCGACCTGAAGGTCCGTATTCAGGATCTGCAACCAGGGGACAGAGTGTTGTTACGAAACTTGGGAGTCCCTGGGAAGCACAAGCTTGCAGACAGATGGAGACCAGAGCCATATGTTATTTGCAAGAAGTTACCCGGCCTACCAGTCTACCAGCTGAAGCCAGAGGGAAAGGTGGGCCTTTGAAGACTTGACACCGGAACCACATACTTCCACTTGCCGAAGCAGTCCGGATACCCCCTGTGAAGGATTCCTCTGAGTCAACGTCCATCCTGGATACTCCTAGGCCAGTGGTTCTCAACTCCTGTCCTCAGGACCCACTAACAGGCCAGATTTTAAGTATTACCTTGGTGAGATGCAGACTAGAATACTGCAATCCCTGAGCAGCAAATTATATCACCTGTGATGCATTTCAGTTATCTTGCAAACCTGGCCTGTTGGTGGGCCCTGAGGACTGGAGTTGAGAACCACTGTCCTAGGCCAAATACCCAGTCCCAGGCATCTCGGTCTGAAGAAACAGATGTCTCTGAACCTAGTGAGGATGAAAGGGAAGAGCTGGAATGCCTATGGCCTTCCCAGGCCCCAGTGACTTCTGCTATAGATCTCCCACCTTTGGAAGACACCATAGACAGTACACTGAATGCAGAAGCTACTGAATTTATCCCATCCAGCCCTCTATCAGACTCATGGGAAGATGCCCTCGACTCGCTCCCAGAGGAGGATCCAAGATGTTCCATGAATCCTCCTGCTCCTGAGTTAAATGTTTCAGAAACAGTGGAAGCTGCCATGTCTGTTCCGGAAAAGCAACCTACAGTGTTGAAGCCAGAAATCCCAAGAGAGCGGAGGGTGAAAAGGGCCATAAGGCCTCCCCGAAGTCTGACTTACCCACAAATGGGGAGGAGCTCGGAGGACACTGTGGCAACTGCCAGGAGTGCAGAAAGCCCTGATCCCTCCACTGTTCATTTGGTGGAGGGCAACCCCAACTCACCCCCTGGCACAGTTAGGCAGGCCACTTATGATAGTGTGACCTGTGGGCGAGGAAGTTCACCCTCTCATTTTTGGTGGGTACTTCCTCTGCCGACATCATACGCAACTTTGTCTAATGTTGTGCGTAGTGTTGACAATTATCTTTGGGGACCAAAGAGTTTAAGTGGGGGGAGTGTGTAGCGGGGTCTCCGTTGAGGCCCCATGGACTACGTTACCCAGAATCCCGTTTGGCACCCAGGGTGCATTGGGCTGTCACAGAGACTCATGGGTGGCATATAAAAGGGGAGGGCGAGGCTAAGCCCGGCCTCTTTGGACACCGCGCGGCTGGCCTTGCGCACTTCCAGAGAGCCTTCCACCTCGCTGCGGAGCCTGTGCGGCTACAGACATCTACCTGCTTCAGGGACGTCAGTGAACCGGAGATCAGGCGGTGGCAGATCCTGTGTGTGTGGACACAGCGGTGGGAGTCCCAGACTAGGATCGAGTCCGGAGGGGTGAGAGAGCACCTGCTCACAACTATAACCGAGTACTTTATTAGGCCTATAGACTGCCTTGGCCCATCGGGTTATATTATCCTTTTTCCTGTCAGGAGACTAATTTTGGGACTGAGTTACATAGTCTCTGGGGAGTTGCTTACATTGCCTCAGGCCATTATTGGATTACAAATATTGTTCCTGTATGTGCACCACCGATCATCCTGCATGCGAAGATTCCTTGCCTAAAAGACTGAGCTTTAACTGAGTCAGGCCTGACTGGGAGTTGATAGTATTGCTGGGCGCCATATTGCTAATGGGACTTTAGCTAAAGTTAATGTGAGATAGAACTGTTTGTGCACTAAAGTTAACCAGTGTTAGTATTACTGCAGGGCTCTGCATGCATGTGTTATATTTGATATTGATCGCTAATTCCTTTATTCACGAGTAAACCCCTTTTACAATTGATTAACCTGGTATTGGAGTCCATTAATCTATCTTATCACTTCTAGACAAGTATTGGGGGATTGTACATGAACTGGTATAGAGCTATACAAAAACACCACCCCTAGACTAGCTGTGCCAGAGAAGGGTTGAGTAGATTGCCAGGGGTTGGCTGTGCTGTGTACAGGGCCCAAAAGCAAACCAGCGGCTCCCTGAGTTTGGGGGTATCGCTACATTACTAACTGGACGTGACAAGGATGGGGAGAGATCACTACCTCCCAAGTAGTGACAAGAAAAATACAAAAAAGAGGGCACAACTAGTGCATTATCCCAAGTAAATTTATTGATATTTAAAACAAAGAAAAACTACTCATAAACATGTGGAAAAATGAAGCTTGTAGAGGCCACCTTGTCGTGTCAGCCGGTCCGGTTTAGGTTCTGAGGCTCTGAGGAAGAAGGTGTTCTTTCGAAAAGCGTCAGCCAGCAGAAGCCCTGAGGCCTGGTGGAGACTGTCGGTTCCAGGACCAATTGCCACGACAAGGTGGCTTCTACAAGCTTTATTTTTCCACCTGTTTGTGAGTCGTTTTTACTTTGTTTTTAATATCCATAAATATACTTGTAATAATGAACTAGGCCGGTGCGCCCTCTTTTTTGAAATTTTCTTCTGATTATTAGGGCATGGAGGGCAGCAAGGCCTGAGACACCATTCCTTAAACAATAGACCATGCGGACATCACACTAATGCGCAAGAGTGTTTGTTTGTTTTTTTGTTGCTCCCAGGCAGTGAGCCTGGGGCAGGCTACAAAAATGTTGAAAGGACTGGGGGATAAAACATATCTGGAGGAAAGAAGGGAAAGGGAAGACATGACTGAAACCCTAAATACAGCAAGGGGGTAAATAAAGTATAAGAGGGTAGTATTTAAAATATAATTTGAAATATAAGGTAGGACTAGGTCAACTATACATATGCAGAACTTGTACCAGGTTCACTGCCTTTATTATAATTAAAATGGTATTAAACCCAAAACCAAACATGTAATACATTGCAGCATACCAACCATTAAATGTGGTGGCTGCATGTGTTTTTAATTTTTTTTCTCTATTTTTACCTGGTGATCTGGCCAGCAACACAACACCTGTATAATGCCGCGTACACACGATCATTTTTCCCATCAGGAAAAATTAAATTTTTTCTTTTGGACGAGAAAAACGATCGTCTGTGGGCTTTTTGCCGTTTTTCCCGACGGGAAAAACTGCATTAATCACGACGAGAAAAATTAGAACATGCTCTAATTTTTCTTGTCGTGATTCCTGTAATTTTTTTCCGCGGCAGTTTTCCAATAGGGAAACACTGCCGCGGAGCCTACACACGGTCGTTTTTCTCGTCAAGAGAAAAAATGACAGGAAAAACGGCCGTGTGTGGGGGAACAAGCCGTTCCCTCGTTTTTCCTGTCGTGATTCACGGCGGTGTTTTCACCGCCGTGAATCACGATCGTGTGTACGCGGCATTAGAGTGCCTCCACTCTGGTTGAATGAGCACAGGGGGCACCTTTGTACAGCAGCATGTCATTCTGGGAGTAGGGGAATGTTAAATGTACTAGAAAGTTTAGATACACTAACAAACTGAAGGCAAACTTCAGCTTACACAGCAGCTTACACAAGCAGTTGCAGCAACAGTTTTTTTCTTTTGGGATGAAGCTTTTACATGAATAAATAAAAGGTGTTAATTTTAAGCATCCCTGCCAGTGTTAAATGGACTCATCCCTGTAACTGATACAATCTACAAGAAAGCTTGTTCTTTCGAAAAACCTCAAAATTATTTTTTGATCACTAGATAAAAATAGAAGAAAGAGAGCCTAAAAAAGAAAACGAATGCAGCCATCACAGAGAACTGGTAAGCTACAATATAATGGGTTTAAAACAGCTTTAAGCACCCAATGTTGCAGATGCACTTCCTTCAGGCTGGGTTCACACTTATGTATTTCCCTGCATCCAATTCACATGACAGGAGACTGTGACTGGCTCTCAATTGAGCTGGTTCACACAGCCCTGGGGCGGCCGCGGTCCGCATTGGAAAAGGGTCTTGTGCTTCTTTGGCTCAGTTTCAGATGTGAATTCAGGCAAAAATTCAGACCTGATTTGCACCTAAATCAGTATACAGGGACGCACCGGACCCCCGGACACATCAGCGTAAATGAACCCAGTCTCAAATGACATTTGCTGTGTCTCTAATTTTGATATTGAATATAGAATGATCTTTAATGAGCAATGCTGCGCAGGTTAATCCATCCAATGTACAGCAACCAGATATGTCTGCAGTAAATGTTAACATACTTTTATAGGAAATATGTTTCAGATACAGACACATGCCTACCTCAAAAGCAACACATTAATACCAAAAAAGAACAAAGATAAGCATAATGTACATCAATTTCTTCTTAATTCTTATACAAAAAAAAATATTTTAATGTTTTATTAAAAAGGAACATTTTTCTGCATAATGTTAACCCTGCATTAGCAATAAATGCATCAGTTCCTCAACCAAAATGTCAATAACACTAAATTGAAATTTGTCTCCACAATTTTTTAAAAAAATCTTAAAAGTCAGTGTTAAATATTAAACTTCCCCAACATCCTGACCATATAAACAATACATCAGGAAATAATCTAATTCAGTGTTTTATACCAATCTTGTGTTCTATGGTCAGTCCATAAATTGTATAGCGGTACCCTCAGTTAAGAGGGCTGCTGGTATTGATTTGGGCCCTGTAGTGCACCGCTATCAACCCCTGGCAATCGGCTCTAACCTCCCGTGGCACAGATAGTAGTAGTGGGATAAGACCGCGTGACCGCAACTCTTGGTGACGCAGTCTTATAGCAAGCATGCACAGCAATATACTTTTAAAACTACTATTAAAGTAACTGAAGCTGACACCAAATGTACTTGACCCAGATGTTTTACTAAGGCTAATGGGCAAGTAATAAAATAACAGTATAACAAAGTACAGATCTTATAAATAAACAGTATTTAAATGAACAATCAGATAGCTCAAGTAATGCGATGCGGCTCTAGCGCTGCCTCTTTTCAATCACTTCCCCTCATGGGCAGACTTACTCAATAGTATCTACCTAACAGTCAGGCCTGACTGATCTAAAAGGAAGTTCAGGGAACACAAATCTTCGCATGCAATCTTTCGGTGGTGCACTTGATGAACAAACTTATAATCCAAATGAATAGTGAAGATAAAGTATCTGTCTATGAGCAAGTGCTCTCTCACCACCCCGACAGTCCAAGTCTGTTTCCTCCGCCGATTCGTCTAGGAACAGGAATCCACCGACATCCGGGCCTTCAGTCCTTCTGGTGTACTGCAGCAAGGAGGAGAAGATGTCTCTCAGGTTCAGCTAGGCTGGCGGAGGGCTCTTTGGAACAGAGCACAAGGCCCAGGCTTCAGGCCTTGTGCACACAGCAGTTCAGCACAGAGATCCTCTTGCTAGAAGAGGGGGTGTCCAAAGAGACCAGAATCAACTCCTCCTCCCTTTTATAAAGTCTGCCCCAGCAGCCCCTGCTCCGTGGCAATGCACCCTGGGTGCTGCAGGATGTACTGGGAAATGTAGTCTCTGTGTATTAAAGGGGTATACTCTGCTACAATTGTATTTCTGGGAATATTCCATGTGCACAGTATACAACTGTATATAATTTATTAATTGAGCCTGTAGATTTTTTAATTTGGCACACCTAAGTGGCAGTCTTATACCTGCTTGTCTTATTCAAAATGCTAACTGTTGTAACAGTGTAAGGCCCTGCCACTGCATTAGTAGGATGGAAGACAATACAGGGCTCTCAAGGATTCAGGTTGAGGGGCTGAATGTAAGTTCTGAGTGGAGAAAGTTGGTTTTTCATCTTTCTCCAGATCAGGGTCTGGGGCTCTGAGAATCTTTGAAGAGCTTTGGATGGGAAGAAGCCTCCAACCTAGTGTCCAAGTTTTACCAGAAACCAGCAGGCTCAGCGTGCAGCTGTGCACATCTGTTAGATTAAAGGGCACAGTAGCAGTACAGGGCTTCACCCAGGAAACAGGAGATCTCAGGAATTAGGTGGGCTCCTATTGAGAGTTCAGAGCATGGCAGGCAGGTAAGCCAATTAATCTGAGAGAGGCACTGAATCTTGGTTCCATGAGATTAGGTGTAGCAAGGCAGAAGAAGCCTGTACAGCCAGGTGGGCATTTGTGTTTGCTTGAAAATTAAAGGAGATTGCGTGGTGCGCCTTGGCACAGACCGACTCAGAGACAATGAAGTCTTGATAGCCAGGAGGCTCAATGATTTTTTTCCGACTGATGCAATACTAATAATCCCCTGTGAGGGCAACTGTTTTTGTGTGAACGATCTTTCATTCTGAATAAAAGTGGGCCCTCTAGTTCAGACTGAATTCACTGTAACAGGAGGTACACTGAGTGAAACTTGCCAGATCACACTATATGTATTGATTAATTTTTTCTTTTATCCATGGACCCAGTTGGGAAATGTTTTTATTTTAGATCTATATATCATAAGTACATCCACAGTCATATTGCTGACCATAGATTGTAAACATGTCTTTTTACAACTGCATCAATAGGCAGCACTTTGCAGGGGGGCAGCACGAAAAGAGTGCCTGCCGGCTTGCGCTTCACTGTTAGGCGAATTAGTCTAGCGCCCTTATAAAGCAGCCACACTGCTTCCGGTATGCGGGCGGCCGGCATTCAGCAACTGTGGGGGGGGGCGCCGCTTCTAATTTTGACTGTCCTATCATCCTGGACCACAAACCTTCCTCACTGTGGTCTATGTTTCTGCTGCACCATTGGCATGATTATATCTTCTTAGTCCTCTCCATAAAATGATCAGAAATTTGTGCCTTAAGTAGAACTATAGGCAACACTTTTTTTTGGATAGAGTAAGGGAGGGTTATAGCCCCTGTCAGTTAATTTTTTACCATCCCTGTCCCATTGCGGAGATTTCCCTTCACTTCCTGCCCCATAGCCAAACAGAAAGTGAGAGGAAATCTATGCAAATTAAGGGAATCCATTGCCCCCCCCAGGCCCTCGGAACTAGTGTCCCCACTTGAAAATTTCAGGACGGGTCTTAAACAGCAAGGGGTGTGGCCTTGACAGGAAGAGGTGGGTCATATTTAAATTAGGGGGTGCACGAGTTTAGTCAGGCCTAGGGCAGCACAAAACCTAAATACACTACTGACTATAGATCATAAAAGGAAAGATCTTACTTTCTCCTTGTTTGTTTTAATCCATTCTGCCTATGTTTTATTGTATGTCAGCTCTTCTGAATTGGTCTTTATACATTAGCATATTCTTTTTAGTGTCCTTTCCCCTGTATCCATGTATATGCCAATATACCACTGGTTGTAGCCATAAGCCCGCCTATTTCACTTAAAGGCGAAGTTTACCGTTAGTTAAAAAAATAAATGCACATGATTTGCAGGTAAAACAGAAAATTTCCTATCAAAAACTTACCGTAATTTTTCTTTCCTGATAGACTAATGGCAGCAACGTGTGGGTTAGCCCCGCCTTCATAACTACCCTATAGGACACCTCTCCTATAAATCTTTGCTCTTGGCTACCAGCCGTGTTTCGTAACTAGCCTACTCCAGGCATTTGGGAGGGAACTCCTGCCGCCATGGAGTCTGTCAGGAAAACTAAAAATTTCCTATAAAATATTTACCGTAATTTTCCTTTCCTGATAGACTCCATGGCAACAATGTGTGGGAAATAACTTGCCGTACACACCCGGGTGGGGAAATGCTGAGCAAAGAGAAATGGGATTATTGTACTCACCGTAAAATCCATTTCTCTGAGTTCATCGACAGACACAGCGCCTCCTTAATCATGACCATTGGGTTATATCGCCTCCACAGGAGTAGGACTAGGCAGAACAAAAAAACACCTGGCTACGCCCATGGGCTGTCCTCAGTCAGTATATAACACCCTCCCTGCTCTAGGTATTCTGTTTAGTAGCAAGCAGTAATAGAAGTATAAAAAACTCCATAGAGGGGTGGGCGCTGTGTACGTCGATGAAATGGATTTTACGGTGAGTACAAAAATCCCATTTTCTCTTCCGTTCATCGACGGACACAGCGCCTCCTTAATTATGACCATTGGGACGTCCAAAAGCAGTGCTAAAGAAAAATGAGAGGTGGGCAAAATAACCCAAGGCTAACCACAAGAGCCCTAACCAGGACACAGGAACCTTAACCGGGTCACAAACCCTTTTGAAATAAAAATGTATTTTTTTTTTTAAAGAAAACACACCCCTCAAGAGGAAACCCCCCTCTTAAACAGTGGCCTGCAAAACCTTGCGGCCAAAAGAAGCATCCGCAGATGCCAAAATATCTACTTTATAGAATTTAGTGAAGGTATGTACTGACGACTAAGTGGCCGCCTTGCAAACCTGTGAAATTGACGCCTGATGATAGAAGGCCCAAGAAGTACTAAGCGCCCGAGTAGAATGCGCCGTGACAGGGAAAGGAGGAACCTGACCCTTAATAGAATAGGCCTGAGTCACAGTCTGTTTGATCCATCTGGAGATGGTAGCCGAAGAAGCAGCCAGCCCTTTCCTTGGTCCCTGGGTAACCAAAATTGAGTCTGACCTTGGGAAGGATTCAGTGGCTGCCAGATACACCCGAATCGCATGAACAACATTCAGAGTATGCAAAGCAAATTCCTTGGGATGAGCCGGCTTGGGACACAAGGACGGCAACACAGTGTCCTCATTCAAGTGGAAGTCAGAGACAACCTTGGGCAGAAATGACGGACAGGGACAAAGAACCACTTTATCCCTATAGAGTACTAAATAGGGACTACGACAGGATAATGCCGCCAACTCCAAAACCCTGAAAGCCGAGGTAATAGCCACCAAGAATGCCTTCTGGGATAACGTAGGTAAGGGAATCTCCGAATATTCTCGAATGGAGGTTTCTGGAGAACCGATAGCACCAAGTTTAAGTCCCATGGTGGCAAAAGAGACCGTACAGGCGGAGTCACATGGCGGACTCCTTGAATGAAGGTATGGACTAAAGAATGAGTGGCTAGGGGTTGCTGAAAGTAGACTGCTAAGGCCGACACCTGGCCCTTGATGGTGCTCAAAGCCAACTTCTGCTCAACACCCCGTTGAAGAAAAGCTAAGATCCGAGCCACAGAAAAGGATCGAGGATGAGCGCCAATCGACTCACACCAAGAAATGTACGATTTCCACGTACGATGGTATATCTTACTAGAAGTCGACTTCCTTACTTTCACCATAATAGGGATCACTGATCCCGACAGCCCTCTATCTCTCAGAACCTGGCTTTCAATGGCTGTAAAGCAGGATGGAAGTTCAGCCCTCGGTACCACTGGTCCTCTTTGAGAGGTAGCTTCCAAGGGATGTTTACAGCCACCAGAAGATCTTTGCCCTCGGCCCTTCACAGGCAACGCAGAAAAGGAAGGTGGTGGCCCTAGGACGACTGCGGCACCTACCAGAGGAACTTGCGAGATTGCCATGAGCCTCAGTTACTTCCCGTTAAGCTGAATCTGCTGAAGGGGCCGACGTTTGGAAAGAAAAACTACTAACCTGGTCAGCATTCACTCCAGGGTCAGACCCAGGTAGCCCAATTTCTTGGACAGGGCTGGAGGGGACCTTGGGTAGTTCAGACGTCACCCGAACCTTAACAGGAATTATGCCCACACAAGGAGACACAAGGCCCCCAGAAGTGGACTAATTCTGTCCCCCACAAGGTTCAACCCGCGGACCCCCTTGATGCTCACGAAGGCGGTCCATGAATCTGGAAACCAGCAAAGATGTCCCCCCACCCCAGCAATGGGTGAGGGCAGACCTTCATGCTGAAGGAGACTTATCAGTGGATCTGGAGAAGCCTGCTCTAGGCTTACCAGACCAAGATTGCTTGACACTTCCCGGGGAAGACTTGAGAGATCTGTTTCCTTTATCTGCAGTCCCGGGAGCCCGGAAGAATTTTTTTTTGGGCTGAGAAGGAAGGCCCCTGTCTGTGACGAGGCTCCTTCCCTTTTCTAGATTGAGGCAGGAAGGTACTCTTTCCCCCTGTGACACCCTTAATGATGTCATCTAGGGTAGCCCCAAACAGGCGGTCGCCTTGAAAGGGCAGATCAATGAGCGCTTTTTTAAGCCCTGTACACACGATCGCATTTCCTATGGATTTTTGTCCGATGGATTCTTTTCATCAGACAAACCGATCATGTATGGGACCCATCGGTCTTTTTTCCATCGGTTTTAAAAAATAGAACATGTTTTAAATTTTTCCGATGGATAAAAAACCGATTGAAAACTCTGATCGTCTATGGGCAAGTCCATCGGATCAAAAACCCACACATGCTCAGAATCAAGTCGACGCATGCTCAGAAGCATTAAACTTCATTTTTCTCGGCTCATCAGAGTGTTTTACGTCACCGCGTTTGGAACGGTCGTTTTTTTGACTGATGGTGTGTGGGCAAGACTGATGGAAAACAGTTTCATCGGATATCCGATAGACAAATCCATCGGACGAAAATCCATAGGATATCCGATCGTGTGTACAGGGCTTTAGAGGCTTGGACTGCCGACCAATTCTTAAGCCACAGCACACGTCTAATTACCACCGCTGAAACAGAAGTTTGGACAGCACAGGAGCTATATCCAAGGCTGCATCACAAATATACTGCAGCCCATGGACCAACTGGTCCGCTAAATCAACATAAGCAGCGGGAACCTGCTCACTACCCAGACCCTGGCGTAAAAGCTTGGCCCGTTCAGTTAGGGTCTGTGACACCAGGGCCGAGGCCAAGACTGTCAGCCGGGTCCTTAAAGGACGGGGATTCCTCTACTGGGATCATGGTTGCTTTATTCAACCTAGAAACAGGAGGGTCCACCACTGGTGGGGTAGTCCACTTTTTTAAAAGTGATTCTTCAAAGGGGTATTAAAAAAATATGTCCAAGTAAAACTATGACATTAGCAGCGCTAGTAAAGGTTAATAAGGTGCATGTGTAGATGACAATCAATGGTAATTAGTTGCCCATCTGGGTTTAGAACATGAGGAGAGTCCACATATAAATACCATATAATGATAAATAAATATATAATAAAGTTAGGATGGTATCCACAGAAACAGTCCACTAAATAAATAGTAAAAGTCTGTTGTAGCAGAAGGTAAGTGCAAAAGAGTCCATTCATATAGAAGCAGTAGAAGAGATTGGAATTCAAATCTGTAGTAAAACGCCTTCACCACACCACATGGGTTATCACCCTCTAGGTATTCCACTTACCAGATTGCTCTGGGTAAAAAGCCTGTCAGTAGTGAGATGTGATCACAAGCGCTGATTAATAGCCATCTAAATGTTGCTCATGATAAGCAAAACAGAAGAAAAATGTACATAGCATAATCCAATATAAAGCAATTTTATTCCTTGAAAATCTTATGATCATACACTTACAAACATAAAAATCAATAGGGCATGTAGTAATCAATGGTAAAAGCCGCGCTTTCAAGTCTGACCTTATCACTGCTCCTGCAGTGATTCCCGGGTAGGAAGATGAGAGTAAGCTGGCACTGTGAATAGCTGCGTAGCGACGCCCTGACGCGTTTCGGTCATCACTTTCATCAGAGGAAGATTCTTCAAAGGGGTAGCGTACTGAAAAACGCTTGGGGACCACAAAGGGTGACTTTGGTTGTTCCCATTCCTTATAGGTAAACTTATCAAAATAAGGCAGATAAGAAAACACCTTTGGTGTGCGAAGTGACTTATGTGTACCAAAGGACACAGCCACATCTGTGGCCCTGTCAGCCGCATCCTCCATCTTTAGAGACTTCCGCACTGCAATAACAAGTGCGTCCACCAGCGCTCTTTCACTCGCTGCTGAGACCACGGAGGACTCATCCTCACTATCGGACGGGTCAGGGGGCGAGATACTAAACCCCCCTGGATGGGCCACGTCTCCGGTGGCATCAGGCTCAGAATCAGATGAGACAGACTGAGCAGGGGAAGGCGGAGGACGCTTCCTCTTGGGTCCTTGCCCACACGCTACTTCCACCCGGGATACAAATGACACAAGGACCGCCGTCAGCGCAACCATGGGAAGCTGGGGTTCCGAGGGACCTGCCCCCTCCATAGGGGGATCAGGGGGTGAGATGTGACCCTGAGGCTCCATAGGGAAGAAGACCCTGTAGTACAAAGGAACTTTGGCACCACTAAGGGACACCCCAATGGTCAGGGTACCTATCAGCAGAAAGGGAGATACACAAGGACCCCCAAAGACTCACCCTACCAAACGGAGGAGCGCCGCAATTCGGACCCAGCTACACCAACGTCGGCATCCATTTCAGATGTGGAATGCCTCACTGCAACTATTGCAGACACATAAAAACAGGTGACACAGTTCAGTCAAGTACCAATCACAATTCTTTTGATATTAAGCAGTTCATTAATTGCAATACCAAGTTTTTGGTATATGTGATTAAATGTGAACTGTGCGATATCCAATATGTCGGAAGAACGACTAGAAGACTCAAAGACAGACTGTATGATCACCTGTATGATATACAGAAAGATAGGAACACGAATGTTGCCAGGCATTGGGTATCAGTACATCAGAAAAATGTCTCATGCCTCTCCATACAAGGTATAGAAAAGATTAGTTCACCTTTAAGAGGGGGAGACAAATTCAGGACACTGTGCAGGCGTGAGGTCTATTGGATTTTTTCATTGCATACCAGGATACCGGCAGGCCTTAACTTCGAATGGGATGTATCCCATTATTATGATTAGTCCTCGCGTCCTGCACAGTGTCCTTTCTAGTTTCTGGTGTCTGGCACCTTTTCTGATGTTTCTAACATTTGTTATCCATGCATGTTAATTAAGGTTCAGATTGCAATTTTGTCCTCCTCTACTACATGTCCATGGGCATATACATGTATATACCCGGATTGTTGTCAGGAGTTTTTCATTTCATTTTGTTTTATGTAGTTACCATGATATTGATTGCTTTTTGCATGTTCAAATCTTTATGGCCTCTGTATTACCATCCATAAAACATATGGAACATGATAGTTCTACTATTCTATTGGGACCATTTTCTTTTCTTTTTCTTCCCTTTTTTTCTTTCAGTCACGAACCATTATTCACCTGGTTTGGAAGAAATTGTATGGACTTGGTCTCTTTCTTTTGCACAAATCATCAATTAGTGGTAGATCGTAATGATCAGATCGTTTTATTGTATATGTGTCACACATTCATTTGTGTGTTTTTAGTCTCTTTATTCCTTTTTAATTTATGTTGGTTTTCGTCATGTCATTCTTGACAGCATGAACTGTCTTGGGCACATATAGAGTTTATTCTGTATACGGAAACGACATATAGAGTTTTATCTCGGAAGCCAATGTATACACAAGATTTATGGCCCATATTTCATCTGTATGTAAATTGTACTGTAAATGCAATATTATATTGGCATTCATTGAGCGCATATGTCTATGTGGGCATCATGGTATGTTTATACTAAGTCAGGATCCAACCCAAAGGTTTTGTTATTTGTCAGTATTTTCATTCTTAATCTTTTTACATAGACTCTTGTTCCCGTGCGAATCGTCCCCATAGAATTACTTGTACATCTTTAGTTGAACGGATGGTTTTCCATCGAGATGTCTATGGTTGGATGTGCATCCCAGTTAATGCGCACTTTTTCGGAGCCATTATATATATATACACATATACTTTTACATTGGGCTCCTTATGTGTGCGCATTCAGCTGAATACTTGCATTCACACGGGGGCATTTCCTTATTTAACTATTTTCCTTTTCTTGTTCATACATCACGGGACACAGAGCGGCATAGTCATTACTATGTGGGTTATATAGAATTACCTTCAGGTGCTGGCACTGGCAACTTCCAAAACAGGAAGTACCCTCCCCTATATAAGCCCCTCCCATCTGGGAGCACCTCAGTTTTTTGCCAGTGTCTAAGGTGTTGGCCAAGGTTAACATGTATTCATCTGGGCTTGTGTACAGGTTCTCTGGGCCTTAGCAAGCTATTCCGGATCCGACCAAAAAAGCTTCATAGCTAAACGGTCGGTACCCGGGCCTTGCAGAGAAGAGCAGGGTTTTGCCTGTAATGCCTCTCTTAGGAGGGCTGGACCCTGGGATCCAGAGCTCTGGTCATACCCAAAACCAAGAGGCTATCTGTGCAGGGTGCTATACAGGTCCAGGGGAGTGGAATCCTTGGGAACCCGGTCCCTGAAGGTCTAGTACAATGCCTGCCGTGAGAGGTGAAGTTTGGGCTTCTGTGGACCAAACAAAGTCCTGCGGCGGGGAAAAGGTAAGTGGGGGCCCCTCAGGAACTTGGTTCTATTGAGGGGACCCCCAAGCCTAATATGTCTTTCTGCCTGTTACCTAAAGGTATTCCCGCTAATAGCTGTATATGCCTAAGAAATCCTAGAAATGTCTTTTCATAAAGGAAGTTTTAAAAACTGTAAACCTAGAAATGTTTTTCATAAAGGAGGTTTTAAAAAAAAAAAAAAGACAAAAGTGCGGTACCTGTGTTTGTCCACTAGAGGCCGCTGTGGAACGTCTTTTTTTCTTGGGACTATTCCTTCCATGGTGAAAGTCCAGGCAGATGAGTGAGCTCTCTATCAGGGAAGCTGCATTCCTCTGTCATGCTGCCAAGTAGTTTCCTTCCATCCCCGAGTCCTGGTGAAACAGGGACCCTGGCTCCTCTCCCTACATGGCGCCAAGAGCGCACACGTGCACGCGCGCGCGCACACACGCTTTCTTTTTATAAGATTTAGCTTCAAAAAAGGGGGCGGAGCCTGGCGGATGACGCGCTCTGTGCGCCCAGCGCTTCTGCGCATGTGCGGGCGTCCCAGCAAGATAAAAGGACTCAGTCCACGCTGCTTGCTATGGACACAGAGCATGAAAAGGAGCTGGTAGCATGGTATAGGGGCTTACAGCGGGCGGTTGATACAGGCATCCCCAGAAAGACGCATTAGTAGACACCCACTGATGTACATAGCAGCAAATTGCATTAGACTATTTCAGTAAAGGGGTGTATTGCGGCTGGAATACCTCAGCTTTGAACTAAGGAATATGCCGCCTAAAAAACTCAGAGATATACCTCTCAGGAAGTGTAGGGGGTCTCCATCGGGCTCTGAGGATCTGGAGCAGTCATCTGCACCTTCCTCCCCTGAGAAATCAGAGGTTAATACCCATAAGGAACCCCCGGGAGTGGCAGGTACTGCGGCTGTCCTCAGTCCACCTGCTCCTGCATATATATAACAGAGGAGGTTTTTGCCTCAACTCTGGAGGGATTGGAGCAGAGATTGGCAGCATTGATCGCTTCTTCTCTACAGGAAAGAAAGCGCGCCAGATCTCCATCCCCTCCATTAGAGTGCCTGTTGGCAGAGCAACAGTCCCAGGAAGGGACTGACCTTTCTGAAGGGGATCAGGAGGAGGTTAACTCTGTTTTTGAGGAATCGACAGTAGATGAACCATTTTCAGCATCACAGACTGAAAGATTGTGGGTCCAGACCCTAACTGACATGGTTCCATCTGCATTTAAAATGCCTCTTGTTGAACCATCAACTACTGCTGTCTCCTCGTTGGGGTCGCTAAAAGCTCCCCAGATTAATTGCTCCTTTCCAATTCATCCATTATTGGAAGGACTTATATACCAGGACTGGGAACATCCTGATAAACTATTTGTTCCACCTAAGAAATTTCAGGTGATCTATCCCATGGAGGAAAAATTCACCCAGAGATGGAATGTTCCTACGGTGGACGCAGCCATTTCTTCTGTGAACAAATCACTGACATGTCCAGTAGATAATGTTCAAATGTTCAAAGATCCAGTAGATAAAAAATTGGAATCTTTATTAAAATCTGCTTTTTCCACAGCAGGGGCTGTTACACAGCCAGCAGTGGCAGCTATTGGGCTCTGCCAAGCTTTAAAGGATCAAATGAAAATGGTCCTGAGGGATTTGCCAGACCAGCAGGCCCAGGCTCTGGCTGATCTGCCTAGAGCATTATGCTTTGCGGTTGACGCCATCAAGGATTCTATCCATCAGGCCTCCCGCCTCACGCTGTCTTTGGTACATATGCGTAGGCTTCTGTGGCTCAAGAACTGGTCTGCTGAGGCTCCCTGTAAGAAGCTCTTAGTTAGCTTCCCATTTCATGGAGAACGCCTTTTTGGCGAAGATCTGGATAAATATATCCAGAAGATTTCCAGTGGTAAAAGTACTCTCTTACCAATTAAAAAGAGGTCTAGGGGTCCGTCTTTTAAGAGGACTACCTCTCCTATCCCTGGGACATCTGCTACTAAGCAGTTCCGACGGCCTCCTCGGTCAAACTCAGGAGGTAAAAATCAGGGACAGTCACAGGGTAATAAAAAGCCCTGGATCCAAAGAGGTACTAAACCAGCCTCCAAGTCAAGCCTATGAAGGGCTGCCCCCACTCAAACGGGTGGGGGGAAGACTTCAGTTGTTCACAGAGACCTGGCGGGAGACGATCAAAGACAGATGGGTGCTCTCCGCAGTAACTCGGGGATACAAGTTGGAGTTAAAAGAGTCTCCTCCTTCCCATTTTATGTGGTCAGGCATGCCAAAAGACCCTCTGAAAAGAAGGTGTCTCCTAGTGGCGTTAGAACAACTATTGCTCCAAGGAGTAATTATGGAGGTTCCTATGGAAGAGTGGGGGTTGAGTTTCTACTCAAACCTTTTCACAGTCCCGAAACCAAACGGGGACATAAGACCCATATTGGACCTAAAGAGTCTAAACAAATTTCTAAACGTCCGGTCCTTCCGGATGGAGTCGATCCGATCGGTCACCGCTGCCCTACAGGGGGAGGAATGGTTAGCCTCGATCGACATCAAAGATGCTTACTTGCATGTTCCCATCTTTCCAGGTCATCAAAAATTTCTACGCTTTGCAGTAGAAGGGCGCCATTTTCAGTTCAGAGCCTTACCATTCGGTCTGGCCACAGCACCACGAGTGTTCACAAAAATTCTGGCCCCACTGTTGGCCGATCTAAGAACACGAGGTGTAACGATAATGGCATACCTACACGACCTGTTGTTGATGGACCACTCAGTTGCCAAGCTAGAAGTGGTAATTGTCAATACAATCAAGTATCTAGAATCTCACGGTTGGGTCATCAACCTGGACAAGTCAGCCCTACAGCCAGTGAAAAACCTGGTATATCTAGGGCTACGGCTGGATTCAGACCAGAGGAAGATTTTCTTACCTCTAGACAAGGTATCCTCTTTGAGGGGCTTGGTCCGTCTGCTTTGTGCAAAAAGACAGCCGTCCATACGCCTGTGCATGAGGCTGCTAGGAAAGATGGTAGCATCATTCGAAGCTGTGCCATACGCCCAATTCCACTCAAGGAATTTACAGAGGGCCATATTGTCAGCCTGGAATGGAAAAATTCAGGCTCTAGACTTCCCGATGGCTTTGTCCCCTTCCGTTCGGAAGAGTCTCTGCTGGTGGTTGATCCCCCAGAATCTCCAGAAGGGAAAACCCTTCAGTCCGATATCCTGGAAGGTGGTCACTACAGATGCCAGCCTTATAGGCTGGGGGCAGTACTGGAGCAATGGTCTCTCCAGGGCAGATGGTCAAATGTAGTAAAAACCCTGCCCATCAATCTCTTAGAGATACGAGCAGCCCGGTATGCCCTAGTAGCCTGGGCATCCAGACTCCAAGGGTCCCCTGTCAGAATTCAATCAGACAATGCCACAGCAGTGGCATATATCAATCATCAGGGAGGCACCAGGAGTCGTGCAGTCCAGAGGGAAGTAAGTCACATCCTGGAATGGGCAGAAAAGCATGTCCCATGTATGTCAGCTGTCTTCATTCCAGGGGTGGAGAATTGGAAGGCGGACTTTCTAAGTCGCCAACAGTTATGCCCAGGGGAATGGTCCCTTCATCCCGAGGTCTTCCGAGCAATATGTCAGCGGTGGGGAACACCGGATGTAGATCTGCTAGCATCCAGATTCAACGCAAAGGTGGACAGATTTGTCTCCCGGACAAGGGATCCCCTCGCTTGCGGCTCGGATGCTCTGGTGTTCCCTTGGAATCAGTTCAGACTGATATATGCATTCCCTCCGCTACAATTGTTGCCTCGACTCCTTCGCAGAGTCAGGTTGGAAAAGAAGCCGGTGATCTCGGTGGCTCCAGCGTGGCCCCGAAGGGCCTGGTACGCGGAGATCATCAAAATGTCTGTGGGGAGTCCTTGGACCCTTCCACGTCGTCCGGACCTGCTTTCGCAAGGACCGATATACCACCCTTCCTTACTAACTCTAAGTTTAACGGCCTGGCTATTGAATCCCACATCCTAAAGAAGAGAGGTCTCTCTAACTCTGTGGTATCAACTATAATCAATGCCAGGAAGCCTGTATCCAGGCAGATCTACTATAGAGTTTGGAAGGCGTACATCACTTGGTGCGAGGCCAGAAAGTGGCATCCACGTAAGTACGTTATAGGCAGAATTCTGGACTTCCTACAGTGGGCTGTAGACAGGAAGTTTGCCTTAAGTACTATCAGGGGTCAGGTTTCGGCCTTATCAATACTATTTCAAAGGCCCCTGGCTATGCATTCACTTGTCAAATCCTTTATGCAAGGGGTGACTCATATTATTCCACAGATTAAAGCTCCCATATGTCCATGGGATCTAAATTTGGTTCTGTCGGTTCTGCAGAAGCAGCCATTTGAACCATTGCGGCACATTTCCTTGGTTGTACTCACCAGAAAATTGATAATTTTAGTAGCCATATGCTCGGCTAGAAGAGTGTCGGAAGTAGCCGCCATGTCCTGTAAAGAGCCATATCTGGTTATTCATGAGGACAGAGTAGTATTACGTCCTCACCCAGCCTTTCTTCCTAAGGTGGTATCGAGGTTTCACTTGAACCAGGATGTGGTTCTTCCTTCTTTTCCCCAAACCGAGCTCGGTAGAGGAAAAGTTATTGCATTCTTTGAATGTAGTAAGAGCAGTTAAAGCTTATCTAAAAGCCACTGCTCAGATTCGTAGAACGGATTCTTTGTTTGTTCTGCCGGAAGGCCCCAGAAAGGGTCAGGCAGCATCAAAATCTACTTTAGCCAAGTGGATTCGACAGGTCATAATACAAGCCTATGGCTTGAGAAGTAGACCGCCTCCGTTCAAAGTTAGGGCGCACTCCACGAGAGCAGTTGGAACTTCATGGGCAGTGCATCACCAGGCCTCCCTGGCTCAAATTTGTAAGGCCGCAACATGGTCTTCAGTACACACGTTTACTAGGTTCTACCAGGTGGACGTTAGAAGTCAGGAGGATGTCGCCTTTGGGCGCAGTGTGTTGCAGGCCGCAAAAGATCCTCATGCCTGATGGCGCCCAGCTTATGTATGGTATATCCCCCCCCCCTCATTTGGCATTGCTTTGGGACGTCCCACATAGTAATGACTATGCCGCTCTGTGTCCCGTGATGTATGAACAAGAAAGTAGGATTTTTAAAACAGCTTACCTGTAAAATCCTTTTCTTGGAGTACATCACGGGACACAGAGCTCCCACCCCTCTTTTGGGGACACTTATTGCTTTGCTACAAAACTGAGGTGCTCCCGGATGGGAGGGGCTTATATAGGGGAGGGTACTTCCTGTTTTGGAAGTTGCCAGTGCCAGCACCTGAAGGTAATTCTATATAACCCACATAGTAATGACTATGCCGCTCTGTGTCCCGTGATGTACTCCAAGAAAAGGATTTTACAGGTAAGCTGTTTTAAAAATCCTACTATTCAACTTTTTCACATAGACATTTGTCTTAATGTGAATCGTTCACATAGAAAAATCTTGTAGATATTTTGATTGGATGGATCGCTTTCCATCGAGATGTCTATGGTTGGTTGGATTGGACGGATTGTTTTCCATCGAGATGTCTATGGTTGGACGTGCATTTCAGTTAATGCACACATTTTTGGAGCCACCATGTATATACACATATATATTTTTACATTGGGCTCTTCATGTGTGCGTGCTGAGCTGTATGCCTATATGTACACAGGGGTACATCCTTAATTAACCCTTCACATAGACATTCGTCTTGATGTGAATCGTCCACATAGAACCATCTTATAGACATTCGATTGGATGGATTGTTTTCCATCGAGATGTTTATGGTTGGACGTATGTTCCAGTTGATGCGCGCATTTTCGGAGCCATTATATATACACACATATACTTTTCCATCGGGCTCCCCATGTGTGTGCACCTAGCTGTATGCCGGTGTACACATATGGGTACATCCTTGTCTCATATTCACATACATGGTGTCTTCAAACACGGTGTCTTCAAGCACATTCAAACACATTTGTGCATATATGCTTCTACTGCATGTTTATATAATAGCTCATCTTCATGCATAATATACCCTCAGGAATGACTTCCATCCCAATGGACATATAGACTGATGCGTTTTTAAAGAGACATATACTCACATATTAATACAATCTGCTCAGATATCAGTTTAATCAGAACATCTGTTCTTTTATTCACATTAAGTTCACTGTATAAATTATCAATAATAATAATAAAATTCAAAAAATAAATAAATCTCAAAAGAGACATGCACATATCAGTACGGACTAAGTAATATTAATGCAAGCACTTCACAATGCACCTAATCAATTTATAAGGTTGCTTTGCATTTTTTTCTATACACGTCCAAATTTTGTATACATGCACATATATTTTTTTTCTCTCTTTTGTATTCACACACATGGTTACACATGTTTTGGATGCACATATACATCACACTACCCTTACAACTGGTAGTAATCTCATCCTTATTTATTTATTACTTTATTTTCATAATTATTTTTATTGTTATTTTTTCGTTTCCACTTCACACCATATCACTTATCTTTTATATATATTATATAGATTTTTTTATATATTTGTATAGATTGTATATATGGTGAGGTATTTCTATCCTCTTTTATCATTGTGGTCAGTGAACCACACCCATCTCACTTGAATCACTTCACGTTTAATTAATCTTCAATTAACCAATTATTTTCACCTTGGGGTTGGATCACATGACTTCCCCTGTTTAGGGTATATCTTGGGTAATATTTGTGTAATAATCAGCTATGAGTAAGCACTTTAATAGTGTGAAACGCGTTAGCCAGATGTGATCAGTTTGCTGTGTTGTGCAGTGTGTTTTTGGTTTCCTGAACCTTTTTTTGGAATAAAGGCTTTTTAACCGGAGTGCTGCGTCCAGAAGACTTTTCTTTCTTTCTTCAATCCATTTCATATATCCCGGTACAGGAAGAGAAGCATAGGGGAGGAAGAGGAGGAGCTCTGGCATCTCCACGAGGTTCTGGCCGTCTCGAGTGTCTCCATAGACTAACAAAAAAATGGCCTCCATGACTTCATCGGCTACACAAACATGGCCGCCGGCCGGAGATCAGCCAGACCACAGGAAAATGGCCTCCGTGACATCATCGGCTACACAAACATGGCCGCCGGCCAGAGATCAGCCAGAACACAGGAAAATGGCCGCTGTGATGCCATCAGACCACCCAAACATGGCTGCCGGCCGTTTAATATGCTGAAGCATGCTGCCAGGATCCTCTCTGTGCCTTCAACACTGCTGCACCCTCTGCAAGGAGACCCCCTTCCCAAAAGGTACTGTACTCCCAGGGTTTATTATGTGGACACCGCTGTGCACTCTGCACCCTTGTCAAACTACACATTACTCTTATACTGCACACACAGCAGGGCATGTGCACTTGAACTCCCCCCATACCACCAGGGCAGGCCACACACCACCCAGAAGGGGAATGGCGGGGGAGACCCCTAGGGGTCCCTGCTGCCTGCCCTGGGACTCCCACCAAACCGTGGGGGGAGGGGGAAGCCCAGTTTAACCAAGGGACTTTAGGATGGGAGGAGGGATCCTGCAGGCAGGTCCGACCATCCCTGGAGGGTACCCGCATCCATCCCAAACCGCACAAAGGGGGAAAGGGGGACTGTACTTACCGATCCATGGTGCGGGTGACCCTCCAGACAGAACTCCTTGCCACCGAAGTGGAGGGCTGTCGGCCATGGGACCGCTACGTCTCGGACCAGAGCCCGTTCGTATGCGACCCTGCGAGACGTTTAACTCATGGGCCAGCCTCTGTCCATTGAGGCTATGTCGCGGCCGACCTAGCGCGTAGCTGTGGTCTGCACGCGCTCGCTGGCTGGACTGGGAAGACCACTGGATCTAGATATCCAGCCCGTCGCCCAGCCCGGCAGTTGATTGCAGATCTTCCAGGAGATGCATAGAAGAAAGAAACAAAAAAAACAAAAATTTGCTAGGACCAAAAGATCCCAGCAAGTTCATCGATGGACACAGCGCCCACCCCTCTATGGAGTTTTTTATACTTCTATTACTGCTTGCTACTAAACAGAATACCTAGAGCAGGGAGGGGGTTGTATACTGACTGAGGAAAGCCCACGGGCATAGCCAGGTGTTTTTCTCTTACCATCCATGGACTGACACGGTGTCTCTTTACACTTTACACGTGGGTTATGTCCCTGCTTGCAGGAGAAGACCTAGGCAGAATGTGAAATGTTATACATACATTCTAAAAGCCAGAGCTGAACAGCCCCACCCAGGGGGCGGTCCCTCTGGACATAACCCTCCCACTACAGTCAGCAGACTTCAGTTTTTTTCTGCCTAGCAGAAGGAGAAGACGTGGCTCTCTCAGGAGCCAGTCTCCTGACCTATTTTTATTCCTTTTCTGGAATTCTTTTTTATTTTATTTTTGAGAATTTTCTATCAACTGTCGGCTGGGCAACAGGTTGGGTACAAGATATCCTCGAAGTCTTCCCTGTCCGACCATCGAGCGTGCTGATCCTCGCCTTGTGTGCGTGAGACTCAGTTCACGACAGGCCCCATGACTCCAGGGGTGGCCGGGTTTGCTTTTATGCTCCCACGGTCCTCTCAAGACTGAACAGTTCCTGACTGACTGTATCTTTCGCGGTGGACCGGGCCGACAGCTACTCAGTACTGCACTGTGATAGTCCTGTCAGAAACACACCAGTGGGTCCCTCAGGGGACAGGTAAGTAGTCTCTCCTGCCTGCAGGTGAGTACAAAAGGCTGTGTGTTTATCTGTGGGGGATTTTCCCTGTCTCCCCCTGTATTTCATTGTCACTCTCTGTCACCATTGCTGGCGCTGTGCTGTGTGGGGTGCCTGGGGGTCACACTGTTATTGGGGGGCTAATGCTGGTCTGCAGATATGCTTGGGGCCTTTTTTGTGTATTTTGGGGCCTGAGCGCCGAGTGGCGCTGTGTGTGTGCTGTTTTTTCACTTTTGCTGAGTCATGGCGGCCATCTTGCCGCGGATCGCCTCAGTGAAGTGCGGCGGCCATTTTCTTGTAGCCCGCGCGCTCTTCAGCACTAGTTTTGGCCTCTAGCGCTGCTGTAACAGCACAAATCTCCTCACAGCTCACCAGCGCTGACACAGCGCGGTACAGACAGCGGAACTGAGCGGTCCCTGGCCCGGTTTGGTGAGTCCCCTGGGCGCCCCCTCCTTAGTCAGCACAGCCTGTGGGTGGACTTTTTATCTGAGGAGTCTCAGAGGGGGGCAATATGGAATCTCTGTCACCAGCTTCCCCTAAATGTCAGTGGACAACAGGCAGTGCTTCAGCACCTGCGGTCATTAGGGACCAGTTGTGGGCAGTCCTGGAATCATTTCTGACCAGGATGGGAGCTGTGTGCAAGCGCAAGGGAGCAAAAAAGCGCCCTCTCCCCACTTTACTTCATGAGGGCAGTGCGCTGATTCAGATATGGGCCTACCCACTACCGCTCAGGACCCTAGTTCTGAATGTATTGGATGGTTTTGAACAGGACATTCCTTATGAGAAAAACTCCAGTTCTGAGTCAGTAAATGACAGGGCGCTTGTTAGTGTACTCATGACTGTGGTGAGGGACACTCTCAAGCTAAAATGCTGCAGATGCAGAACCTCAGGCGGATACAGTCTCCTTTGGTTCTTTTAAGGCCAGGCCTTCTAAAGAGGTTTTTCCATATGTAACTTTCTTTGACCAGCTCATTGATAAGGTCTGGGAAAAGCCGCAGAAGGATTTTTTTATGGTCCCACGGCGTTTGTCTATCAGATACCCCTTGAAGATGCCCTACTTAAAAAGTGGGCTTCTCCCCCAGGGTCGACCTTCCAGTCGCCCGGTTGAACAAGGCCATCACTCTCCCGATGGAGGGGACTCCTGCATTTGAGGACCCCACTGACAGGAGGTTAGAAGTGGTGAGCAGAGCCATGTTTGCCTTGTTGGGATCCGCCCTACGGCCTGTGGTAGCGGCGACCCTTGTGTCTTAAACACTTACAGGTTGGGCAAAAATGTTGCACCTAGCTGTACAGGAGCATAATCTTCCTCCAGACACAGTTGCTTTGGCCCACCAACTGGTTCAGGGCCTGGTTTATGTGTGCGATGCCACGTTGGATGCGGCCCCTTTAATATCCAGGGCCTCTGTCTCGGCGGTGGTATTGCGTCGTCTTATCTGGTTGAAGTGCTGGTCTGCTGACCTAGCCTTAGGAAGCTCCTGACGGATCTACCATTTAAAGGTGGTAGACCTTTCGGTGCTGCTCTGGATGACATTGTCATGGATGTCATGGGAGGTAAAAGCACTCTTCTTCCTTAGACTAGCAAGGGTGAGGAGGCCCGCCGCAAACAGGGGCCTTCCTTTCCAGCAAAACAGGGTTTTTTCGTCAGTCAGTCCACGGGTAGGCCCTCTCAGACTGACGGCAGTGCGGCTGGTGGGCACAAGTGCCCCTGGGTGCGTAAGCTGAACAAGTGGCTCCCAAGCCCGCCTCCACGTGAAGTCTTGCCTCCGCCCGACTCTGGGGTGGAGGGACGACTTCGCAGGTCACGAATCGGTGGTCCTCCCGAATCTCCGACTGGTGGGTGTGCGAGGTGGTCACCTCAGGATACAGGATAGTATTCCGATCCTGGCCCCCAGACAGATTCTTTCCCTCAAATCTTCCTCTCCTTACTACCTGTCGGGCAGCCCTCTTGGGGGCTGTACAGGATTTGATCAGGTCCGGAGTGATTGTGCTGGTTCCGTCACAGGAGAGTTTTCAGGGATTCTACTTGAATCTGTTTGTCGTCCCAAAAATCGGACTTGGTTCGACCTATCCTGGACCTCAAGGCCCTGAATGCCTTCGAGAAGGTGCAGAAATTCCGCATGGAATCCATTCGCACGGTGATCGCTACACTCCACCAAAGGGATTTTCTTCTGGCGTCCTTGGACTTCAAGGACGCCTACTTGCATGTTCCGATCTGCGCAAGTCACCAGAAGTTTCTGCGCTTTGCGATCAGCGAAGTCCACTATCGATTGTGGCTCTTCCTTTCGGCCTAGCCTCGGCACCAAGGGTATTCACCAAGGTGCTTGCTCCGGTTCTAGCCTTCTGTTACAGTGAGGTATTGCTGTCATGGGCTATCTGGAAGATCTTCTGCTAAGAGCAGAAAGTGGATCAGACTTAGAGGAAAGGTGACTATCGTCAATTAGACCCTCAGGGACTCGGGTGGTTCCTGAACATTCAGGAGTCAGTCCTGGTCCCGACTCAGTGTCTGGAGTATCTAGTTCTGATTCTGGACTCCTTGGAGGCAAAGGTATCCTACCTCTGGAGAAGTTGCTGACACTTCAGTCTGCGGTGCGGGTGCTGACATCCCAAAAATGGTTGTCAATCCGTTTTTTGCATGAGAGTCCCGAGACTCGTGGTGGCCTCCTTCGCGGCCGTTCCGTATGCCCAATCACACACCAGGGCATTGCAGAGGGCAGGAAGCTCCTGTCCCTGCGGTTAGTGAACCAGACTGGCATGCAGAACCTCACAGGTTCGATCCCACATGGAGCAACCGCTAAATAACATTGCAGAAGGAGATCTTGTCCACCTGGGACAAATCCCCGTTGTCCTTGGATCTTCAGATCCAGGTGATTCACCTGGTCAGGGCGCCCCTGACATGGTGGTTGAGATCCTCGGCTCTTCGGTCCGGAAAGTCGTTCCCCTCCCATCCAATGGACGGTACTCACGACGGACACCAGCCTGACGAGCTGGGGTGGAGTCTGGGGAGTCCTGTCGGCTCAGGCCTTGGACTCCGGACGAGCCCGTTTACCAATCACTGTTCTGGAAATACGGGCCATCGGACTGTGTCTCTCCTCAGGTCGGAGAGAGTACGGGGTCGCTCAATCAGGAGCCAGTCAGACACCGCCACGGCGGTGGCGTATGTAAACCATCAAGGGGGAACTCGGAGCTCAGCTGCGGCTTCCGAGGTAGTCCGTATCCTGAAGAGGGCCGGAAGAAACGTGCCGGCTCTGTAGGCCATTTTACATTCTGGGCATAGACAATGGGCAGGCGGACTATCTGAGTCGCCAATCGCCAGACACCGGACCAAGAAGAGTGGTCCTTGCATATTTCAACTCCTTTACCGACGGTGGGGCAAGCCGGATGTGGACCTAATGGCCTCTCGACTCAATTGCAAGGGTCGAGGTTGTGGCCAGATCCAGGGATCCTTGGGCGATGCCTCGGATGCGTTGGTGGCCCCATAGGGTCCTTATCGCCTGATATAAACTCCGGCAATCCTAATTGTTCCGGATTGGCCTCAGCATCACTGGTACGCTGATCTGGCACGTCTCGTCGCGGACGTTCCCTGGCGGTTGCCGATGAAGGAGGACCTTCAGTCTCAAGGTCCTAGGTTTCATCCGGCTTACAGTCTCTGGCTTTGGCTTTAACGGCAGGGCTGTTAAAAGCCAGGTGTTGAGGGACCGAGGTCTCTCGGACTCGGTCATTTTGACCATGTTAAGGACACAGAAGTCTTCCTCCAGGCAGATCTATCACCGTGCCTGGAAAGCTTATATCGCCATGTGCGAAGCGCTGGACTGGCGTCCTCGGACGTATTCCATCCCCAGAATCCTGGGTCCTCTGCAGTGTGGAGTGACCCAAAAGCTTGCTTTGAGTACCATAAAGGATCAGATTTCGGCCTTGGCCGTCTTCTTTCAGCCACCTCTAGCGGGTCATTTTTCTTGGTTAGCACCTTGTGTTGGGGGTTCGCCATGTGCTCCCTCCTGTCAAGCCTCCTCTCCCACCGTGGGATCTGAATTTGGTGCTCTCGGTCCTCCAGGAACCTCCTTTTGGGAATATCCGGGATATTCCCCTCTTGTCTTGTCGTAGAAGGTGGCCTTTTTAGTGGCAATCACTTCTGACGAGTGTCTGAGTTGGCGGCTTTGTCCTGCAAGTCGCCATATTTGGTCATCCATAAGGATAAGGCAGTGTTGCATCCGCAACCTTCCTTTTTTGCCAAAGGTGGTGTCGACCTTTCACCTACATGAGGACATTGCCCTCCCGTCCTTGTGTCCTCACCCATCGCATCCCAGAGAGTTTGCGCTGCACATATTGGAGGTGGTACGAGCCTTACGGGTGTACCTGTCTGCTACTGCTTCTATTCGGAAGTCCGACTCACTGTTTGTGACTGTCTCTGGTCCATAACAGGGCCAAGCGGTTTCGTCTGCCATCATTTTTAGGGGAATCAGACAAACCGTCATTCAAGCCTATGCTCTCAAAGGGCGGGCGCCTCCCTTTCCGGTTACGGCGCATTCCACCAGGGCAATTGGTGCTTCCTGGGTTTCCCGACATCAAGCGTCGGTTGCACAAGTGTGCAAGGCGGCAACCTGGTCGTCTGTTCATGCCTTTTAAGTTTTTTTATAAGGTTAATGTGGCTGCATCTTCGGATGCTTCCTTCGGCCGCAGGGTGCTGCAGGCCGCTGTTTAAAGTTGCGACTCCTCCGTTGAGGAGCTCTGCCTTATTGGAGTGAAGTTTTGGTTTTTCCATTTATACTGCTCCCATCCCTCTTGACACTGCTTTGGGACATCCCACGTGTAAAGTGTAAAGAGACACCGTGTCAGTCCATGGATGGTAAGAGAAAATAGGATTTTTTGTACTCACCGTAAAATCCTTTTCTCTGACATCCATGGACTGACACGGCACCCACCCTTCCTTTTATGTTTGTACTGCTTTGTTACGAACTGAAGTCTGCTGACTGTAGTGGGAGGGTTATGTCCGGAGGGACCGCCCACTGGGTGGGGCTGTTCAGCTCTGGCTTTTAGAATGTATGTATAACATTTCACATTCTGCCTAGGTCTTCTCCTGCAAGCAGGGACATAACCCACGTGTAAAGTGTAAAGAGACACCGTGTCAGTCCATGGATGTCAGAGAAAAGGATTTTACGGTGAGTACAAAAAATCCTATTTTTTGTTCTGCCTTTTTTTGTTCTGCCTAGTCCTACTCCTGCGGAGGCGATATAGCCCAATGGTCATGATTAAGGAGGCGCTGTGTCCGTCGATGAACGAAAGAGAAATACATTTAACATTCAACTGACAGTACTTGCAAACCAAAATTGACAGATAAGGCAGCTAGTTCAACACCGTACAGAGACACAAATGTATTGATGGAAGACCAGGAAGCCGCCCTACAGATAACTTCAGGAGTGACATGGCGTGAAGCTGCCCAAGAAGTCGAGATACTCCACTTTGAGTGCACCATTACTGCCTCTGCAAGAGCCAAGGACTTTGTTTTATAAGCCCGTTGAATGGTCTGCACGATCCATGGATCTAACCGAAGCCCACATTCCTCTGTTTTCCCATGGTGAAGGATGAAAAGAAAATCGGATTGCTGAAGCCGTGATCTCCAGGTATTGTTTCAGAGTGTGTCCCACATCAAGGGGATGGCCATCTTGATTTTCTGTTGAGCTGAAGCTGGGAAGCACAATTTCTATAAAAAGGTAGAAAACTGGTAGGCACACTTTTTGGAGTTGGTATGACCAAGAAGAATAAAACCTTCATCAGAAAATCTCCTTAGGATATTTATGAGTAGGACAGAGAGATGGTAGAACAATGACCTGGTTAAGTTAAAAGGAAGAAACCCCCCTTGGGGAAAAAAAGCAGTCATTGGCCTGAAAACAATCTCGTCTTTGTGTAGAAAAAGAAAAGGGTCCTTGACTGGTTAAGGCCACAAACCCATAATCCTCAGAGAAGTGACAGCAATGAGAAAATCAACCTTGTAGGTAAGGGAAGACAGAAATATACCTAAAGGTTTCAAAGGGTGGTCTTTGAAGAGCAGACAGAACCAAGTTGAGATCCCATGGAGTCACTTGGGAATGTACAAGATGTGAATGACAGCCTATACAAAAAGATTTTTATAAGGACTGAGAGACAAAAGGTCTCTGAAGAAAGAGCCGCTAAGGCTGAGATGTGACCCTTCCACTCAAGGTCAAATGCTGAACCAGACCAGAGACTGGAGAAAAGACAGGATTTGTCCCTCAGAGAACTTCCCGGAATATAATTTTGTTGTCTTGCACCAAGAGAAATATGCTTCCCAAATGTAGACTTTGTGGGAATTGGATTTCTAGCTTTCAAAAGTGAAGAAATAAACCCCTGTCCCTCAGGACCTGGGCTCCAACAGTCAAGCCATTTAACCAGCAACCAAGAAGCACTGTGCAATACTGGCAACTGAGGCAAAAGCTCTGCATGATTTGGGAAAGGCCCCACAGTGAGTCTGCACCAAACTGGGCTGGGAGAACATGGTTCTCAGACCTCATCAGACTTCTGGCAATTAGAATCATTAAAGCGTCCTCCATCTGCATCCTGAAGAAGGAGCTAAAAATGTGTAGACTAGGAGGACAAATAATGTAAACCAAGCTGAATTGATCTCATGGAGTCATCAGAGCTTCCACTGCAAAGGCTGGAGTATCCCTGGATCTGGAGACAACCTTACTTAGTTTGTTGTTGAACTTTGAAGCCAGGAGGTCCATGCCTGTCATTGCCCACCTGCAACGGAGGTCTTGAAGTGCTTTGGGGTGAACAGACTATTCTCCAAACAGTGATGACTGAGAAAGTCCACCTGCTAGTTTTACACACCTGGGATGTGCACAGTGATTAGGGCTGGAACGCAACTTCTGCCCCAGCCAGATTTCTTATGCCTCCCTGATGGTTGATGAAAGCCACTGGGATTGGCCACTGTAGCCAGGTTGGATGTCCTTGTAGATGAGAAGTTCGGCATTGAAGGGATAACCAGATCGCCCCGAGTTCCAAAATATTGATCAAGAACCAAGCTTCCTCCAATGCGTCCCTTGTACCGAGAGGGTATCTATGACTCGTCCCCAGGTCAATAGGCTGGCATTCATCATGTGCATCTTACAAACCATTAGGAGAAATGATACTCCTGATTCCAGCTCCAAACTTGCAACCCACCACGACAGGCCAACCTGGTCCTGCTTATGCTGCCAGAATGCTGAATTGTAATGGTCTGGATGAAAATGGGTATATGGACTTGCCTCCAGAGTTTGATTGGGAGCAGTTAGATTAGAGTTTGTGATGGAAAGGAAAACCTTGGACAGGACTGTGTCTAAAATCTGGCTTAGATACTCAACGCAATGATATGTCCCCAGCTCTGATTTCTGGAGATGTAGGATCCCCCCAAATCACTGTAAAGTCTGCACAATCCTTTGGAAATTGGCTGATAAAGTCGACTGTTCCCTCAGAAGAAGGTCATCCAGATATTCCACTTTGAGGATGCCTTGGGAGTGAGGAAGAGCGAGAACAGGGTCTAGCACCTTTGTGAAGACCTGAGGTGCAGTAAACTGGCCAGGTAAGGGTATCAAATTCGTAATATTGTGTACCCATAGCAGAATGCAGGTAGCATTTATATGCTGGGAAGATGGGGGCATGCAAGTAAGCATCCTTGATATTCACAGGCAAGAAGGTCTCCCGAGTAGGCAGAAGAAATGACAGGTCCAGGCGGATTCCTTACTAATTTTTTGTACCCAGAGGAAGGTGTTAATAATCTTTAAATGCAGTATGGAGAGGATGCCCCCCTTTGGCTTAAGGCCAGTGAACAGGTTTACATTTTGAAAGCTATGCTTTTCAGGACAATAACCCCTTGAGAGAAAACTGCATTAGAGCCGTGTGAGGGTCTGCTATTTGTTGTGGAAATGTTGGCAAGATTGCCAACATGAAGCAGTGTGAAGGCAGAGACCGAAAACCCAGTTGGTAACCCCTTGTTCTGGACCCAAGCATCTTAAATGTTTTGGGACCAGCTGACCACGAAGGACTACAGAAGTCCCCCCCCCACAAACACTTTGAAAAGTGGGGGTGCCCCCTTAATGCGAGGAGGACTTGGGGTCCAGGACTTGTGTCAGAACTGAGCACCATACTGCCTTGGACCTGGAGGCCTGAGAGAAACAAAAGGAACTATTTTTAGCCTCAGGAGTAGAGGGTTTCCCAGATGGAGATCTTGCCCTATTTAACTGGGGCAAATGGTATTCTTTCCCCTGATGACTACCTTAATGAAGCTGTCTAGACATTGGCCAAAGAGGTGTTTCCCATCAAAAGGCATATGCAAGAGGCATTTTTTCCACTGATGCTCCACAGCCCAGCAATTGAGCCAAAGGGTCATTTGCATAGAAAGCCGTTCTCTGTATTTTACTTATAACATATGCTAGCCTATCAGCCATGACTACAAATTGTTAGGAGGACAGAGGCATCTGGCAAGAAAGAAACATGATTCCGGGACATACCATCATACCAGACGGCTAAAATCTGGCAGATGAACATAATTGCAATGACCTGTGAGGTATATTAAGGCCTTATGCCAGCCAGAGATGGTTCAAATCTCGGCCGGTTTACCAGGGACAGACTGAGATGCAACCTTCTATGGGCAGGCTGATTGTGAAGTCGATTGATGGATCCAGGATGTTGGATCTTTACATGTGATTATTGCCAGCGGCTATAGCCACTAGCAATGATCACTGTGTTCTCCCGGCAGGGATGGATTCCCATCGGGAGAAATTCCCCCAATCAATGCTGACTGTATTGATGGGGGAATTGAGTGATTTTCTTTCCTGTAACCCATGGTTACAGGAAAGAAAATCACATCATCTATGGCCTGTCTTAGTAGGGGTTCTAGCCTTTTATCCATTGAGTCCTGTTAAGAGAGGAAATGGCTGGGTCCACAGCTGGAACAGACTACTTTTTTAGAACTCCTCCTCCATGGAGTATTGCTAGGAAAATGATTAGGAGGAGGAAAGACCTTTTCTGGGTTATACCAATAACTATACAGGACTGAATGCAAGAAGAAATGCACTGGAAATGTCTTAACAGGTTGAGAGTAGACACACTAACCACTTAACGACCGCCCCATGTACATATACGTCGGCAGAATGGCACGGACAGGCACAATCACGTACCTGTACGTGCCTGCCTTCGTGCGGGTGGGGGGTCCAATCGGACCCCCTCCTGGTACATGGGGCGGTCGGTATCGCTTCAGGAGCGATCCGTGATGAGGGGGCGGCCATTGGTTTCTGGCCACCCCCTCGCGATCGCTCCCGGCGAATTAAATGCTTCCCCTGCCTGTGTAATGTATACACAGGCAGGAGGAAGTGATGTCATCTCTCCATGCGGCGCTCTATTCGTCCAGAGCGCCGAGGAGAGAAGACATCAGGTTAGTGCACCAACAGTACACTGACACCAGGACACATAGGCACATAAATCACCCCTCCAGTTACCCCCACATCACCCCCCAGATTGCCCCCCAGCCCCCATTCACAGTGTCACTGATTGCAGTGATCATTTATTTACTGATCACTGCAATCAGTGACATTTGTTATAGTAAAAGTGTCAGGGCAGTTAGTGTTAGGTCCCTTTAGGTCCAGGGTAGCCCCCTAACCCCCCTAATAAAGGTTTAACCCCTTGATCGCCCCCCCCAGGTAACCCTTTCACCCCCTATCACCAGTGTCACTAAGCAATCATTTTTCTGATCGCTGTATTAGTGTCGCTGGTGCCGCTAGGTAGCCAGTTATTTTTTTAGGTTCGCCGCCAGGTTTTTATAGCGTTGGGTACCCCCATATATTATCTAATAAAGGTTTTAACCCCCTGATTGCCCCTAGAGTTAACCCTTTTACCAGTGATCACCGTATAAGTGTCACTGGTTAGCCAGTTAGTTATTTAGGTTCCCCGTCAGGTTTTTATATAGTGCCAGGTACCCCCATATATTACCTAATAAAGGTTTAACCCCTTGATCGCCCCCCAGGTAACCCTTTCACCCCCTATCACCAGTGTCACTAAGCGATCGTTTTTCTGATCGCTGTATTAGTGTCGCTGGTGCCGCTAGGTAGCCAGTTATTTTTTTAGGTTCGCCGCCAGGTTTTTATAGCATCAGGTACCCCCATATACAACCTAATAAAGGTTTTAACCCCCTGATTGCCCCTAGAGTTAACCCTTTCACCAGTGATCACCGTATAAGTGTAAGTGTTATTTAGGTTCCCCGTCAGGTTTTTATATAGCGTCAAGTACCCCCATATATTACCTAATAAAGGTTTTAACCCCCTGATTGCCCCTAGTTAACCCTTTCACCAGTGATCACCGTATAAGTGTTACGGGTGACGCTGGTTAGTTAGTTTGCTTTTTATAGCATCAGGGCACCCGCCGTATATAACCCAATAAAGGTTTAACCCCCTGATCGCCCGGCGGGTGATATCAATTAGGTTTTAGCGTCAGTTAGGGTCTGCGTTGCCCCAGGCAGCGTCAGGTTAGTGCCAGTAGCGCTAACACCCACACCCAAAGCATACACCTCCCTTAGTGGTATAGTATCTGAACAGATCAATATCTGATCAGATCTATACTAGCGTCCCTAGCAGTTTAGGGTTCCCAAAAATGCAGTGTTAGCAGGATCAGCCCAGATACCTGCTAGCACCTGCCTTTTGCCCCTCCATCCAGCCCAGCCCACCCAAGTGCAGTATCGATCGATCACTGTCACTTACAAAACACAACACACATAACTGCAGCATTCGCAGAGACAGACCTGATCCCTGCGACTCCAGTGCTGTAGGTGATTTCACCACCACAGTTAAAAAAAAGAGCATATATGCCGAAGCATGGGGGCAGCAGGGGTGGAGGAGCGATTTTGCTCCTAATGCCGCGTACATACGGTCAAAATTCCGACGGAGGCTTGCCTGTGGAAAAGTCAGACGTGTGTACTTTTGCGGGAGGATGCCCCCATGCGTCGGCATATAAATGGTGCATGTATGCCCATCATTAGAAGTGGGTGAATGAAGGGAGGTATTCTAATGGTGGGCATACCCACCGATCAATCTCTTTTTTTCGTTCAGCCAACAGGCTGCATGAAAAAAAATTAAAAATGATTACAATACATGTCTAACAAAGACCAGCAACGTACTGGTATGTTGCTGGACTTTGAATGGTTATACCAGAATGATGCCTGCGGGTTTAGGCATCATCTTGGTATCATTTTTTTCAGCCAGCGGCTGGCTTTCATGTAAAAGCAATCATAGCGGCTAATTAGCCTCTGGAGGGCAGAGGAAAGATCTAGGGTCTAATAGACCCCAATTTTTTTTTTTAAAAAGGGAGTACCTGTCACTACATATTGCTATCATAGGGGATATTTACATTCCCTGAGATAACAATAAAAATGATAAAAAATAAAAATAAAAAAATGGAAGGAACAGTTTAAAAATAAAATAAAAAAGCAAAATAAATAATAAAAAACAAAACAAAAAAAAAACACCCCTGTTCCGCCCTGCTCTTGCGCAAAGGCGAACGCAAGCGTCGGTCTGGCATCATATGTAAACAGCAATTGCACCATGCATGTGAGGTATCACCACGAAGGTCAGATCAAGGGTAGTAATTTTCTTGTCAAATATATTTTATTGAGTACAAGTTGTGATACAAATTATAGATGATACATTAAATACATCAAAAATAGAGAAGCTCAAATATTCTTATTTCAATAAGTAAACATATTAGTAGATACTTGTGGACAAAGTATGGTATATTAATTAGTTTCCAGTGGTAATAATATTATTACGTTTTAGAGGTTTTTTTTTTTTTTCAAATATAATTTTTTATTGTTTTATATAAACAGACATAGAATAAAAGACATTACCATACAAATAGAGTGTGACATACAAGTTCGCAAGCATGTATTTCAGACAGGTCTGAATATTCACCCGATATGGATAACCTAACTCGGGGTGCTGTTATCACTGAGCTCGTGGCTATCTATTTAGTATCCTCCCCAAATGTTCCTCCTTACTCCATAACCTTCCGTTAGGGGGCGTCACTATGTCACATCTAGGATAAATCCAATTCCCCGTCCAACTCCCCCCCCCCTCCCCGAGAGGGAGGGAGGGAGGGGGGAGAGAGAGAGAGAGAGAGAATCAAAACCTGGAAATAGAAATGGGGAACGGGGTTGGAGGGAAGAGGGGAAAGGTGGGGGGAGGGGGGGCTGACCCAGAGTTCTGAACACGTCTCCAGTCGTAATAATTATCAAGGCTGTTTCCCTTTGCCAAGTTAAGAGTTAAGTAGGGCCGATCCTTCATCCGAATAGATGAAGATGTTCCAGAGCCTCCATGCCTCAGACTGCCTCTCCTGTTTGTTTTGAGCAGTGAGGACCAAATCCTCCAGTTTTTTGATGTCCTCCACCCTACGCAACCACAGCCCCACCGTCGGGGGCGAACTTTTTTTCCATCTAAGGGGGATGCAGGATTTGGCTGCGTTCAATAAGTGCCGTATGATTGACTTCTTGTATCTCCTTGCCGGTATTGAGGTAGCGTGAAGCAGGAAAAAGGCAGGGTCGTCACTGATTACATGATCAGTGAATTTCTGAGTAATAGTCCTAACTGTTGTCCAGAAGTGTTGTAGACGAGGACAGGACCAGAATATGTGAAGAAGCGTCCCCACCTCCGCCTGACATCTCCAACATTGGTTCGTGGAGTTAGGGAAGTATCTATGCAGTATCTGGGGTGTATAGTACCACCTAGTTAAGATCTTGTAATTAAGTTCTTGGGTTTTTGTGCATATCGATGTTTTCAATGAAAATCGAATTATCGTCTGTTTTTGGGCGTCAGTGAATGAACATTGTAGGTCTACTTCCCATTTCTGTAGGAAAGGCAAGTCAGGTTGTGTGGGAGGGGAGTTTAGTAGTGCGTATGTTTTGGAGAGGACCCGAGACAACGTCCCCTCATCCCTACAGTATTCTTCAAAGGTGGTCAGTTCTCTCTGATATTGTGCCGGGTTTGGTAATGAATGTAGGAAATGATGTAAGCGAATTGCCCTCCAAAACGGAAGTCGGAAATGTCCTCCATCACTAGTCAGAGCTTGAACAGAGGGCCACGTAGCGTCCTCCACAAAGTGTGAGGCCTGGTCCCTCCCCGTCAAAGCAAGTGACAAGTACTCCGCCGATTCCAGGCCCGGTGGGAACGCTGGATTTCCTAGGATTGGATAAAGGGGGGAATCACCCGAAGAGAGGTGGGTTGATAGTAAGTTTGCCGCCCCTATACGAAGGGTAGCGCCAATAATTGGGTGGGAAGTCAGGGTGGGGGGTAGTCGGTCAAAGCACCAAGTGGCGCCCTTCAGTGACACTGCTGTTTGGGCTTGTTCTAGTTGGACCCAGAGTTTAGATTTGCTGTGACGGTTCCAGTCTATGATTCTGCCAAGATGCACCGCCCCATGGTAATTACGTATATCTGGCAAGGCCAATCCTCCGAAATGACGTTTTAGAGGTTTTATGCAATTATTAGTAACTACCAATATATATATATATTATCCTCTGTGGAGCAAAGAGTTATTAACAATACTAAGGGAGCTTCAACATCATAGTAATAAAATAGCAAAAAACAAAAACAAAGGGAAAGGAAAAAAAAAAAAAGAGATAAGTGAAAATAAGTATAAGAAAATAAAATGGAGAAAAAAGAGAGTACTGGAATATAAGGGGGGTCCGCGTGGTCGAGCCGAGAGTCAACTTTCAAATCCAAGAGAAGTTGAACAATGGTATATATAACATACTGATTCGGCTACCATGGCATTAATACCCTATTGTCCAAAGTTGGTGTATTATATATAATCCAGGGCTGCCACATCTTTTCAAATCTGGGGATCATGTCCATTGCAATAGCGGCCATCTTGTCTTGGGTCATGGTATAATTCATTTTAGCTATAGCTTCCTGTAAGACCAATTTAGGTGATTTCCAAGATTTTGCTAGTGTCTGTTTGGCAGCTGTGAAGAGTTGCACCAGCAATTTGAATTGAGTATGTGGAATAGAGTCTGGTTTTAGGTTAAGTAGGGCCATTGCAGGATCAGGAAGGATTGTTTTCCCTAGTAATTTAGTTGCAATTTTAAATATACCTTTCCAGAATGTTTGTGCTTTAGGACATGACCACCAAATATGAAAATACGTGCCCAAATCCGTACAACCTCTAAAACATTGTGGTGAATAGTTCTGCACATATTTGGCTACCCTGGCTGGTACCAGGTACCACCTTGTCAGGACCTTGTAATTGGCTTCACTAGCTATTATGTTGGGAGAAGCTGTTTTAGTTGTTGACCATATTTGGTTCCATTCTGAAATCTGTTCGTTCCAAATCCTCCTCCCACTTCCCAACATAAGACGGTTTATCACCACAAGAATGTATCAGCATATGCGAGTATATAGTGGATATTGCACCTCTGGCATGGGGATTCTTTTGACAAATATCTCCGAAACTGGACAGTTGTGACAATGAAGTTGTAGTGTTCAAGAGGGGTGCAAAAAAGTTTTTAATTTGTAAATATCTAAACAACTCAGATTGTGGAAGACCATATTTTTTACATAATGATGGGAATGTGATAAATGCATTCAAAAATTTGTGCATATATAAGACATCCCTGGACACCCATTCTTTAAAGGATTTAGGATATATCCATGCAGGATAGAATGCTGGGTTTTTAAAGAATGACAGTAGAGGATTGTGCAGGGATTGAAGAGAAGTATTAGTCTTGAATCTGTTCCAAAGGGAAATTAAATGTTTAGTTATAGGGTTTTTTAGTTTTTTACGGTCTCTTGGCGACATCCATAATAAGTTGGATATTGGGAGAGGGTCACACTCAATGGCTTCTATGGACACCCATAATGGGGTTTCGTGGCATGCCTGGTATTTAGTAAGACTTGCTATGTGTGCTGCTCTGTAGTAATAGGCAAAATTAGGGCATCCTAATCCTCCGGTAATTTTGGGAAGATAGAGTGTATGTGTTTGTATTCGTGGAAGATCCCCACATAAATGATAGTGATTTCCTTTGTAATATTCGCAGATGATAGGCTGGGATAGAAATTGGCAAGACTCTAAATAAATATAAAAGTTTCAGTAATAATGTCATTTTGACAGCATTTAATCTTCCAAACCACGATAACGGGAGATGTGACCATGATTTCATCAGTTTTGTTAACTGTTTTATAATTGGGGGATAATTAAGTGAGAATAAGTTAGATAAGGATGGTGTGAGATGTATCCCTAAATATGGAATCAATTTGCTATTCCATGTGTAAGGGAGGCCAATTTTCGCAGATCTCAGTTCCAATTCCGAAAGGGATATGTTTAACGCTAAACATTTTTTGGGATTTATGAATAGACCAGTAACTTCTGCAAATTTATTGAGTATGGGAACAAGACTCGGGCCAGAAACTTGGGGTGATGAGAGAAATAAGAGGATATCCGCAAATAGACAAAGTTTGTGCTGATATCCACCAAGTTCAATACCAGTTATAGTGGGGTCAGATCTGATCTTTTGTGCCAATGGTTCAATGAGTAGGGCAAATAATAAGGGGGATAAAGGGCATCCTTGCCACGTGCCTCTCTCTATGATAAAATGGTCTGAACTATAGCCTGCATATTTGACGTTTGCTTTAGGTTTGTTGTATAAAGCCATAACCCAGTTGGTGAAGTTAGGGCCGAAGCCCTATTTCTGCAGGGTATAATTCAGGTAGGGCCATGAGACAGAGTCAAAAGCTTTTTTAATGTCCAACGAGAGGAAGCAGGTTGGAATTCTGCGCGTCTTAGCAATGTGAGCCAGAAGGACTGCTCTGCGTACGTTATCTCCCGCTTGGCGTGAGGGCATGAAGCCTACCTGGTCCCTATGTATAAGAGTGCCGATAATTTTGTTAAGACGGGCCGCTAATATTTTGGCTAATACCTTAATATCCGTATTTAGCATGGAGATGGGACGATAATTTGTGCTTAGAGTGTCATCAGATAATGGTTTAGGAATCATACAAATTGTAGCAAATAGTGATTCTTGTCTAAAAGATTTATTTTGTAATAGGTCATTAAAAACTTTTGCTAATAGGGGGGAGATAGTGTCAGTGAAGGTTCGATAGTACAGAGCTGAGAACCCGTCTGGACCAGGCCTTATATTTATTTTTAACGTTTTGATTGCTGCTATCACGTCTTCATTCGTAATGGGTTCTTCTAGTAACTTTTTTTGAGATTCAGACATCTGGGGAAGATTAATATTTGAAAAGAAGGAGTCAGCCATATTTCTATTAAATGTATTTGCCTCTGTATATAATGCTTTAAGGTGAGTACTGAATTTTTTTACAATTTTGAGGGGTTTACTGGTATATGCATTGTTGGCCAATTTGAGTCTTATAGGTTTGAAAGATTTATTGATAGAATTCAATGCTCTTGCTAAAAAAGTGCCTGTTTTATTGGATTTCATGTAAAATGCATGTTTGGTATTATATATTGATTTATTAGCAGATTCTGAGAGGAATAGGTCATATTCAAGTCAAGCTTTTTCAAAGCATCCTTTTGTTTTGGGAGTGGGGTTATTTTGAAATTCTGTGTAAGATGCGTTGAACATAGTTTCTAAGTGTCTTGCAAGTGCTATGCGTTCTCTTTTAAGTACCCCTAGATGTTGTTGAAGTATTCCTCTCATAACCGGCTTGTGAGCTTCCCAAAGAGTGAGAGAAGAGATATCGGTATTTGTATTATGATCTAGATATTCTGTTAAGGCTTTCTCAATCGACAAGCGGTATGAGGGGTGTTTAGGTAAAACATCTGGCAGGTACCAGGTGCGGTCATGTGCTCTAGGTAGAATAGATGCTATTGAGGTAAAGACTGCGTTGTGATTTGACCAGGGAATAGGGATAATATTGGAGGCTATCAATTCAGGTACCATTCCTATCGTTACAAATATGTGGTCTATGCGGCTGAATGTTTGGTGTGGGTTTGAAAAATATGTATAATCTCTTTTTCGTTGGGTTGGATTCTCTCCAGGAGTCGATTAGTTTATATTTATTGAGACGTTGAGCGAGGGATCTACTGGCTTGATAACGTGGGGGGGAATATGGTGTTTTGTCCAGAAATGGTAGGAGGACATGATTGGAGTCTCCACATACAAATAGTGAACCCATATGTGAATTAATAACTTGGAAAAGATGTGAAAGAAAGGGTAAAGGTTGGTGGTTAGGAGCAAAGTATGAAACCACAGTTATTGGGGTATCCAAAATGTACCCTGTTAAAATGAGGTAGCGACCCTCTGGGTCTTTGATTTCAGAATGCAAAGTAAATTGTGTACTAGGGTGAAATGCAATGAGTGTGCCACGTTGTTTAGTGGAAGCCGAAGCTGTGTATACTTGTGGGTATGAGGTGCTATAAAATTTGGGAGTGGAAGCTGGAGTAAAGTGAGTTTCTTGCAAACACACAATATGTGCCTTTTTGGCTTGGAAAGAACGAAAGGCTTTTGTCCTTTTTTGCGGCACATTGAAACCTTGGACATTAAGGGATAGAATATTTATGGGAGCCATGGTAACCGGTACAGCAAACCGCACTTACCAAATGTTCCAGGGTAGTGGCTACTCGGCTCGATCCATGTTGAAGTAGTTAGGAATGAAAATCCAGTACAATCTGTCAGCAAAAGGAAATAAAAAACAAAAGAAAGAATAAAATGCATTAGGTTAATACAGGCATATGAAGATTTAGAAGTTTCCCTTGCCTGGGGTAAAAATTCCCAGACAAAGGGGTAGGGGGCCCTCGTCTGATCCCCGCATATTTCCGCGAGGACAAGAGGAAAGCAGGTGGAGGCACATGTAACATCCGTGCACAGAGAGTCCGCTTTTAAAAAAAATTTGAAAAAAATCTATAGCCCAAATGTATGAAATTATATATCCTGAATAAGTATGTTTAGTAGGATCTTGAATTAAGCGTATTGGACGTTTCTCAGTGTAAGAGGAGATAATTGAGTATAGTATGTGGGGGGGGGGGGGGAATCTGGAGTTTACTAAATGGGATGATACTAACGAAACCTGATATTACAGTAAAGTACCATAACCAAGATATGTTTTAACCTATGGGAGTGTAGTCAGTCAATTATTGTATGTTTTAGATAAGCGGATCAGAATACACTTAAGCCCCGTACACACGGTCAGACTTTTGCCCAACAAACTTCGTTTTAAGCAAGTTGGACCAACAATCCGACCGTGTGTACGCTCCATCGGACAAACTTTTTTTCGTTTTGGTTTTGTTTTCATCGGACAAAAGTTGGGTCTGCAAACGGACAAATTTTGCCCAACAAAAGTCCGATGGAGCAAAGTCCTACCGTGTGTACAGAAAACCATAGGACTTTTGTCCGATGGACAAAACAACTAATGTTAAAATCAACCAACAATAAAGAGCAGAAAAGAGCAGAAAAACCACGTGATGTTGCAAAAAGTTTTGGGAAAGTTTGCAGAAAAGTCCTGTGGTGTGTATGCTATGGGTGTGCCCGGCCAACTCCGTTCGGACAAAAATCCACGGAAAAGTCCGATGGAAGTCCGACCGTGTGTACGAGGCTTTAAACTTGTATTTGTATGAACTATTTTCAACGTTGGCAATTTAATAAAAATTCCTAATAGAGAAGGATTGCTTAACAATTGAACTGCAACAGGGGCCAAAAGAGATTGCAAACTTATTTTAGCAATAGCATAAGTTTGCATCAATATTGATTGTATGTGAAAATGAAGCAAAATTGATAAATGAGGGTAAAAAATAAATAAAGATAAAAATATTTGTTAAACAAATTAATGGATCCATTATTTTAGGCAAGATCCATTAATGTTTTGTGGTAGATGAGGACCAGAATTGCCTCTAAAGTTAGAAAGCTTATTACTAGGTCAGAGAAAAATTTAGAAAAACATGTAGAGGAGATTTTGTTCAGCAATTGACTGCATTGCTGTTCTCCCATAAAATGTTAATTAAGCGAAAAAGAAACAGAAAAAAGTTTTGCTAGCCAATTTCCATAGGTTTTATCATTAGCATATTTCAATCTTATGCAAGATTGAAGCAAAATTATGAAGATAAAAATGAGTGAAAAATTTTAAATAAATTTATTGCAGGACGGAAAGTTTGTTCCATAAGTCTATTTTCCGTTAGGGGTTAATAAATGTATTAGGGTTAGGAATGTCCCCAAGGTTTGGGACATTTACTGATATGTCAGAAAGAATGTCAAGGTTTGAGTGACGGAGGTTGTTTCATAAGTTGTTGTCTTGCTGTTTTTGTACAGGATGCTGCAGCAGCCTCAGCAGTTAGAGGGGTGTCATCATAAAGTTCTGTCAGTCCATGGAGTTATCTTGAGCTTGGGGTGAAGCTGCAAATCGTCCTCTTTTGTGGGTATGCTGATTGCCATTATTCATCTCAGGTTGGGATGAATTGTGAAGAGATGAGGAAGAGGCTGTTCTTCTTCGTGATGATGATGCTGCTGAGGAGTTTTCTGCTAGGTTAAGATCCTGGAGTTTTACAGCAGCTCTTCTGGAGTTTTACAGGAGATTCTGGAACCTTTGTGAGTAAACCGCAGGGAGAAAGGGAATCCCCACTGATACTTAATACCATGGCGTTGTAAGTCCATTAAGTGGGGTTTCATTGCACGTCTCTTTGAAATTGTCAGTTGGGAGAGGTCCGCAAAGATTTGGTAATTATGGCCCTGAAAAGTTAAGTTATTCTTTTCTCTGGCTGCGTCCAGGAGTTGTTCTTTTGTTTTATAAAAATGGAATTTTGCAATGATGTCCCGAGGGGGACCATCAGTTTTTTGGCCATAAGAGCCCCAATGGACTCTGTCCATCTCCAGCCGCTCCACAGGAATACCTGGATATAGCTCTTGGCACAACGCTGTTATGGTTGATTGTAAGTCTATTACTGTCTCAGGTATCCCTCTGAAGCGCAGGTTTGACCTTCTAGCGCGGTTCTCATAATCTTCGAGTTTATTTTGTAAGGTAATATTTTCCTCTTTAAGGATACAGTATCTAGTTCATATAGAAAGTCCTGAGTAGAATTTTCAATGTCTTCTATTTTCATCTCCAGAGCTTCAGTGCGGTGCTCCAATTCTCTGATTTCTTTAGTTAGGTTATTGGTGATTTGTTCTGACGTTTGTTTTAAAGCTTTATGTAGCATTTTCTCAAATTGTTTCAGTATGCTTGAGGGAATTGTAGCATCTTATTGTGATTCACCTGACATGTTTAGGTTTGTATCAGATTCAGAGTCTTCTGGGGAGAATAGTTTAGGCAGCTTACACTTGTTCCTCTTCTCTGAGGTGAGTGTCTCTGAGGTAAATGACGTCTTATTAGTATGCTTAGTATTTGCTTTCACTGGGGTCCCGCTGTGAGGGTTGGTTTTGGACTTATTACGGGCACCTCCAAGAACCATTTTAGCATATAAATGTTCCCCTCACCTCTCTGGTTTGAAGTGTCATGGTTGCGGGTGTTTGAATGTCTGCGGGCTTCCTTTATTAGCGGTATTCTCCCCCTCACGGAGCGGAGCTCTAGCCCGACATTACTGCCGCTCTAGCCTCCAGCAGTGCCTTAAGGGTAGTAATTTTAGCAGTAGACCTCCTCTGTAAATCTAATGTGGTAACCTGTAAAGCCTTTTAAAAATGTATGTAGTTTGTCGCCACTGCGCGTTTGTGCGAAATTTTAAAGCATGTCATGTTTGGTATCCATGTACTCGGCCTAAGATCATCTTTTTTATTTCATCAAACATTTGGGCAATATAGTGTGTTTTAGTGCAATAAAATGTACTTTTTCCCCAAAAAATGTGTTTGAAAAATCGCTGCGCAAATACTGTGTGGAAAAAAAAATGCAACACCCACCATTTTAATCTGTAGGGGCTTCGCTTTAAAAAAATATATATCATTTGGGGGTTCAACGTAATTTTCTTGCAAAGAAAAAATAGGATTTTTGTACTCACCGTAAAATCCTTTTCTCTGAGTCCATGGACCGACACAGCCTCTCTATTGACAAAGTGGGTATTATCCATTAATTAGGAGTGACTAGGCAGAAAAACTTGTAAAAAGTGTTGCATCACACCTTCTACAGTCCCGCCCAGGGGGCGGACCCCGGGTATATCCTCTCAGTCTGCATCTCGCAGATCAGTTCGTCAAAAAGCAGTACAAACTTAAAAGGAGGAGTGGGTGCTGTGTCGGTCCATGGACTCAGAGAAAAGGATTTTACGGTGAGTACAAAAATCCTATTTACTCTTTCGTCCATGGACCGACACAGCCTCTCTATTGACAAAGTGGGACGTCCCAAAGCAGTGTCAGAGAAAAAACGAGGGGTGGTAACAGCATAAAAATAAACTTCACCCCAAACACAAAACAGCACTCCATCAACGGAGGAGTTGCAATTCTAAACAGCCGCTTGCAACACCTTGCGGCCGAAAGAGGCATCCGAAGATGCATCTACATCAACTTTGTAGAATTTTGTGAAAGTGTGAGCGGACGACCAAGTCGCCACTTTACATAATTGGGAAACAGACGCTTGATGTTGGAAAGCCCAAGAGGCACCTATTGCCCTGGTCGATTGCACCGTGCCCGGAAAGGGGGGCGCTTGACCCTTTAAGGCGTAAGCCTGGATTACTATCTGTCGGATCCACCTAGAGATGGTGGCCAACGAGACTGCTTGGCCCTTCTAGGGACCAGCCACCAAAACAAACAGTGAGTCTGACTTCCGGAACAGGGAAGTAGCAGATAAGTATACTCTCAAAGCTCGGACAACGTCCAAGGAATGCAACGCCGACTCCTTAGGATTCAACGGATGAGGACACAAGGATGGAAGTACAATGTCTTCGTTGAGATGAAAAGCCGAAACGACCTTCGGAAGAAAGAAAGGCTGCGGCCGCAGCACCACCTTATCCTTGTGGAAAACCAAATAGGGAGCCTTGCAGGACAAGGCTGCCAGCTCAGAGACTCGTCTAACTGATGTAACAGCCACCAAAAAGACCACTTTCTGGGAAAGTGTCAACAGGGGAATATCTCTAATATTCTCAAACGGTGCCTTCTGAAGCACCGAGAGGACCAGGTTCAAGTTCCACGAAGGTAACGGGGGACAGACCGGAGGGGCCACATGTCGAACCCCCTGCACAAATGTACTCACGAGAGAGTGAGTCGCCAGGGGTTGCTGAAAAAAGACAGCCAGGGCAGATATCTGTCCCTTAATCGTACTTAGGGCAAGCCTTTGGTCCACCCCATGCTGTAAAAACAGCAGGATTCTGGAAACCAAATAGGTACGCGGATGCCATCTCATTTCCTCACACATGGAGATGTAGGCCTTCCAAGTGCGGTGATAAACCTTCCTAGAGGACAGTTTTCGAGCACTTCTCATAGTAGAGATTACTGAATCTGACAGGCCCCGGTCTCTCAGTACCTGGTTCTCAACAGCCATGCCGTTAAAGCCAATGACTGTAAAGCAGGATGGAGTATCGGACCTTGCGATAGCAGGTCCTTCCGTAGTGGTAGGCACCAGGGGACGTCTGCTACCAGACGTACTAGATCGGCGTACCAAGGACGCTGAGGCCAATCTGGAGCGATTAGAATCATTGGAATTCCCTCTGCCTCCACTCTGCGGAGAAGAAGAGGAAGAAGCCTTAAGGGAGGGAAGGCATAGATTAGCCAATACTGACCCCACGATGCCACCAACGCGTCCGTTGCGTCTGCCCATGGGTCTCTTGACCGGGCCACAAACCTCAATACCTTCCGATTGAGTCAGGAAGCCAGAAGATCTACGTCTGGTGTGCCCCATCTTTGGCAGAGGAGTTGGAGCACCTCCGGGTGTAAGGACCATTCTCCCTGGTCCAGCATCTGGCGGCTCAGGTAGTCCGCCTGCCAGTTTTCCACACCCGGAATGTACCCGGCCGACAGTCCTGGTACGCTCCTCTCTGCCCACTTCAGGATGCAAGCGACCTCCGACGCTGCAGCTGAGCTTCTTGTTCCTCCTTGATGATTGACATATGCCACTGCTGTGGCGTTGTCTGACTGGATCCTGACTGGACGCCCTTGCAGCCTCTGAGACCATTTGAAGAGGCACAGCCTGATCGCCCGGATTTCCAGGACATTGATCGGCAGGAGGGCTTCCTCTGGAGTCCAGCGACCTTGCGCTGACTGAACACCCCAGACTCCCCCCCCCCAACCTGTAAGGCTGGCGTCCGTCGTGATCACTATCCAGTAAACCGGAAGAAATGACTTCCCGGCCATGGTGCTGTCAGCCACCATACCAGGGATCTCCTGACTAGGTGGCTCACTCGGATTTGATAATCCAGAGATGAAGGGCATCTGTTCCATCTGGACAGAACTTCCTTCTGTAACACTCGAGTGTGGTATTGAGCATATGGGACCGCCTCAAAGGAGGCTACCATGAGGCCCAACACTCGCATGCCAAAACGGAGTGACGACCAATTCCTGGAAGTCAGCTGCCGTACTGCAGCCCGGAGGGTCTGCAACTTCTCCACAGGGAGGAATACCTTTGCCTCTGAGGAATCCAGAATCAACCCCAGGTTCACTAGGCGTTGAGTGGGCACCAATACTGACTTTTGCATGTTTAGTATCTGACAGGTAATAGACACGCTTACCTCTAATTCTGAGCTTGAAGGGGCCTTCAGTAGAAGGTCGTCCAAGTAGCCCATGATAGCGATACCCCGCTGTCTTAGAAGTGCCAAAATTGGAACGAGCACCTTGGTGAACGTCCTGGGTGCTGAGGCAAGGCCAAACGGGAGGGCCACAAACTGGTAGTGGTCCTTCCCGATAGCAAATCGCAGAAACCTCTGGTGTCTGGAGTATATGGGGACATGCAGGTATGCGTCCTTGATGTCCGAGGAGGCCAGAAAGTCCCCCGGATGGAGAGCCGTGACTACAGATCGAACTGACTACATCCGAAATCTTTGTACTTTCACAAAGCAATTGAGGGCTCTGGGATCCAAGATTGGACGGACCCCCTCCTTCTTCGGCACAATGAACAGATTTGAGTAAAAACTCAGTTACAGTTCCGGAACTGGAATAACTACCCCACGTTCCAGTAGACCCTGGACCGCCCCCTACAGGGCCTCCAGACGGGTCGGTAGTAGCTGGAGATTGGAGGTGTTGAATCTGTCCGGTGGACAAGAGAGAAACTCTATCTTGTAGCCTGAGGAGATTACTTCACAAACCCACCTGTCGGAGATTAGAGCTGTCCACTGAGTCACGAATTTGCGAAGACGTCCCCCCACCCGAGAGCTGGGTGGGGGTGGACCTTCATGCGGACGCAAATTTGTCCGCAGGCTTATTGGGTATGTGGGACCAAGGACGCTTTTGTCCTTGGGCAGGCGCTTTATCGGCCTGGGGTCTTTTCCCTGTCGCCCTAGGGGGACGAAAAAAATGCTTGCGTGCAGTAAAGGAGGGCCCTTGCCCTTGGCGTGGCCCCTTATCCTTGCTAATTTGGTGAAGCAAAGTGCTTTTACCTCCTGTGGCATCCTTGATGATGTCATCCAGAGAAGCCCCAAAAAGTCTGTCGCCCTTAAAAGGCAGATCCAACAGGGCTTTCTTGGAAGTCTGGTCCGCAGACCAGCCTTTTAGCCAGATCAGGTGGCGTATTGCTACTGCATAAACCGAAGCTTTAGACAGCAGGGGAATAGTATCCATGTCTGACTCGCAGACAAACCTAAGGCCCTGGACCAACAGGTCGGCCAATGTTATCTCATCAGGAGGAGCATCTCGCTCCTTAACCCCTGGAGTAGCAATCTTGCCCATTCAGTAAGTGTGTGAGACACTAGGGCCCCCGCCAATGCCGGGCGTACTGCTGAGCCTACCACTGAGTATAGGTAGCAAGCGAGTGCTTCAGCCTTCTTATCCACAGGGTCCTTGAAAACAGGAGCCCCTTCTACAGGAATTGTGGTGGCTCTATTAAGTCTGGACACCGAAGGGTCCACTATAGGGGGAGAGGTCCATCTCTTCAGAAAACTCTCCTCAAAGGGGTACCGTACCGCAAACCTCTTTGGGGATGTAAAGACCCTCAGTGGGTTCTCCCATTCCTTGTATCAAGCCTCGTACACACGAACGAGTTTCTCGGCAAAAACCAGCAAGAAACTTGCTGGCAGAGATTTTTTGCCGAGAAACTCGTTCGTGTGTATGGTTTCTCGTCAAGAAAAGCGACAAGTATCTCGACGAGAAAATAGAGATCCTGCTCTCTATTTTCTCGTCGAGATTCTCGTCGGCATGTTTCTCGACGAGAAAAGTGAGTGTGTGTACACTTACCTGTCCTCCCGGAAGCCCGCGCATGTTCGAAATGAATTCGACGCATGCGCGGTAGCTTCCTAGGCATACGTAGGGTATACCAAGATGGCGGCGACGGCATCGAATGTGACGAGCGCATGCTCGTCGTAGTCGATGACGTCACCGCGTACGCTCCATTCAAAGAACCGCGGGTTCTTTGAATCGAGCATGTGTACACTCGGCCGGGACAAGTTTCTTGTCCAAGAATCTCGTCGAAAAAAACGACATGTTTTTTTTGACGAGAATCTCGGCCGTGTGTACGAGGCCTAAGAGTTTATCAAAAGACACACAAGGGAACACCTTAGCAGTGCGGGCAGGTCTATGAAACCCAAGTGGACCGGAGTCTCTGCTGCTTCTGCAGTATTTTCCAACTTTAGCGTATCCCGCACTGCAGTAATAAGGTCAGATACCAAGCCGTCTCGCGTACTGACCTGGACTTGGAGTCATCCTCACTGTCCGGTCACGGTCTGCAGTCTCTGATGCGTCAGAATCTGGGCCCGGAGCCGTAGCTGGACCTGGTTCTGCATCAGAATTATCCCCAGAAGCTTGCAGGGGACGGGGCGTTTACTACCCCCTGTATTCCCGTGTGCTGCTTCCACCCTGGCAGCAAACGCCTCTAGGATTGCCGTCATAGCGTTCATAGACACCTCAGGGGCACCAGCTGCTAAATCTGGTGTTTCAGGGGAGAAGACATCTGGCTCAGATGCCATGCTGACCACACGCTGACACTCACAGGGCTCCAGGCAAGATATCAATAGGCCACCCTCCTGCGCTGCCGAGATGCTGGGTTACCCAGAGGACTCACCACCCTGGACCGGTACTGCTATGCTGCCGTGTCCTGGTTCTGTGATGCTGTCCCACTGCTGCTGTGTCAGTCTGCTTCTTTTATCAGCACTTCCTGTGTGAATTTTCGCGCCAGTGTAATGCACCCTAGAGGCCGGAGGCTCTCGCAAAATGGCTGCCAAAAACGTCTGTATGGAAGATAATGTGGGCTCTAAGAAAATGGCCGCAGAGCCGAAGATGGAGGTCAAGCAGCCGTAGCCCACAAAAAGATGGCCGCCGAATGGCAATATATACATACAGGGTGGACAAACATGGCCGCCGATTAGCTGATAGGGGTCAGTGGGTGTGGCCGAACCACAGGAAGATGGCCGCCGGGCAGTCACAAGAGGCCGAACTTGGCATGGACCACCTCAAAATGGCCGCCGACAGCATGGAGGAGGAAGCACACACACACAGGTAAGCAGAAATTACATTTCTTTTAAATGTTAGTTACAGCCAGCCCCGCTCCAGTGGAACCCCTTAGGTGACCCCCAGCACCCAGCAACCTTTAGCTAGAAGCCCAGGGAGGAGGGAAAGGCAGGGAAAGAGGGAAGAAAGGGGCCACAACCACTTACTTGATCTCTCCAGGAATGTCCAGCTAAATCACCCAGCCGAGGCAGGGGAGTTTTACTTACCTATCCCTGCTTGTATTATGCTGGAAGACATTCCAAACAGATCATCGTCCGCGCACGGAAGGTGACTGTTGGCCAGGCATGCTGTGATTGGACGCAAAAAGGGATGATCATATGTACGCCCTGGAGCGTGACGCTCACCGGACAGGCTGCTGCGACTCGGCCGTAAGGTCAGCCGAAGCTGAGCGGTCCGATGCAAGCCTTGGAGCGCAAGCTCACCGGCCAGGCTGCTGCGACTCGGCCGTAAGGTCAGCCGAAGCTGAGCGGTCCGATGCATGCCCTGGAGCGTAGGCTCACCGGCCACCCGTGGAGCGACGGGCATGTCGTGGAAAACCCAGCGCGTAGCTAGGGTCGGCACACGCTCGATGGCCGAAACTGGGGAGACTACAAGGATCGAGGATCCAGCCTGTCACCCAGTCGGCAGTTGATCGAAGATCGCAGGAAACAACAATTGTAGCAAAAAAAATAAATATATATATATTTTTTCCCCCGGACCAATGGGCCCGAAGGGAGCCATGTCCTAATCCTTGCTAGACAGAGAAAAACTGATCTGCGAGATGCAGACTGAGAGGATATACCCGGGGGTCCGCCCCCTGGGCGGGACTGTAGAAGGTGTGATGCAACACTTTTTACAAGTTTTTCTGCCTAGTCACTCCTAATTAACGGATAATACCCACTTTGTCAATAGAGAGGCTGTGTCGGTCCATGGACGAAAGACTAATATGTTTTCATGTAAACAAAAATTGTCAGAAAGGGCTTTGTCTTCAAGTGGTTAGAAGAGTGGATGATGTGTGACATAAGCTTCCTAATGTTGTGCATAAAATGCCAGGACAGTTCAAAACCCCCCCAAATGACCCCATTTTGGAAAGTAGACACCCCAAGCTATTTGCTGAGAGGCATGTCGAGTCCATGGAATATTTTATATTTTGACACAGGTTGCGGGAAAAAGACAATTTATTTTTTTTTATGCACAAAGTTGTCACTAAATGATATATTTCTCAAACATGCCATGGGTATATGTGGAATTACACCCCAAAATACATTCTGTTGCTTCTCCTGAGTACGGGGATACCACATGTGTGAGATTTTTTGGGAGCCTAGTCGCGCACGGGACCCCAAAACCCAAGCACCGCCTTCAGGCTTTCTAAGGGTGTAAATTTTTGATTTCACTCCTCACTGCCTATCACAGTTTCGGAGGCCATGGAATGCCCAGATGGCACAAAACCCCCCCCAAATGACCCCATTTTGGAAAGTAGACACCTCAAGCTATTTGCTGAGAGGTATGGTGAGTATTTTGCAGATCTCGCTTTTTGTCACAAAGTTTTGAAAATTGAAAAAAGAAAAAAAAAAAAATGTTTTCTTCAGAGCGGTAAAATACTCATCATGCCTCTCAGAAAATAGCTTGGGATGTCTACTTTCCAAAATGGGGTCATTTGGGGGGGGGGGGGGGGTTGTGATATTTGTGATGTTATGGCATTTTATGGCCTTCAAAACTGTGATGGGTAGTGAGGAGTGAAATCAAAAATTTGCGCCCTTAGAAATCCTGAAGGCGGTGATTGGTTTTTGGGGCCCCGTACGCGGCTAGGCTCACAAAAAGTCCCACACACGTGGTATCCCCGTACTCAGGAGAAGCAGCAAAATGTATTTTGGGGTGTAATTCCACATATGCCCATGGCATGTGTGAGCAATATATCATTTAGTGACAACTTTTTGTAAAATTATTTTTTTGTTTGTCATTATTCAATCACTTGGGACAAAAAAAAAATAATATATTCAATGGGCTCAACATGCCTCTCAGCAATTTCCTTGGGGTGTCTACTTTCCAAAATGGGATCATTTGGGGGGGGGGGGGTTGTACTGCCCTGCCATTTTAGCACCTCAAGAATTGAGATAGGCAGTCATAAATTAAAAGCTGTGTAAATTCCAGAAAATGTACCCTAGTTTGTAGACGCTATAACTTTTGCGCAAACCAATAAATATACGCTTATTGATTTTTTTTTTACTAAAGACATGCGGCTGAATACATTTTGGCCTAAATGTATGACTAAAATTGAGTTTATTTGATTTTTCTTATAACAAAAAGTAGAAAATATCATTTTTTTTCCACATTTTCGGTCTTTTTCCGTTTATATCGCAAAAAATAAAAGTAGCAGAGACAATCAAATACCATTAAAAGAAAGCTCTATTTGTGGGAAGAAAAGGACGCAAATTTTGTTTGGGTACAACATTGCATGAACGCGCAATTACCAGTTAAAACAGCGCAGTGTCAAATTGTAAAAACACCTCTGGTCTTTATGCTGCTTATTGGTCTGGGGCTTAAGTGGTTAAGTGTAGCCAATGCAGGCATGTGTGGACTGCGTCAGTAGGGATAGAGATGGTATTCTTAAGTTGTGGAGTGATATCTGTAGTCCGTGACTCCTCCTGTGCCAGAAATAATAGGATTTTTATAACAGCTTACCTGTAAAATCCTTTTCTTGGAGTACACCACGGGACACAGAGCTAGTCATTACATAATGGGTTAAGGGTCACCAGCGGTGATTGGACACTGGCACAACCAATGGAAGACAGTTCCCCTCCATATAACCCCTCCCATCAGGGAAGTACCTCAGTTTTGTAGCAAAGCAGTAAGGTTCCCATAAGAAGGGGGGGACCTCTGTGTCCCGTGGTGTACTCCAAGAAAAGGATTTTACAGGTAAGCTGTTATAAAAATCCTATTTTCTTTATCGTACACCACGGGACACAGAGCTAGTCATTACATAATGGGACGTCCCAGAGCAATGCTCATATGAAGGGGGGGGAGACACAGATCAAAACAGGCCGCTTGCGGACCAGAAGCCCTATACTGCTGCCTGCAGCACACTTCGCCCAAAGGCGGAATCCTCATGTCCTTTCACATCTATTTGATAGAATTTGGAAAATGTATGGACTGAAGACCAAGTTGCAGCTTTACAGATCTGAGCCATCGAAGCCTGGTGGTGCACTGCCCATGAAGCACCTATCGCCCTGGTAGAGTGCGCCTTAACAGGAAAAGGAGGAGTCCTGTTCTTTAAACCATAAGCTTGAATAATTACTTGTCTAATCCACCTGGAAATGGTGGATTTTGATACCGCTTGGCCCTTCTTGGGCCCATCTGGTAAAATAAACAAAACATCTGTTTTACGTATCTGAGCGGTTGCTTGCAGATACACCTTTACCGCTCTCACTAGATCTAGAGAGTGTAATAATTTTTCCCCCGCCGTCCGCGGGTTTGGAAAAAAGGAAGGCAGAACAATGTCTTGATTCAAGTGAAAAGCCGACACCACCTTAGGTAGAAAAGCCGGATGGGGTCGTAGTACGATTTTGTCCTTGTGACAAATTAGATAAGGCTCTTTACAAGAAAGAGCTGCTAGCTCTGATACTCTCCTAGCAGAAGCTATAGCAATCAGAAAGGCCAACTTCCTACTCAATATAATTAAAGGAATATGGCGAATAGGTTCAAAAGGTTGCTTTTGCAACACTGACAATACCAAATTCAAATCCCATGGACACAAGGGAGTCCTAACTGGAGGATTTATCCTCAGTACCCCCTTAATGAATGTCCGAACTAGGGAGTGAGATGCCAATGGTCTCTGAAAGAAGACTGATAGAGCCGATATTTGCCCTTTGATGGTGCTAAGGGCTAAATTCATATCCACTCCTAACTGGCAAAAAGCAAGAATCCTACTTATTTCATATTTCTGAGGATTCCAACATCTGGATTCACACCAGGAAACGTATGCTCTCCAGACTCTCTGATAGATGAGTCTGGAGGCTGGCTTTCTAGCATTAATGAGCGTAGAAAGAGCCGGACCAGAGACCCCTCTCTTTTTAAAAATGTGGGTCTCAGCAGCCAGGCCGTCAACTTTAGCCTTTGTAAGGAAGGGTGGAATACTGGACCCTGTGACAGCAGGTCGTGTCGAAGTGGAAACTTCCAGGGCCTTCCTATCGCCATTTTTACAATCTCGGCGTACCAAGGCCTCCTGGGCCAGTTTGGGGCCACTAGGATTACTGGTATTCCCTCCTCCTTGATCCTGCAAAGCAGTCTTTGTAGAAGAGGGATCGGAGGGAATGCATAGATCAGTGAGAACTGATTCCATGGAGTTATTAGAGCGTCTGTATTATTAGAGCGTCTGTCCCGTAGGCTAGAGGATCTCTCGTTCTGGACACAAAGTTGTCCAATTTCTTGTTGAACCTGGCAGCTAGCAGGTCTACATCTGGGTTTCCCCATCTCAGACATATGGCCTGAAAGATCTCGGGGTGAAGAGACCACTCTCCTGGTAGCAGCTGTTGACGACTCAGGTAGTCTGCTTGCCAATTTTCTATCCCTGGAATGAAGATTGCAGAAAGGCAAGGTACATGCTCTTCTGCCCATGCCAGGATCCGGTTCACCTCTCTTTGGGCTGCCCGACTGCGGGTGCCTCCTTGGTGATTGATGTAAGCTACTGCAGTAGCATTGTCGGATTGAACCCGAACTGGGTAGCCCTGTAACCTGTATGTCCAGGTTTTGAGGGCTAGATATACCGCCCGGATCTCTAGCACATTGATGGGCAGGATCCCCTGAGTCTTGGCCCAGGTTCCCTGGGTAGAAGCCTCCTCGAATACTGCACCCCAGCCCGATAGGCTGGCATCCGTAGATACCACCTTCCAGGCCACTGGGAGGAAGGATTTTCCCTTCCGTAAATTCCTGGCTTCTAGCCACCAATCGAAGCTGTGGCGTACTTGTGAGGACAGGCGCATGGGTATATCCAGAGCTTGGCTCTTCCTGTTCCAGGAAGCTAAAATATTGCCTTGAAGTAGTCTCGAATGAAACTGGGCGTAAGGGACCGCCTCGAAGGAGGCTACCATCTTTCCCAATAGTCTCATGCAAAGGCGAATAGACGGCCTCTTGTTTGCTTTGACCTTGTGGATCAGGTCTTTCAGAGACTGTATCTTCGGTTCTGGCAGGTATACCCTGTTTTGGGCTGTATCTATGATCATGCCCAGGTACACTATCCTACTTTGGGCCTGGAGAGAGGATTTTTGTAAATTTATAATCCATCCTAAATGCTCCAGGTATCCTACTGTAGTGTGTACAGCGTGACCCAATCCCTCCTTTGACTGATCTATTACTAGTAGATCGTCCAGATAGGCTGTTACCGCAATGCCCCGTGTTCTTAGGTTTGCTAACAGAGGAGCTAGCACCTTTGTGAATACTATGGGTGCGGTGGCTACACCAAACGGCAGAGCCACAAATTGAAAGTGGCGATCTTCTACCGCAAACCTTAGGAATCTTTGGTGAGCGGGGAGGATGGGTATGTGTAAATGTGCGTCCTTGATATCTATGGGCGCCATGAATTCTCCGCCCTTTAAAGTGGCGGCCACGGATCGGATCGTTTCCATTCGAAAATGGCGAACGTTCAGGAACCGATTTAGGGATTTTAGATCCAGGATGGGTCTGACATCTCCATTTGGCTTTGGAATCACAAAGAGGTTTGAGTAAAAACCTGAACCTCGCTCTTTTTGGGGTACGTCTGTAACTACCCCTTGAGCCATTAAGTGATTCAAACCTTTGAAGAAGGATTCTCTTTTTTGTGGATCCTTGGAGAGTCTTGAACCTCGGAATTGAGAAGGTGGGATCTCTCGAAATTCCAGTTTGTACCCTGAGGATATTGTGGATACCACCCAATTGTCCTGGATTTCTGACCGCCAAGTCGCTGAGAACTGACAAAGCCTTCCTCCCACTCGGCCGAGCGGGGGCGCCCCTTCACTGAGAGGTTTTGGGGGCTTGCTTATTAGCTCTTGCACCCCACGGCTTCTTGTTCTTCTGAGCTTGCCCCTTGGCTTTTGTGGGCGGCTAAAACAGGCCGCCGCCACTGGTTGGAGTCAGATTTCCCGGGAGCTGGGGAGAGAGAGCGTTTAAAACAAGGTCTCTTGTTTTTCTTTCTCTCAGGTAAAAGTCGTTTTACCACTTGATATCTTCTGTATATATTTTTCTAAATCTTCCCCAAATAGGCGTTCGCGATGGAACGGGAACTTGCCAACAGCTTTTTGCATGGGGTTTCCGCTGACCAATGCTTAAGCCAAAGTACTCTGCGCATCTGTACCAGCTGGAGTGTAAGGCGTGATGCCTGTATGATAGAATCTCTCATGGCATCCACTGTGAAGCATAAGGCTTTAGGCAAATTTTCCCAATTTCTAGCCTGCTCTGAAGGCAGTTCCTTCAGCCCCTGCTTTACCTGTTGGCTGATGACCTGACACATACCGACTGCTGCTACTGCAGGTTGGGTAATTGAGCCGGCCAAAAGGAAGGAGGATTTCAACTTCCTCTCAGAAGGATCTTTTAAACCCTTGTACATTATCCACCGGACATGTCAGGTTTTTATTACACAAGAAATAGCCGCATCTACCGCAGGCAGGCTCCATTTCTTTAAAAAAAAAAAATTCCCCCATAGGATAAAGAATGTTAAACCTTTTTGGAGGTGAGAAACGCTTATCTGGATGTTGCCAGTTTGCGTATATTAGATCCTCTAGTAACGGATGAACCGGGAAGGAGCATGCACCTTGCAGGGATCTTAATGACCCTAGGGAGGAGACAGGTAATTCAGTTACCTCCGCAGAGGTTAACTTAAATGCACTGCTATAGCATTGTACCTGTGACCTTAAAATCTGGCTCCTCATCCTCTGCTGATGTAGCCTCCTCCTCCTCATCCTCCTCCCTCAGGTACTTCTGAAGGGAGGTCCAATACTGGAAGAGACCTGCTTCGCTTATTGTCCCTTTTTAGAGGACTTAGCGATTAAGGTAGCAATTTTTTCCTCCAGATTATTTAGGGCAGCTGATAAAGTGTCCTCAGTGACATATACAGGCCCAGGCTTCACTGGGGAAGCCGCCATACCTGACAGAGGTAATGGCTCATCCTGAACAGGTGCATTTAGCAACACAGGAGAGAAAGGTACCGAGTCAGCACAGTTAGAGCCTCCTCTCAGGCGGTGGTGCTTTCTTATCTCTTTTTGTCCGCATTACTTCCCCTGGAAGGCTTACTGTTTAGACAAAAATACAAGGTACCTAAATGCATATACTACCGTGTTTAGTTTAGCAAATACATTAAGTATGCAACTTTTAACACATAACTATGCATAACATGGATGTCTTCTAGGAAGTACCCAATCCAACCACATGGAGTCTTACGTCCCTGTATAGCTGCGGTGTTTCTCTGCCAGGAACAAGAGAACTAACGAGCTTGCTTGCTGCTGCAGTGCTTCTCACACTGACAGTCTTTTAAATTTGGCGCCGTTTCTGTGCCTGCGTGCGCCACGTGCCCGCGCACGCCTTCGCCGCCCCCCCCCCTCCGATAAAGCGCGCTCCCGCGCGCGCGCGGCCCTTAGCGCTATGGCGGTGGCCATAGTGAGAGAGGACTCTCATCAGCCCTTGTTCCCACTTACCTGCATCTGCAGGTGTCTGGTCGGCCACCGAAAGGAGGATCGGGGTGCCCCAGCAAGCTCAGCAGCGGAGGTGACGAGCAGTGTACTTCGCCGAAGCCGACACTGAACAGAGTGAGGTGAGTATATTCAGCTCTTTACTCCCCCCAGTGGTGGAAAAAAAGAAGACATCCACTTTTTGAAAAAAGGTCCCAACCTAGTTATGGACCTTCTAATCTCACCTTATCCACGCCGCAGGTTTTTCTGCTGAAAGATTTCAGACAGATACCAAACTTCACCCTTCACGGTGGGCTATGTGTGCCAACCTTCAGGGATATGGGTTCCTATTTAAAGGATACCTCTCCCCTGGGCCTTGTACAAGACTCTTACCAGGACTTTATAGCGAAATAGCGAAAGTGCTGGATCTTAGAGCCCAGTCCTCCGAAGAGAGACATTACAGGCGACGCCTCATGGATGAGGCCCGGATCCCATCCAGATTCAGCTCATTTGTAGGCGTCTTGGATGGATCCGAAAGCATAGCTCTTTTACCCCCAGAGGGTCTCTTTGGTAGAGCTTTCCTTTAGCACCTCCTAACGCGTCCAACACCTTTCGACACTGGTGAAAAAACTGAGGTACTTCCCTGATGGGAGGGGTTATATGGAGGGGAACTGTCTTCCATTGGTTGTGCCAGTGTCCAATCACCGCTGGTGACCCTTAACCCATTATGTAATGACTAGCTCTGTGTCCCGTGGTGTACGATAAAGAAAAGGATAAGGTGCAATCTTCCTCATCCTTGGCTGACTGAGCAGCAACTGCAGCCTCAGGGAATTCAGAGATGCACTTTGGTGAAGATAGCATAGAAGCATGCTAGCAGCCCCTGCGTTCTGATTTAGCCATCATGACTGCAATTTTGCCCATGAACTTAGACATAGCAGGTGAGAATTAACTAGAAAGGGTAGCCCCTGCAGAGGTTAAGGAAGACTCAGAGGAGTGCTGAGATTCAGACAGGGAACAGTGATCAATGTCAGGTCTAATAGAATGGATACTGCTAGACCCCCTGTCCCTGTTAACAAATCGCAAGCTGGCCAGGCTCCCAGTAGCGCTGCCTTTGTGTTTATAATCTGCCATACTAGAAGAGAGTGAGAAATCGCCCACAAGGATTGTCACAATTTTGCTGCTGGAGCAGGAAGGGTTAATGCGGTCTGTGACTAGGTCAGCAGGAAACCCAACTACAGTCAAGAGGATCCTAGAACTTATTTAGGTGCAGAGGGGAGGGTGGGAAGGCAATGAGGTTAGCATGATCTCAGGGAAATTGGTGTGCACATGCACAGTACAGCCATCATAGCAGGGACTTATGCACAAGCAGAGCCCACATAGCTAAGCAGGGCAGGCTGCATTTATATGAAGAAACTGGCATAGCTGTCTTTTCTCATTGCTGAATGTGTGGGGAGCCAGATCGCAGGGAGGAACCAAACTATATGCACCAATCAGGCTCTCTGTAAAAACATGCTAAAAGGCTCTAGCCAATGCAGTGAAGGTCCAGCAAGGGCACATCAGGGGAGAGAGGCAGGATCCAGAGAACATGTCACTCCCATCAATATTTTCCTCTCTGGTTAGCATGCCCTCTAAATGGTTTTTAGTGTCAGGATTTCAACAGATGGGTGCAGCGTGATTCTGTACGGCTGGTTTCACACTGGGGCGGTGGGTGCGGTTGCGGTATAGCGGCGCTATACCGTCGGAATTGCGGAGGTATTCGGTCGCTAGCGGTGCGGTTTTAACCCCCGCTAGCGACCGAAAAAGGGTTAATACCACCGGCAATGCGCCTCTGTAGAGGCGCATTGCCGGTGGTATTACCGCGGTTTCCCATTGCTTTCAATGGGAAGGAGCGGTGTAGAAGCGGTAAACACACCGCTCCTCTCACCGCTCCAAAGATGCGGCTAGCAGGACTTTTTTTCACGTCCTGTTAGCGCACCGCTCCAGTGTGAAAGCCCTCAGGCTTTCACATTGGAGAGACAGCAGCTGCTGTTTAGGCTCGGTTTGCAGGCGCTATTTTTAGCACAATAGCGCCTGCAAACCGCCCCAGTGTGAAAGGGGCCTACCTGTAAACCGCTCTTCTGCTAACTCAACAAGTTGCATAATAGGTACCTAGGTGAGCGTCTAATGCAGAGTCCAGTGCCAAAAGTCACAAGATAGGTTGGTTCCAATTCGCCATCACAGAAGGGTCTGGGTATGGTTTCCATCGCAGAGCCAAGGATCAGACAACTTAGAACTGCAAAATGAGCCCCTCCTGGCTCTGCATCAGAGAAGATGTCGATCTGCCTAGCTAGAATACTAGCAAAAAGACAACTGATCCATTCTGGAAGTAGGAGTGCTTATACTGGACCATCCTTACAGCTTTGTTTGGCCAATTTCCAAGCTCCTGAGGACAGCAGTATAACCCAATGTATCTGAAATACTTCATCCTGGGTCGTGTAATATTTATGAAATCCTCATCTTCAGTTGTTCAGTGGGGGAAACACTGGGGTTGATTTACTAAAACTAGAAAGTGCAAAATCTAGTGCAGCTGTGCTTGGTAGGGTAGCCAATCAGCTTTTAACTTCAGCTTGTTCAATTAAGCTTCGACAAAAAACAACCGAAAGCGGATTGGTTTCCATGCAGAGATGCATCAGATTTTGCACCCCCGGCTTTAGTAAATCAACCCCCTCCTTCTCCATTGTGTTGATGGTTTTCTTTTGTTGGTAGCTGCCACTGTTATTGATGCTTTCTTGGATGAAAATTGCCATCAATCACTGTTTTCTACTCTTGCGCATCCTCATTACATGCAGGACTATAGCTACTAAATGGGGCTGTGCTTTTGCCTAGTGTACAACTTCCTAAGGCCTGATTCACACCTACGCATTTTTAGTGCTTTTTGCATGTTGCAGATTTGTACTGCAGTCCATTTAACATGGTTTCCTATGGAACACGTTCTGTAGTGCAAATCTGCAAAATGCACTAAAAATGCTGTTAAAGTGGTTGTAAACCCTTTTTTGGACTTCTAGCTATAGGTAAGCCTAGAAAAAGGCTTGCCTATAGGTAGTGTAAATATCTCCTAAACGTGCGCCGTTTAGGAGATATTTCACTTGTAGTCCGCCGATAATGTGAACGGCGCATGCGCTGGGAAGAAACAAAACTCTGTGCCGTTTCTTCCCTAGCATGTGCCGTTACTGTGCGCATGCGCGAGAGTGACGTTACGCAGCTCTGGCGAATCCCAGAGCCAGAGTCTGTGGCCCAGAAGGAAGAGGAGCTTGAAGATGGACGCAGTCTGAACAGCGCTGGATTCTTTTGCAGGTAAGTGTCACATAATGGGCTAGTATGCTATGCATACTAGCCCATTCTGCTTTAAATTTGCAGGCTATACAGGGAGCAAGAGAGGAAGTAAAACCCACCAGGGTTTACTTCCTCTTTAAAGATTATATCCCAACAAACTAATAGAGAAAAGGATTTTGCAGTTTGGTTTTGAGCTAGTATGCATCATATCAACACCATTCATTGTAGGTAAAGATGAGAAGGGAAAAGTAGTAGCAGTCATGTTGGTGCCCGCTACATTTATAATTTTTTTAAACCTACTAGCATGAATGTTTGGCAGTGAATTTATTCATGCAATTAGTTTAAACAATAGGAACAGTAATTTTTTTTAATTGTAGCTTTTGCATTTGTTAATGTAAAAAGTACATTCATTGGTAATGCTTGCCAATATATATTTTTTTCTACAAATAAAAGCAATGCTGACCTCTACAGGTCATTACCTATAATACACATTTGAAAAAGTGTTTCATTATAATTTGCTGCACAAGATCTGGAGGATAATGCAGGGGTTACAGTAATTTACGAGAATATTAGAAATAATGTGGCATCCTGTGACCACATAAAAGCACACGATTGCAGGTTGAGTGCTAATTTGCAAGTAGGGCCACAGGCACTTTGTAAAGTGGGTATATTAAAACTTAATAATGCTTGACCTGAAATAGTTACATAGAATATGCAGTTGAGAATGTAGGAATCTAACAAAATGTACTGGTAAAAAGCATGCATCAACAGTTGAAAATGGATAAATGATAATGGTTTCAGTTTTAAGCTTATGTGTTTTTTTTTTTCTTTCTTGTAACTTTCGGGTTCATGCTTGCTGCTTTTACAGGCAATACAGCGTTTTGTAAAGATACCTGGATTTGGAGAAGCCGGTCTGTAAAACACAAATTGAACATTGTATATACTGTATTTGTGTATAGGAGTTCAGGCTACATACTATACCAATCCAGTAGAGGGTATTTGCATATTTTTAACTTTCTAGGGTGTAGATCCCTGGATATATGTTCTTTCTTTTTTATGCGAGGTTACAATTTAATGAGGCTGTAACAAACATATGAATTCTATTCATTGTTGTCTTGTGGTGTGCCTATAATGTCAGTCTATATTGGAGCCCGGTGGGGAGTTTCTTCCCCTTTTTTGGTTTCCACACTTGTGTTTTTTGTCAGATAATTTCGGATGCAGCACTTTGAAAATCCCTTTGCGCCGGCGCCTCCCGGCCCTTTAAGAGGTTTCAGATGTCGGGAGGTAGGGTTTATGATCATGTGACCACCATGATTGGCTGTCACATGATTGGGAGCTAATTGGTACACAAATATGCAGCCACTTGGCCCCAAGGTCCACCCGCTGAGAGGCCGCATATTTGTGTACCATCGCCGCCAAGGGGTTAATTTATTTCTGCAGAAATCACCCTAGTGTAGCCAGCATGCCCATTAACCACTTCAGCCCCAGAAGGATTTACCCCCTTCCTGACCAGAGCATTTTTTGCGATTCTGTACTGCGTCGCTTTAGCTGACAATTGCGTGGTTGTGCAACATTTTTTCCCCCACAAATAGAGCTTTCTTTTGGTGGTATTTGATCACCTTTGCGTTTTTTTTTTTGCGATAAACAAAAAAAGTGACAATTTTGAAAAAAAAAAAAAAAAAAGCAAAATTTTTTACTTTTTGCTATAATAAATATCCCCAAAAAATATATATATAAAAAAACATTTTTTCCACAGTTTAGGCCGATACGTATTCTACATATTTTTGGTATAAAAAAAAAAAAAAAAATCGCAATAAGTTATAGCGTCTACCAAATAGGGGATAGATTTATGGCATTTTTATTCTTTTTTTTTTTTTTTTAACTAGTAATGGCGACGATCTGCGATTTTTATCGGGACTGCGACAATATGGCGGACACATCGGACACTATTTTGGGACCATTGTCATTTATACAGCAATCAGAGCTACAAAATAGCCACTGATTACTGTATAAATGACACTGGCAGGGAAGGGGTTAAACACTAGGGGGTGATCAAGGGGTTAAGTGTGTCCTAGGGAGGGCTCACTACAACATGACAGAGATCACTGCTCCCGATGACAGGGAGCAGTAGATCCCTGTCATGTTGCTAGTCAGAACAGGGAAATGCCTTGTTTACATAGGCATCTTCCTGTTATGCCTCTCCACGCCACAATCGCGGGCCGCCTGTGAACATCGAGTTTGCGGGACCCGCGGGCACACACAACCTATAGGCAGCAAAGTCAAAGGGACGTACAGGTACGCCCATTTGCCTGCCTGTGCCATTCTGCCGACGTATATGTGTGCGCGGCAGTTGACAAGTGGTTAATGGTGTGAACTGAGCAATCATGAAATGGCTAAATTTACACAGTGTACAGAGCCGATCCAAGCTGCTCTGTGCTATATGATTCATGCAATGATCAATCACAGTGATCAGAAATGTAAACAGAGCAACATTTACATTGGTAAGCCCCTCTCTTTCTCCAAAAATGGAGGAAAGAGGAACTAATGTATGAATGAGTCATTCATTAGTTCCAGATAGCAGCACAGATTAGGGCAGCAGCTGTTCAACCCCTCCTCTCCTATACATCCAATTTCCAGCTCGTCTTGGTATGCGATCTATATACTATGCCTCACTTATCCTGCACATTAGCCCCTTCTCCATCCTCCAACCCTATGTGTCCTGTACAGTTATAGCCCTTCAGCTCCTCCTCCCTCGGGTGTGTATGACCTGTAATCACTGTATCTAGTGCATCATTACCATACTCCATGTTTTAACACCTCAATACTAGAATGTTTAATTTCCAAAAAAATTAGGAGGACCTTGGGTGTTTCTACTTTTCAAAAAGGGGTAATTTTTGGGGTTGTTCGCACTGTCCTGCCTTTTCTTTTTTTTTCCTTTACATATTGCAAAAAAAACTAACAAAAAAAACACACATTTGTTATTAAAAAAGGCACTTCCCCCTGCAATTTTTTTTGAGGGCAATCAAGTTGTTCTTGCATTTAATAAAAAAAAACATACTTATTGGTTCTTGGAGTCCAGCATTGTCCTTCTTGCAGCCCAAAGTTTTTCTTCCACCCTGCCATTTTTATGGGATAGACAGCAGGATTGACATAAATAAGACACTACTAATTTTATTTTGGAAAAAATTGTATGGCCGCGGCCTTTATTATTGGCTATAAAAAAATAAACAACAAGTTAGACATTTAACCACTTCCTTACTGGGCACTTAAACCCCCTTCGTACTCAGACCAATTTTCAGCTTTCAGTGCTGAAGCACTTTGAATGACAATTGCGCGGTCATACAACACTGTACCCAAATGATATTTTTATAATTTTTTTCCCCACAAATAGAGCTTTCTTTTGGTGGTATTTGATCACCTCTGCAGTTTTTATTTTTTGCGCTATAAACAAAAAAAGACAAATTTTGAAAAAAAAAAAAAATATTTTTTTACTTTTTGTTAGAACATCCCAATTTTTTTTTTATTTTTATTTTTTTTTCTCAGTTTAGGCCGATACGTATTCTTCTATTTATTTTTGGTAAAAAAAAATTGCAATAAGCGTATAGTGATTGGTTTGCGCAAAAGTTATAGCGCCTACAAAATAGGGGATAGAATGACATTTTTATTATATATATATTTTTTTTTTTTAACTAGTAATGGCGGCGATCTGCGTTTTTTGTCAGGCCTACGATATTGTGGCGGACATATCGGACACTTTTGACACTATCTTGGGACCATTCACATTTATACAGCGAACCGTGCTATAAAAATGCACTGATTACTGTATAAATGTGACTGGCAAGGAAGGGGTTAACACTAGGGGGCGATCAAGGGGTTAAATGTGTTCCCTATTAGTGTTTCTTACTGTGGGGGGAGGGGACTGACTGGGGGAGGTGACCGATGATCTGTGTCCCTATGTACAAGGGACACAGCATCGGTCTCCTCTCTCCCTGACAGGACGTGGATCTCTGTGTTTACACACAGAGATCCACGTCCTGCCTCTGTCACAGCCGATCGCATGTACCTGGCGGACATCGCGACCGCCAGGCACGCTCCTCGGCATCACGTGATGCAGAGCGCACAGCTGTTTCCCGCCGCGCCCTCGGCTGCGCGCGGCGGGATGTAAACAGAACGGGACGTCCACTCGGCACTTGAGAGCCGTGCTGCAGCCGTCTTTCGGCTATAGCGCAGATCTCAAGTGGTTAATGACAAACACGTAAGTAAGTAACAGCTCAGCCACTACGGCTCAAGCTGTATCATAAAAAGGGGAAATCCCCAAAACAAATTATCACTTTGTCTAACTTATAACATTAAAGTCCCCCTTTACAGGTGACACTAGCCACAGAATAAAATCAACGGCCTGCGACAAAGGGAGGGCGGGAGGGAACTCCACCGCTGCTGCTACTGAGGCGATTTGAGCTTTTAGAGCTCCGAATCCCTCTTTTTATTTACCTTTTAATCAAAACAAACCCCTTAGCTGCCCAGATACATTGGTCACCTGACCATCCTGCACAGCCAAGGACCAATTGTACCTCTTCCCACATTTTTTAAAGGTTGCCCAATAATCTTCTAATAATACCTAAAACTGCCCAGCTACAACTACTCTCTGAAACTTTCCCTCCTTTTTTCTGTTACTGGGGAAAATAAGAACTCCACTGTCGCAATCCCATGAGGCAAGGGGGGGGGGGGGGCTAGATGTCTTTCCCCCTTTCCTTACATTCTGCACATGTGCAGCCACACCACTAATCTTTATCTATGGGAAATGCATGAAAACCTGCACGCACGCACCGAGTGTATCCCAAGTCCCATAGACCTGCTGCTTTCTGTGCACAGACATGCAATTGGTGTCTGCAAGGTCCTATAGACCTGCCATAGACACACGATTCCATAGGAGCAGTCCCAGCCCTGGATGTCATCCTTGCTTAGGCGAGGATACAGGAAGCAAGTTGATTAATACAATTGAATTTTTTTTTTTTTTTAAATCACAATTCTTTAAGTGGGAGGTAGAAAGATTTAGAGGAGAGTAAACCAAATTCCTGAGTGAAGTTCAGCTCTAAATACCACCTTATTGGATAGTTAATCTGCTTGTATCCTGGATTGCTAGGAAAATTAATGCAACTTAAAGGAGCACTAAAGCTTCCCTTTTTTTTTGCCTAAAAATAACAAACATGTTATACTTACCTCCACTGTGCAGCTCGTTTTGCACACAGTGGCCCCGATCCTGGTCTTCTGGGGTCCCTCGGCGGCTGTCTTGGCTCCTCCCCGCAAGGACTCCACACCATAATGCGAGTGAGCTCGCATGGTGTGGAGTGATTGCGGGCGCGCTCCCGTGATACAGCGGCGGCCATAGCCGCCGACTGTATCACTCGGCCCCGCCCCCGCGTCATTGGATGTGATTGACAGCAGCGCCAGCCAATGGCTGCGCTGCTTTCAATCCATCCAGTGTAGCCAATCGGCGGCCAGGCTGAAAAACGAAGAGGATGACGGGGACGAGCATGGGACTTTCGAGGGGCCAGGTAAGAAAAACGGGGGCTCGGGGGGGGGGGGGCGGTATTGTCGAATGTTTTTTCACCTTAATGCATAGGATGCATTAAGGTGAAAAAACATGTAACTTTACTACTCCTTTAAATCTGAGTCGCAACGATCAGCATAGTGTTGTTGTTTCTAATAGGCAGCGACCTGTTAAGTGGTGTATTATGCCTGTTTACCATGTTTGTTATGTGTTATTCAGTTATTTGTACATATGATCCCTGCTCTTTAGCACTAAAATACAATATAATATTCTGATAGCCCTGAATACCTGCGGAGAGGTATCCTCTATGCTCGTCAATTTTTATTTTCCCCTTATTAGGTACACCAGCCTTCTGGTAGGGCTTGGTGGGTTTTTTCTTTGGATACATTCCATACCCCCTCTTGTTTTTGGGGGTTGTTGTCACGTGGGAGGAACCGAAGTACCCCACGCATACTCAGAATGCAATACCTACAACTACTGTAAATGTATTTAGTGTATAGACATAATGTGTATGTTTACACCGTGTATTGCACCAAAGGCATGCATGTCATGTAGCGTGGGCAGAAACCCACGCAGACTGCATACCATGTAGGTATTATTGTGTGTGTGTGTGTGTGTGTTAAACATTTTGCACAAGCCTGTGTGTGTGTGTGTGTGTGTGTGTTAAACATTTTGCACAAGCCTATGTGTGCATAGCACCGAAGGCGCGCGCGCGCACCGTTGGCGTGTGGGAGGAACCGAAGTACCCCACGCATACTCAGAGAATGCAATACCTACAACTACTGTGAATGTATTTAGTGTAGTGTATAAACATATGTTTACACCGTGTATTGCACCAAAGGCATGCAGGTCATGTAGCGTGGGCGGAAACCCACGCAGATTGCACAGACATACCGGGTAGGTATGTTAGTATGTGGATATCCAATCGCACAAATTTAGACTATGCATAGCGCCGAAGCACCCATACCAATGGAGTGTGGGAGGGAACCGGAGTACCCGGAGGAAAACCACACAGACTGCCTACACATACCGTGTAGGTATTATAGCATGCGTGATAAACATTGAACATGTTTAACTGTGCAGAAGGCCAAAGGTGCACATACCATGTTTATGCTGTGCACAGCATAAACATGTGCAATATGTTGATTCACATGCTATCATTCCTACACGGTATCTGTGTGCTGTCTGCGTGGAGTTCTTCCGGGTATTCCGGTTTCCTCCCATTGGAGTGGGGGGAAACCGGAGTACCCGGAGGAACCCCACGCAAACAGTATACCCATACTGTAAACATGTATTAGTATGTGCAATAAACATATTGAACATGTCTATACTGTGCAGAGAGCCGAAGCGCACATACCATGAGAACGCGGGAGGACACCGGAGCCCCCGCCGACCCAGAGAGTATAATACATACATATACTGTGAATGTATCTGGAGTTGTGCATAAACATATTTTGTACGTTTATCTCATGTATGGCACTGAAACACAGCATTGGAACGTGGGGGGGGGGGGACGACACCCACGCAGACACAGAGACCAATAACACATACATACACTGAATGTATGCAGTGTAGAGGTATAGGATGAGTTTAAATTATGGCACAGAGGTGCATAATCTTCTCTGTATCATTCCAACCTGCTTGACTGTGCTGCCGAAGCAGCATGCAGGTAACAGGTAACCTCTGATCCTCAGGCCGTGTGTCTGTCAGAGCTCAAAGCGTTCCGTGGGAAATGTTGCCCAAGGATATCACACAGAAGGCTCACAGGGACTAGAGACATAAATGAATAAAGTCCTCCCCCCCACCATGCTTCACCGACCAGGGGGAGGGAAACACTGTGTACCACTGTATCATCCATGCTGCTCTTGAGGCAGCGTGCGAGGAAAACAGTGAAGAAGCTGTGTAAAAGAAAGGCTTGTCACAGCAATTCCAGCTTGAGAGTGTTCCTCACATCATCAATGAGATCACTTACAAGCGCCCTGTCATTCACTGACACAGAACTGGAGTCTTCCTCACAAGGGAATGTCCTGTTCATAAACATTAAATATTCAGAGCTAGGGTCCTGAGCACAGTAGCTAGGCCCATATCTGACTCGGAGAACTCCTTCACTAAAGATTTTGTGGGGGGGAGGGGGCTTATAGCTCCTTTTGCTCGCACACCGCTTCCATTCTGACAAGGAATGATTCCAGGACTGCTGACAACTGGTCCATAAGGACCGCAGGTGCAGGAAACATATGAACATTGTGACGGATCTCGCATACCCTAGGTGGGCACATCCGCCAGACCTGTGTCTCCTGTCCTCCAAACGCACCCGCAGCCTGCAGATACGCCATAACCAGCCCTTAACCCCTCAATCACGAGACAATCCACACAGGTGTTGAGGGTTAAACATGCAGAGCATTAACAGTTTATTAAATCCAAAACATACACTTTTACACACAGTTAGGGACACTCCCCTTAGCCTTGTCATAGAGGGGGGTAGGGGACAAGGAAGAACCAATGGGAACTTAACATTGGAACAGAGACTACAGTTAAACATAAAGGGATTATGGTAAGCAGGCAGCCCTTCAATACACATCCCCTGCGGAGAGATGTCTGCAGTCCAGACCATTGTCTATGTGCCATGAACCAACACAATTAAACACAGCAACAAGAGGGGGGTGGATGGGGGAGAAGGGATGTAGCATTACATTACATTATCTCAATGCCAGCTTTCCCCCAGTCTCTCAGTCTGGGCCATAATCTGTGGGTAAGCGGCCAGCCCACAGTCCCTTCCAAAACACACAGTGACAGTGGGTTCTGTCACAAACATGTTTAACTGTGCAGCACTGCCAGTTGCCCTAGGCAAGTGTGGAGAGCAGGTGTATCAGACTCCATAACGCCACCCTCTGAGACCTTATACACTACTACAGTGAATATACAGTCCACCCACTGGCTACGCTGAGGAGGGGATACCCGGAGGACTCACCAACCCTTAAGGACCGCTCAGTCTGTGAGGAGATTGTGAGGGGATTGTGAGTGGATTCGCGCCGCCGCTAGAACCGAAAATAAATGCGCCAGCCGCAGCTACAACTGCGCCATTGAACACCAAAATGGCCGCCGAGCGCGAAATTCAAAGCTCTAATGCGCGCCAATGGCGCACGCAATAACCACCTCAAACAGCGCTAATGCGCGCACTAACGGCGCACGCAATAATCACCTCACACACCACAAAAAACTGCAGACATGAGTGCCCAGCCAGGCCAGAGTGACCCCCAAGCATCCCCACAGCACAGCACCAGTACAGGGTGCAGAGAGCAGCATAACAGGGGGGAGACAGGGAGAAACCCCCCATATAAAGAAACACAGCCAGCATGTACACACCTGCAGTAGGAGAGACTATTTACCCGTCCCTTTCAGGGACCCACTGGCTTGTTTGAGACAGACCTATCACAGGGCAGTACTGCGTAGCTGTCGGCCCGGTCCACCGCGAGAGACACAGTCGGGTACTGTTCAATCTTGAGAGGACCGTGGGAGCATGAAAGCAACCCGGCCACCCCTGGAGTCATGGGGCATGTCGTGAACTGAGTCTCACGCACACAAGGTGAGGATCAGCACGCTCGATGGTCAGACAGGGAAGACTACGAGGATACCAGTGTACCCAACCTGTTGCCCAGCCGACAGTTGATTGGGAATTTTATTTTATTTTTGAGACCTTCAAAGGAATAACATTTTAAAGTAAAATCTTCCAGGAGACTGGCTCCTGAGAGAGCCACGTCTTCTTCTGCTAGGCAGAAAAATGGGATTTTTGTACTCACCGTAAAATCCATTTCTCTGACATCCATGGACCGACACGGCGTCTCTTACACTTTACACGTGGGTATATGTCCCTGCTTGCAGGAGAAGACCTAGGCAGAATGTTAAATGTTAAAACATTCCAGAACAAACCAGAGCTGAACAGCCCCACCCAGGGGGGCGGTCCTCCCGTACATTACCCTCACACCTGCAGCTAGCAGGCCTCAGTTCGTAACAAAGCAGCACAAACTAAAAGGAAGGGTGGGTGCCGTGTCGGTCCATGGATGTCAGAGAAATGGATTTTACGGTGAGTACAAAAATCCCATTTTCTCTTATCATCCATGGACCGACACGGCGTCTCTTACACTTTACACGTGGGATGTCCCAAAGCAGTGTCAAGAGGGATGGGAGCAGTATAAATGGAAAAACCAAAAAAACTTCACTCCAAACAAGGCAGAGCTCCCCAACGGAGGAGTTGCCACTTTAAACAGCGGCCTGCAACACCTTGCGGCCGAAGGAAGCATCCGGAGATGCAGCCCCATCAACCCTATAAAACATAGAAAAGGTATGAACAGACGACCAGGTCGCCGCCTTGCACACTTGTGCAACCGACGCTTGATGTCGGAAAACCCAGGAAGCACCAATTGCCCTGGTGGAATGCGCCGTAACCGGGAAGGGAGGCGCCCGCCCCATGAGAGTATAGGCTTGAAAGCCGGTTTGTCCGATCCACCTAGAAAAAGGTGGCAGACGAAGCCGCTTGACCCTGTATCTGACCAGAGACAGTCAAACAGAGAGTAGACTTCCGAATAGAAGCAGCAGACAGGCACACCTGCAAGGCACGTACCACATTCAAAGTGTGCCGCGCGCACTCTGGGATGCGACGGGCGAGGACACTAGGACGGGAGGACAATGTCCTCATTTTAGGTGAAAGGTCAAGATCACCCTTGACAAAAGAGAAAGTCGCGGATGCAACACCGCCTTATCCTTATGGATGACTAAATATGGCGAACCCCCTGTTCGGGAAAGGAGACACGACAGGAGGGAGCCCATGGCGAACCCCTTGTACAAGGGTGCCAACCAAGGAATGACCCGCTAGTGGTCACCGAAAGAAGACGGCCAAGGCCGAAACTGACCCTAAATGATACTCAAAGCGAGCTTTTGGGCCACGCCATGCTGTAGGAAACGCAGGATTCTAAGGACGGAATACGTCCGAGGATGTCAGTCCAGCTCTTCGCACATGGCGATGTAAGCTATTCCAGGTACAGAGATAGTTCTGGAGGAAGACTTCCGTGTCCTTCATATGGACGAAATGACCGAGTCTGAGAGCCTCGGTCTCTCAACACCTGGCTTATAACAGCCATGCCGTTAAGGCCCGAGACTGTAAAGGCAGGATGAAATATATGACTTTGAGACAGAAAGTCCTCCCTATTGGCAACCATCAGGGAACGGCCTCGACGAGACGTACCAGATCGGCGTACCAGTGAAGCCGAGGTCGATCCGGAGCAATGAGGATCACTGGAATTCCCTCGGTCGCCACCCTGCGCAGCAGGCGAGGAAGCAACTGCAGCGGAGGATAAACGTGTATCAGGTGATCATGACCCCATGGGCCACTGACGCCTCTGATGCATCCGCCCAAGGATCCCTGGATCTGGCCACAAATCGACAACTTACAATTGAGTCGAGAAGCCATCGGTCCACCTCCAGCGTGCCCCACCGTTTGTGTGGCACAGGAGTTGAAATACCTCCGGGTGCAAGGACCACTCTCCCCGGTCCAACGTCTGGCAACTCAATAGTCCGCCAGTTCTATGCCTGGAATGTAAACGGCTGACAGAGCCGGCACGCTTCCTTTAGTCCACTTCAGGGTACGGGGGACCTCGGAAGCCTCAGCTGAGCTTCGAGGTGGTCGACATACGCCACCACCGTGACTTGTCCGACAGGATCCTAATGGAACGATCCTGCAATCTCTCAGACCACGAGGAGAGGCACAGTCTGATGGCCCGTATTTCCAGAACATTAATCGGCAAACGGGCTTCGTCCGGAGTCCAAGCCCTTGGGCCAACAGGACTCCCCAGATTACACCCCAGCCCTTCAGGCTGGCGTCTGTAGTGAACACCGTCCATTGGACGGGGAGGAACGACTTCCCGGACCGAAGAGCCGGGGACCCAAACTCCATGCCAGGGACGCCCTGACCAGGTGGCTCACCTGGATCGGAAAATCCAAAGACAACGGGGATTTGTCCCAAGGGAACAAGATCTCCTTCTGCAATGCCCTGGTGTGTGATTGGGCATACGGAATGGCCTCGAAAGAGGTCACCATGAGTCCCAGGATTCCCATGCAAAAACGGATTGACGACCATTTTTTGGGATGTCAGCATCCGTACTGCAGACTGAAGTGTCAGTAGCTTCCCCGGAGGTAGGAATACCTTTTGCCTCCAAGGAGTCCAGAATCAGACCGAGATACTCCAAATCTCGAGTCGGGACCCGGACTGACTCCTAAATGTTTAGGAGCCACCCGAAGTCCCTGAGGGTCTGACTGATGATAGTCACACTGTCTTCTAATACTGAGCCATTTCCTGCTCTGAGAAGAAGATCGTCCAGATAGCCCACGACAGCAATGCCTTGCTGTCTCAGCAAGATAGAACCGGCACAAGCACCTTAGTGAACACCCTCGGCGCCGGGGCTAGGCCGAAAGGAAGAGCCACAAATTGATAGTGGACTTCGTCGATCGCAAGCGCAGATCGGAACATACAAGTAGGCGTCCTTGAATTCCAAGTTCGCCAGAAAATCCCCTTGACTGAGTGCACTGACCACCGTGCGAATGGATTCCATGCGGAACTTTTGCACCTTCACGAAGGCATTCAGGACCTGGAGGTCCAAGATAGGCCAGTAGAATCCCTGAAACCTCTCCTGTGACGGAACCGGCACAATCACTCCGGACCTCAAACCTGAATAGGCCCCATAGGGCCACCCGACGGGCAGGAAGGAGAGGAAGATTCGAGGGAAGAATCTGTCTGGTATTAGGAACGGAACCTATCCTGTAACCTGAGGGGATCACCTCACACACCCACCAGTAGGAGATCCGGGAGGTCCATTGATCCGTGGACCTGCAAAGTCGTCCCCCCTACCCCAGAGTTGGGAGGGGTCAAGACTTCACGCGGAGGCGGGCTAGGGAGCCGGCTTGTTCGGCATACGCACCCAGGGGCGCTCGTGTCCACCAGCCGTACCGCTGTCAGTCTGGGGGGGCCTCCCCGTTGACTGACGCAGCACCGAAAAAACCTACCACCTTTTAATGGTAAACCCTTCGAGGCTTTTTAGAAGCTAGGTCAGCAGACCAGCATTTCAACGAGATCAGACCACGCAATACCCTGAGTTATAAGGGGCCGCGTCAAACGTGGTGTCGCCACATAAACCAGGCCCTGCACCATTTGTGGGCCAGAGCAATAGTGTCTGGAGGAAGAACATGCTCCTGTACAGTTGCCCATCCCGCAAGTGTTGGAGACACAAGGGTCGCCGCTACCACAAGCCGTAGGGCGGACCCCAACAAGGCAAACATGGCTCTACTCACCACTTCTGACCTCCTGTGAGTGGGGTCCTTAAATGCAGGAGTCCCCTCCACCGGGAGAATGGTGGCCTTGTTCAACCGGGCGACTGGAGGGTCGACCACTGGGGGAGAAGCTCACATTTTTAGTAGGGCATCCTTAAAAGGGGTATCTGATAGACAAAAGCCGCGGGACCATAAAAGACTTCTGCGGCTTTTTCCCCAGACCTTGTCAGTGAGCTGGTCAAAGAAAGGTACATATTGAAAAAAAACACTTTTTAGAAGGCCCGGCCCCAAGGAACCAGAGGAGACCGTCCGCCTGAGGTTCTGCATCCGCAGCATTTAGCTTGCGAGTGTCCCTCACTGCATCAATGAGTTCACAAAACAAGCACCCTGTCATTTACTGACACAGAACTGGAGTTTTCCTTGCAAGGAATGTCCTGTTCAAAACCATCAAATATATATTCAGAACTAGGGTCCTGAGCGGTAGTGGCTAGGCCCATATCTGAATCAGCGCATTACCCCCCTTTTTCTTTTTTTTTTGTGGAAAAAAGGTGGGGGATAGGGGCTTTTTTGCTCGCTTGCGCTCACACACTGCTTTCTCCTGGTCAGATTAATGATTCCAGGAATGCCGACAACTGGTCCCTAAGGACCGCAGGTGCAGAAGCACTGTCAGTTGTCTCTAACAATGTGAAGAAAACAGGTGAACCAGACTCCAATATTGCCACCCTCTGAGACCTTATTCACCATTATAGTGAATAATACAGCCCACCCACAGGCCGTGCTGGGGCTGAGGAGGGGATACCTGGAGTACTCACCACCCCTAGGGACCGCTGTATGAGCCGCGCTGTATGAGTCGTGCTGGAGCGCTGTATGAGTCGCGCTGGTGCAGCCTGAGGTGAAGAATCTGTGGGGATGTGTGTATTCCGCGCCGTACAGCAGCGCTGCTAGAGGCCGAAAACGAAAGTGCAAGTGCCGCGGCTACAAGAAAATGGCCGCCGGGCACCAGTTTAACTATGTATTAAGCCTCAGCCAAAATGGGCACCAATGGCGCATTTTTTAAAAATAAAACACCGCACCAATGGCGCACAGAAAACACCACAGCCAGTCCCCCAGAACACTTCCCAATAAAAATAACAGTCATGGAGCGGCCCCCCCAAGGCAGAGTGACCCCCCAAGTATCCCCACACAGCACAACAGGGTGCAGAGAGCAGCATACAGGGGGGAGACAGGGAGAACCCCCCACACACAGAAACACAGCCAGCATGTACTCACCTTGCAGCAGGAGAGACTACTTACCCGTCCCGCAAGCACCTTGGAGAACACCCCCAGTGCCAATAGAGGGACTCACTGGCTTGTTTCAGACAGGCCTATCACAGAGTCGTACTGCGTAGCTGTCGGCCCGGTCCACCGCGAAAGATACAGTAGGTACTGTTCGATCTTGAGAGGACCGCGGGAGCATGAAAGCAACCCGGCCACCCCTGGAGCCATGGGGTATGTCGTGAACAGAGTCTCACGCACACAAGGCGAGGATCAGCACGCTCGATGGTCGGACAGGGAAGACTACGAGGATACTAGTGTACCCAACCTGTTGCCCAGCCGACAGTTGATTGAAGGTCTCAAAAATAAAATATGAAAATTCCCAAAGGAATAAAAATTAAAAGTAAAATCTTCCAGGAGACTGGCTCCTGAGAGAGCCACGTCTTCTTCTGCTAGGCAGAAAAAAACTGAGGCCTGTTAGCTGCAGGTGTGAGGGTAATGTCCGGAGGGACCGCCCCCCTGGGCGGGGCTGTTCAGCTCTGGTTTGTTCTGGAATGTTTTAACATTTAACATTCTGCCTAGGTCTTCTCCTGCAAGCAGGGACATATACCCACGTGTAAAGTGTAAGAGACGCCGTGTCGGTCCATGGATGATAAGAGAAAAAACGACTGCTGACTGCAGGTGGGGAGGGTAATGTCCGGAGGGACCACCCCACTGGGTGGGGCTGTTCAGCTCTGGCTTGTTCTAGAATGTTTCTAACATCTAACATTCTGCCTAGATCTTCTCCTGTGAGCAGGGACATATACCCACACGTTTACTGTATCCAGCTGTGTCAGTCCATGGACGATAAGAGAAAGTTACATTATTCAGAATTGCAGTTTTTCGCGATCTGAATACTTTCAAGTGTAAAAGGAGGGATTTGGGGTCTTTTGTCTTTTATACCCCTGATCCCTCCATAAAGAATACCTGTCACCACTTATTCCTGTCACAAGTGATGTTCACATTCCTTGGGACAGCAATAAAAAAGTGATCAAATAATTTTTTTCTTTTTTTTTACGTAGGAAAAAAAAAAAAAATATTCTAATTTTATTTTAAGTGCCCCCGCAAGTCACGCCCGCATATGTAAACGGTGTTCAAATCACACATGTGAGGTGTAGCCACGATCGTCAGAGCGAGAACAATAATTCTAGCACTAGACTGTAGTTTGTCGTCATTCCACGAGTGTGCGCAATTTTGAAGCATAACATGTTGGGTATCTATTTTCACATTATACAAAAAAAAATTGGGCTAACTTTACCATTTTTTTTTAATTCATAAAAGTTTATATTTTTTCTTAAAAAATTGCATTTGAAAGACCGCTGCGCAAATACAGTGCGACATAAAATATTGCAACGATCGCCATTTTTATTCTCTAGATTCTAAGATTATAATATATATATATATAATGTTTGGGGGTTTCAAGTAAATTTCTATAAAAAAATTGATTTTAACTTGCAAGCAACAAATGTCAGAAATAGGCTTAGTCATGAAAGGGTTAAAGGTAAAAAAGTATTTATTACACAAATGGTAAAAAAGACAAAAAGACATACTAGGGGTCTAACCCTTTAAAAGCACAAGTGATTGTTCCTACACATTAACAAAACCATAAACACTCCTGAAGGTAGAGTTTCCTTCTCACATGCAATATCATATAGGTATAGCAAGTAATATTGGTGGACTAAAAATCCAAAATAGGTTACAGCAGGGAATAACTCGTCCTGTCCATCCTATTTTTTGTAAAAGTCATTACTTACTGTACACCCACCTAAAAGTATGCCCAATACCCTGTGATGTGCATACTTTTATTTGCTATTCCTCTGTGTATAAACTTTGCCAAACAACCCCTTAACCATTTAAATAACTAAGCATACTTTTGTCTTCTGACTGAAGTACTTTAAAGCTCAACTCTGTACTAGGTATTCCCTGATATCTCCCTTGACGGTTGCCAATGTCACTCCCTGCAGTGGGGAAACTGGGTGATTGTAGAGATTGTGTTTTGATTCTACTACAGCATTTTGTCAAGGTCCAAAAAAACAGACCTTGCTGTCCACTTTAAGATAAATATTTTTAGCCTGAAGCTGGGCTTTAAGGCAAAAGATAAAGGCACAATAAAATAGGTGCCATTTTACCAGACAAAAGATTTAGGACTTTGTTCAGCTATTCTTGTAGTTCACACACATATAGCGAACAGTGCAAAAATGGATACTCTTATTTCTTGGATCAGCAATTCAGTTTCCTGTATGTCATCTTTGCCTCCAGACCGTTTGTTGGACATTGATTTACTAACATCACCTATGTCCAATTAGCAGTGAGGTTATTCAGAAAGCAGTAAAGTTGGACCAGGAATAATAAAACTGAATCTAGGGCAGTGATGGCGAACCTTGGCACCCCAGATGTTTTGGAACTACATTTCCCATGATGCTCATGCACTCTGCAGTGTGGGTGAGCATCATGGGAAATGTAGTTCCAAAACATCTGGGGTGCCAAGGTTCACCATCACTGATCTAGGGGGTAGTAGATTGATCTGCACAGCTGCAAAATGTGGCAGAGTTGTGTAAATCACACGACTGGTTTGTCAGAATTACAAATACTCTGGCAGTGAAAAACTGTTAAAAAGGTTGTATACCCTTACATATATCCAGTGAAGTGACATGCCTCAGGTGATAGAGATTAAATAAATCCTCCTACATACGTTGTACTTGTTCACCTGCAGTCATTTGTCATGTACAGCCTTGTAAAACTCAGATAAAAATACAATTTTCAGAGACCCACAAATTAGGGAGTGGAGAGCTGACTCTATACACTGTACAAGAGCTCTGAGAGCTGATTGGAGGGAAGGGGCACACCCCCTCCTCACAGCACACAGCAAAGTTGAGGTTCTCAATCACAGGCTGTATGCTGGAGCTCTCCTCCCCATCACCTTTTTATCCCTTTGTGTTGGGAAAACTTGTCAAATCGAGACTCATGCTTACAGCAGAGTTATGAGGCATCAGAGGGAGATCACACTCAGTGCTTTGTTCATATTCAATGTCCATTAAGCCGTTTGCCTGTAGTTTTAGTTTTAGTATTCCATATACAAATTAATGCTTCCTACCTCAAAGTTAGAAATATAAAAATTTCGACTGAATAGGTTTAAAGAAAAATATATGAAGCGTGACTATTCTGAGCTTACATTTGAAATACAGAAGAGATACCAGAAAATTAGCTGACACGGGGTAATCATCTTTGTTCTAATGCAAAAGCAGCTAGCACCAGAATACAGGAAAAACAGCAATATTTTACATCTGCTTCGTTACAGATTTGCCTGCAAAATGCAGTAAATAAATGGAGGTCACAAATAGCACCTTCTTGTACTAGGCAGAAATAGTGCTATTCTATATCTCATGAACACGAGAGTTGGGGACTTTAGATTTTCAAGGATTTCGATTTTCAAGGATTTTGCTTTCAATCTATGTAAAACTGGACATGTGAGATGTATACAAAATGAGATCTGTTTGACTTTAGGCCTATGTCCCACTTGCCAGCAATATACCTACTAGAACTTTCTCATCTACACTTAGGGCATTTCCTTATTTCCCAAAGCAGCAAGGTGCCCCTACATTGCAACAAGTAAAAGCTGCTTATTGAATTTTTCTAATTGTGTCAACAGTGGTAGAATCACCTCTGTGACAAGGCCCTTAGTGACACGGTTAACAGCAAATATTGAAGGCCACTGAACATTTTCTATTATTCTCAGTGAGCCGTGTATGGTATAGCATTGTGAAATTGACTACATTGTTGCTGGGAAATGGTGGCGGAGCAATAAGAATAAAATAAATGGAATGCATTTTAGGGACACTTTAAATTCAGCTTAAATTTGCCCCACTTTTTAGAGCATACACAAAAATAAATACAGTTTAGAAAACCTGGGTGAAACCCTGCTAGGATTTTTGTTAAGAATCCCCAAACAAATGCACGTTAGTAATGTTTTCATGTTACTTAATGTCAACTGTAATCCTGAATTATCTTTTCAATAAAAAACCTAACTGTGAAAAAAAAAAAAGAATCCCCAAACAAGCATTCTATAAATCATGCATATTTCCCATTTTCTGGGTGTGATTAGGACATAGCCTTTTCACTTAGGTTTTGAATTCACCTTCCTAAATATCAAGAGACCGGAAAATAAGCAAGTCCCAAGTAGGGAAGCATTTCTGCAAATTAAGTTTAACAAAGATATGTTTGTTAAGAATTAGTCTTTAATGTAATACAAAATACAAATATTTTGTGTGCTCAAGTACATGTACATCTTTGGTTAGCAAAAGAGAAAATTTGATCTCAAACCCACAACATGGACCTGCAAAACAAAAAAAAATAAAAATGAATAAAGCATTTTAACAGGAAAAAAAAAAAAAATATTTTAAAAACACAGAAAGGCACAGCTCCAAATCTCTTGCTCAGTTCACACTAGCCTGACTTTCAGTGCAACTTTGGAGTCTGACTTTGATGTGACGTGACTTTTTACACTGTGGCATTGAAGTCGTATCAAAGTCGGGCCAAAGTAATGCAGAAACCTTTTGTAAAGTCGGACAGACTTGTGTAGTATCAGTTAAGACAGCTCTCATAGGGAAACATTGAAATTCACATGTCATCTGACTTGGTCTTACAAGTCGGATCCTATGTGGCATCAGTGTGAGCCAAGCCTGGACAAGTTTATTATGCCTCAGATGTCACTACTATATTATGCTCCTGTAGTTAATGTGTACTTCAAACCATTACAATTTTTTTTTACTTCACACAGTGGTTAATTATAGAAAATATCTGCCCCCTAATGATATGCAAAAGAAAAAAAAAAAAAGACAGACAATGGAGCTTTTTTAAATGTGTATTTGGATTAAAATTTCCAGTAACCTCCAAAATCTTTCAACTCAAATATCCTTTACATATCACATGTTAAAGTAGTTAAAAAATGTGTCAACATAAACAGTAGTTCAAAGAAATACAAGTAGCTGCAGTACATAATCATGATTCCTATTTTAATGAGGCACCATAGTTTTACTCACAATGATAGGTAGCAGAGTAACTATTAAATAGTTAAATTATAACCCTCTTTTTCTGACATTCTAATGCATTAAAGCAGAGGTCCTTTTGGCCTCACAGCCGGTTCCCTACTGCGCATACGTGAAGCGCAGCTCGCTTTTAAATTGGCCCAGTTGCAAATGAAGGAGGAGGGGGGGCTGAATTTTCGAAAGATGGCGCCGTCTCCGGAATTTGGGAAGGGGACCTGTCAAAAACAGGCCCTCGTTCAACCCTCCCCCCTGAAAGATACCAAATGTGGCACCGGAGGGGGGAGGAGACGAATAGGCGCAAGTTGCACTTTTGGGTGGAACTCCGCTTTAACGATCAAAACAATACTCTGCCAATTCTTTTACTGAGAATTGCTCTATATATGGAGCAACAAAATAATCTCTCTCTCTACTGCTTTGTTAAAATGTACGTTTACCCCCTCAAAAAAAAGAAAACTGGATCCTGCTCCTTTAAAGCATGTTATATGACACAGTGCTTGTCCTGTGTCATTTGGCACCATGCAACACCTAAAAAACCTGGCTGATCCTGCCAGTTTCCACCCTCCCCTATGTAAACTGACCACAGTGTATCATAGCTGCTGAACACTGACACTGGTCAGTTTACGTGCTTCAATCATCCGCAGCCTACTGTACTTTAAGTTTGCAGATTCCCCTCATTAGCTAAATGCATTTCCACCTACACACGTTCTGTATCTGCACAAAAAAGAGTTTCATCTGCTTTGTAATACAGTTGTATGATCTTCTTAATAATCAATTCATGATTTTTGCAGTTACGTAGAACTGACTTATTTTCACAGCCTGATTCATTACCACTATGTTCCTGAATTTGTGATAAAGGCATCAATTTAAAAAAGGATCTTAAGGTTGCTAATTTTTTTAATGAAAGAAGTGTACTTTAGAAAACTGCACTGAATTGACAGTTACATAGTTGGTCAGGTTGAAAGACACAAGTCCATCTAGTTCAACCAAGAGAAAAAAAAATACATACAATCCCATATACACAATCCTATACCCACAGTTGATCCAGAGGAAGGCAAAAAACCCCAGCAAAGCATGATCCAATTTGCTACAGCAGGGGGGGGGGTTAGGAAAGAATCCAGGCCTTTTTTAAAGCAATCTACTGAGCTGGCCAGAACCAGCTCTTGAGGGAGTCCAAGAAACCTTTCCGTATTTGGAAATTACATTTCTTTTCCTCTAGAAGTAAAGCGCGCCCCCTTCTCGCCTAAGGGTAAAACAAATGTTAATGCCCAAGCACAATGTTGCAAATTTGACATGCGTTCGTAAAACTGGATATACACTATAGTATTGGGACGCCTGCCTTTATACACACACACACACACACACTTTAATGGCATCCCAGTCTAAGTCCGTAGGGTTCAATATTGAGTTGGCCCACCCTTTGCAGCTATACCAGCTTCTGAGAAGTCTGTTCACAAGGTTTAGGAATGTGTCTATGGGAAGCTTTGCCCATTTTTCCAGAAGTGCATTTGTGAGGTCAGGCAATCATGGCTCAGTGTCTCCGCTCTAATTCACCCCAAAGGTGTTCTATCAGGTTGAGGTCAGGATTAAATTTACTCCACCCCAAACTCTCATCCATGTCTTCATAGGCCTTGCTTTGTGCACTGGTCCAAATCATTTGGTGGAGGGGGCATTATGGTGTGCAGCGATTTTTCAGGGGTTGGGCTTGGTCCCTCAGTTCCAGTGAAGGGAAAACTTAAGGAGTCAGCATACCATGACATTTTGGACAATTTCATGCTCCCAACGTTGTGGGAACAGTTTGGGGATGGCCCCTTCCTGTTCCAACATGAATGCGCACCAGTGCACATAAGGTCCATAAAGACATGGATAAGATAATTTGGGGTGTAGAAACTTGACTGGCCTGCACAGAGTCCTGACCTCAACCCGATAGAATACCTTTGCGATGAATTAGAGCGCAGACTGAGAGCCAGGCCTTCTGGAAGAATAGTCAAACATTCCCATAGACACACTCCTAAATCTTATGGACAGCCTTCCCAGTTGAGTTGAAGCCGTTATAGCTGCAAAGGGTGGGAAAACTCAATATTGAACCCTACGGACCAAGACTGGGATGCCATTAAATTTATTGTGCATGTAAAGGCAGGTGTCTCAATACTTTTAGTAATATAGCGTATCATCACAACCACTTTGTGCATCCAGGTGAATTATATGTTTTTTCAGGAATACTTAGGCTTTCATTTGGTGGTAAATGGTAATGGATATTGCCTGATTTTTTTTTCCATTATCAAAAGAAAACTGGCCCAAAAAAAGTAAATTTTTTTTTTTAAATTAGCTTTATATTTCTTGATACTACCATAACCTATCTTTAAAGAACAACCTAAAATAAATTCTCCTTCTCTGGACAATCACAGCGATACCACATGTGTATGTTAGTTGTTGTATGTACCCGTAGGTACGGGACCTGGGGTTCCCTGCGAGACTCCAGTCTCTGCGTTAGGAGCGTGCTGTGTGGCGCATTCCCAGCACAAAGACAGATAAACATATATATGTGGCTCCACGGAAAAAATCTCAGCGGGGCTGCATATATGCGTACCGTCGTCGTGAAGGGGTTAAGTTATAAATGTATGGGAAAAAAATTAAATAAGCCATTTTAATTGTTTCCACAGATCTCATCAATGTTGGAGTACAAACCTTTGTTTATTGCTCCTTGGACCTCGGATTTCTTCTTCTGTTTGAATGAGGAGGATCATCTAAATGGGAAAAAGAAAAAAAAAAGTTTAAATAAAGTGATCGAACCCAGCCAACACATTTGTACATACATGTACACTTTAACCACCTCAATACTGGGCACTTTCACTCCCTTCCATCCCACACCAATTTTTAGCTTTCAGTGCTCTCACACTTTGAATGACAATTACTCAGTCATGCTATCGTGTGATCAGCCATCGTGTGATCAGGGGGGCCAATCATAGAGCTCTCCTGCCGAGCGGTGATGTAGTGTGTCCGGGGGACACAGGCCCATCGGGGCTGCGTGGGCAAGCGACCCGCGCTTTTACAGGACGTTCAGGAACATCCAGTCAGAAGGACGAAGCGCCCACCCGGCCGTTTATATGCTGTGGCCGGGTGGGAAGAAATTAATGTTCATAACTGTATAAAGCAGTTAACATAGAACTTCTAACTTGTCATCTAAAACTATACACAGTACTCCCCTCTGTGTGAGTGTTTGGGGTGGGGCCTGTAAAATCCAGATCTTGCTTTTCCAATCTATTCACACACAGGTTTTTTTTTTATTTTTATTTTTTTAAGTATTTTTTATTTTCAGTCTTAGTTCTGTTGGGGATATTTTACTTCACTTCCTGTCCTTGGGATGCACCAGAAAGTGGGAATATACAACTCTCCAAACTGAGGTGAATTGCCCACTTGGACAGGTGTCCTTTTTGTAAGATTTACCCTCCCTCTTGTTTTAGCTGCAAAATGTTGAATTTCCTATCAATTTTCGTTTTTATAAAAATGACCACCAGGACAAAATGGAGTAAATCTGCACAGCCGGGGCACAAGTAGCAATAAAAACCATGACAGCTATGTCAACCTCCTCAGCCATCAAAAAAAAAAAAAAAAAAGAAGAAAAAAAGTTTGGCCTATACAACCACTTTAAATACACACATTTGACAATAGTATTATTCTGATATTAAAGCGGAGGTCCACCTAAAAAATAAAAAAAAAATTAAACGCCAGCAGCTACAAATACTGCAGATTTTATTAAATGGACACTTACCTGTCCAGGGTGCCCGTGATGTCGGCAGCCGAAGCCGATCAATCGCTCGGCTCTCGGCTGCCCCCCGCCGCCATCCTCGGTGAGGGAATCAGGAAGTGAAGCATTGCGGCTTTACTTCCCGGTTCCCTACTGCGCATGCGCAAGTTGCGCTGTGCGTCCTAACTGGTCCCCACTTTCTTCTAGGACCTGTGTGTTTCCCAGAAGACAGCAGGGGGCGTGACCCCTGCGGGAGTCTATGCCCGATAGTGGGTGCAAATACCTGTATTATAGAGGTATCTGCACCCCCTCCCCCCTGAAAGGTGCCAAATGTGACACCGGAGTGGAGGTTCCACTTGTGTGGACCTCTGCTTTAAGGTAAAATGTATGTTTGGTTTACGGATTCTTTAAAGCGGAGAGACCTTTGGAGGCGTGGCCTGGCAGGCGATGGAGTAGGAAGCAGGTAGAAGGAGCTCCTCTTGCCGTCTATCCTGATCACCAGCCTGCACACGGAATCCGGTGATTTTGATCATACAAAACTGCATGTGAACCCCGGGACTACATATGTCGCCATTGAAGAAACCATCCTCGGCGGCCGAGAAATTAGCTAAATACCGGCATGAAGAGGAGGAGGAGCAGGCCCAAGATGGCGCCGCCGCATGTAAGGGGGAAGACAGGTACGCGGCGGAGACAGCAAAGGTCCTGGAGGCTATGGCTACCCTCCAGGGCACTCTCACTGCGAAGATCGATGAGGTGAAAATAGACATCTCCCTCATGCGACAGGACCTGTCGATGGTGAGGGACAGGGTCACTGAGGCGGAAGCTAGCATAGGGGAGGCGGAGGACATGCAGAGGCAGATTTAGCAATTGCACTCCCACCAGGACGAAATGGAGAACAGACTCCGCCGCTGCAACCTCCGCTTCATAGGACTGCCTGAGCGGGCAGAGGGGTGGGACCCGGCGGAATTTCTAGTAAAGCTCCTGATCAGTACCTATGGCAGGGATGCGTTCTCAGTGATGTTTTCAGTGGAGAGAGCACACCATATCCCTGCTAAGCCCCCACCAGCTGGAGCCCCCCTAGAACATTCATTGCTAAATTCTTGAATTTCTGGGATCGGGATAAGATCATGCGATTATCTAGAGAGAAGGGCAATAGTCGCATAGAAAATGGCCATGTGGCGGTGTTACCTGATTTTTCCAGCAAAGTGAAGAAGAGGTCTCAGTTTCAGGAAGCAAAGCGCCGCCTTAGGACCCTGCACCTCAAGTATGCAATGCTTTTCCCGGCCAGGCTGCGAGTGGAGGAAGATGGCAGAGTACAGTTCTTTGACACCCCCGCCGCGGTGAATACCTGGCTGGATCGGTGAGGGAGACCAGATTGATCGCTGTTCCGGATGCCGGTTACTGCGAGTACATTCCGGCTCAAGGGGCCCCCCCCGAACGGGAGGGTGCCTGGGTGTGATTTCCCTTCCCCCGTTCATGATGTTTATGTGGGCCCGACCCCCTTTGTTTCCTTTGGGGACCCTTTAGACTGCGGTGTTGCGGGGGGGACAGGTACAGTTTGTATTTTGCCTGTCAGTGTACTGGAGCCCCTTCGTGAGGGGGAAATGCTTGGGGGAGATGGAGGACCCCCCCTCCCCAGTTAGCTGCTGCTCCTGATTGTTCCCTGCAACCCCAGGACTTCCTATTCCCCTGTTGTCCCCTCCTAATTCTTTACAAAAATTGATGAACAGTATGTCGGATGTGCTCAACATGCTGGAAGGCAGGAGGAGAACTCTTACGGAAAATCCCTTGGGAACACGGTTGGGTTTTTCTCCCCCTTTTTTTTTTTTTTTTTCTCTTTTCCCACGGGAGACCTATGGAACTGGTATCCACGCTTTGTTCAGTGAATAATCGCCCCCATAGAAGTACCGTTCATTGCTACATATACAGATTCATGAACACAAGCCGTAAGCCTGCAGCCAGAGTCTCTGGCTGGATGATTGTTGCAATTAACTTGTTTGGGATCTGGATGCTCTCACCATGTTGGGGAGGTGCAGAGCTGGGTGGGAGGGATGTTGCCCAGTTACAGGGCGGGTGTTATGGATATGAAGGTAATGTTGGTTGCTATACTGTTTTTTGGCATGCAGGTTTATATACTTTGGATACTTATCTACAGGATACAGAACATGATATAAGGTTGTTAATACAAATGTATTTCATAATGCGATTGTACAGGTCTGCTCCATTAGATCATACTCCTTGTTTGAATGACTACGATTAAGTTTTTGACATGGAATGTAAGGGGAGTGAGAGATGAAGTCAAATGCATTGCGGCACTGTCATTTCTAAATTAGCAGAGAGCTAATGTCATTGCACCAACTTAGACTCATGTTACAGGCCATATGCAATCAGCCCTTAAACATCCATGGGTGGGGTGGGCTTATCATAGCACGCATACCAGCTTCTCTAGGGGAGTATCTTTGTTGGTAACCAAGGCCACCCCATTTGAACTCATATCCGTGGAATCGGACCAGCAGGGAAGATACATTTTCTTGCATGTGTGTATAGGGGGAGTGCCCTTGCTGCCGATTGCCTGCTATATCCCCCCCCCCCCCCCCCCATACAGCTCGGAGGTTGTTACGGCTGGTCTGCTGTTTATGACCCGGCACCCGACCGTCCCGGCTGTGTGGATGGGGGATTTCAATATGACCACGAACCCCTTTTTGGATCGCCCGGTGCAGCCTGGAGATGTGGGTAGGGTCTCTGAACAGACTATACTGGGTCGCACGTTGACAGAGTTTGCCCTGATTGACATATGGAGACATAGAAACCCTGACACACGGGCCTATACTTGTCATTCTACTGGCCATGCCACTATGTCCAGAATTGATTTTGTGCAGATTTCTAAATGTTGCTTCCTAGGGTGACCGGGGCGGGATTTGCACCTAGGGCCCTTTCAGACCATTCCCCATGCTGGGCCCAACTGTCCTTATTAAGTGCGGCCCCCCAACGGGTGTGGAGACTTAACCCATTCTGGTTGTCAGCATTGACAGATCATGACTCAATAGACCGTGAACTGAAGTTTTTCTTCCCTGAGGACCAGAGCTCCCTCTCATTCAACTCCCAGTGGGACAGTTTTAAACTTCATGCGAAGAGGGTTTTGGATGTTAGGATTAATAGACTTAAACGGTCTTCCAAAGTGGTGAACATGTCTGAGGATGCCCTGAGAACCTAAATAAAATTAAGATGCAATCCAGAGTGGTATCGCAATTGCATCTGGAAAAAGCCAAACAGCGACTGTTCTTCTGTAAAACTCTAATTTATGAGCATGGTGAAAGGGCGGGGAAGATGCTGGCTTACCTAGCGCATCTAGATGACAAGCCTCATGTAGTGGTTTCCTTGATAGAGCCGGATGGCTCGGTTGTCACGGACCCTCCACGGGTAGCAGAAAAGTTTCTAAGGTTCTACGGGGACCTATATAGCTTCCAATGCCACTATCCGCCCCAAGAGGTGCGAGAATACCTGCACACGTTGCAGTTCCCACAGCTGACAGCGGAACAAGTTCAGACACTGTAGGCCCCCATCACTGAGCAGAACATTACTACAGCAATTTCCCAGCTGGCTAAGTCCAAGGCCCCGGGGTTGGATGGTTTGCCTCTGGAGTTCTATGCCAAATACTCTGAAACACTAGTTCCTATGCTGAACACCCTATTTCAATCTATTTTTGAGTTGGGTACACTTCCCCCCCCCCCCCCCTCCATGCAGGAAGCCCAGATTATAGTCCTTCCTAAACCTGGTAAAGATCCACTATATCCAGAATCATATAGACCAGGGGTCTCCAAACTGTGGCCCGAGGGCCAGATGTGGCCCTTTGCTAGCCTTCACCCAGCCCTTGGGGCAGTATTGCTCCCAACAACATGAGGCACTATTCCTCCCAATGACACCAACTTTCGGGCACTATTTCTTCCACTAATAGCAATGAATCAATCACTATTCCTCCTCCTACTGCCCACCAGCACTGGGGCCGTGTTTATTCTGACTGATGCTCGGCCCTGGGGCATTTTATAGCCCCACTGGTCAGAATCTGGCCCCCCTGAAGTCTGAAAGACAGTAAACTGGCCCTTTGCTTGAAAAGTATGGAGCCCCCTGATATAGACCCATATCCCTGTTGCCAGTGGATATCAAAATACTAGCCAAAATTTTATCCTTCAGGTTGAATGCAGTCATACTTTCCTTAATCCACTCTGACCAAACGGGATTTATACCAGGGAAAAACACAGCAATGAATATTAGGAGACTGTTCATGAATATTCAAGCCCAACATGACAATGCGGAATCTAGGGTGTTGGTGGCTCTTGACACGGCCAAGGCATGCGACTCGGTTGAGTGGTTGTACCTGTGGGAATGCTTGCGCTGCTATGGATTTGGCCCACGCTTCGCTAGATGGGTACAGCTTCTCTACCAGACTCCAAAAGCTCGGGTCTTTGTTAACGGGTGGCTTTCTGACCAAATCTCCCTGGAGAGGGGTACAAGGCAGGGATGCCCTCTGTCACCGCTGCTTTACGCCTTGGCCGCTGAACCCTTGGCGATGGCTTGGGAAAAGATAGGTCTGTATGCAGACGACACGGTACTATATCTGGCTGACCAGGGCCCCTCGCTACAAGCTGCATTGACTATTATAGAAAAAATGGGTAGATACTCGGGCCTGCGAATCAATTGGGACAAGTCTCAGATTCTCCCGCTGGACCACTTTCCCCCAACTGAGACGGTCCCAGGACTTCCCTTAAAGAGAGTGGCAGAGATGAAGTATCTGGGGGTAAGGGTCACTAGGCACCTAGGGGAGTATGTTGCTAATAACGTGGAGCCCCTGTTCGCCATCCTCAAATCCAAGACCCAGACCTGGTCGAGACTGCCCCTGGGGGTGATGGGTAGAATTAATTTGGTGAAAATGATATTGTTGCCCAAAGTTTTATATATGGTATGGCATGCCCCTTTGTACATTCAATTGAAGGTGTTCAAACAGATGGAGGCTATTTTGAACTCCTTTGTTTGGGATTCTGGTAGGCACAAATTGGCATGGCATATTCTTAAGAACCCCATTCTGGAGGGGGGTTGCTCCCTTCCTGATCTGCAAGACTACTATGTGGCGTCGCAACTCGCTCACCTGTACTATTTCAATACGTCCGAGTCTCAGAGATATAGAGCTCTAGTGTGTAACACACCTGAGAGCCCCTTTCATACACCCATACAGGCGATTTTCCGTGAGGATCGGTGTCACCGCAGAACTCCATGTTTTAATGCAGGTATGCTGTCACACCACCAGAAAATATGGGACATAGCTCTCAAAAAACAGAACTGACAGCACATTCACTCCCACTCCCCGTTGTGGTTAAATGGGCATCTGCCTGAGTTGAATATGGTGCCGGACCCGCAGCTCTGGGCGAAATATGGTATACTTTACCTGTCTCGGGTCTTGACGGAGACCGGTCCTAAACCCTTCCACGTGCTCAAAGAAGAGTTTTCTCTTCCACATAATTTACTGTTTCGGTATCTAAAACTCAGACACGCAGTTAGAGCGCAGGTGTCTTCCCTTGTTGTTACTCTGGACACCCCGCCGGTTCTTGGCATAATTTTTGGAGCGGATTCGACTAAATTGATATCAAACCTGTACCATATTCTCCAGAGTTCGGGAGGTGTCACAGACTGCCAAGGTAGCGTGGGAACAGGACGTGGGACCTATTGAGAACTCAGACTGGGAGGAAATACTGGAGGGGGTTAGGATGGTCTCCCCTAAACTTTCGGATAGGTTAACGCAACTGTATATAGTGCATCGTGCGTATCTCACGCCATTGAAACTGGCAAAATTCCAGCCCACAAGAAGCCCCCTGTGCCCCAGGTGCTCATCGGCCCCTGGCACGTTTTATCACCTGATGTGGAGTTGTCCACATATACAGACGTATTGGTTACAAGTGATCCAGTTTCTCCATGACAATATGGGTTCCCTGGTGGGTCTTGATCCTCAGACATGTCTCTTGGGATTCCTGCCAGACACGGAGATTGACAAATACCTAACCACATTCTTGTGTGAAACGCTATTCCTGGCTAGGAAGGTAGTTGCAAAAGTTTGGATTCAGGCCCTACCCCCGACACTACAAACCTGGAAAAAATAAATGAATGATGTCCTTCCATATAGGAAGCTGATGTATATCCCTAGAGGACGCCCTCAGAAGTTCTCTAATATTTGGGACAGGTGGTTGGAGGATGGTGAGACTTGCTCTACGTAACGTACGCATTAAATGCATTAGCTGATGAGATGTACCCCTCACTGCCATGTGTGACACAAATATTCTTGTAGTATACTGTTAAACCTTTATGTGTTTATTTCTTGGACTGTTTTCCTCTGTACTGTATTCCCTGTAACTTTTGTGATTGACTTACATGTATGTGTATATCATGTTTGCTACTTAACATGCCTTTTTGGTTAAAAACAAAAAGCTGAGAGACCTTTAACACGATCACCGTTTTCTCACCTTCCATCTCAGAATCACTGTCTTCAACATAAGGTAGGTTGATCAAAGTCTGCTTTTTGTCTCTCAGAACCACCAGCTGAAGCTTCCCGCGCGATTTCTCGATTAAAGCCTGAGCTTCAGATAAAGACATGTTCTCTGTCAAAATGCCATTGATCTAAAAACATAAGGAAAAATAAAACAAACAGACTTAAAGAATGCAATAGAAGGGCCAAGACAGAAAATTTTATTGACTCTTAATGCCTAAGTGAGCTTTAATGTTTGGGAGGCGGGATCGCTTCTCTGTCATGTGACTGATGTGCAGCAAGCACGATCCCAGCACACAACCTCAGGCTACCATGATTGCATATGTGCGACGTGCTGACGCTTACCACGCTTAGAGGAGAAGGGCTTCTGTTCCTGCCAGCCGGCATACAAATTTGTTATGAACTTTTAAAATCGTACTGGATGCAAGTGCTCCTTTTTATATTACTTATTAAATGTTTTTGCGGTATCACGCTATGGTCCGTGTTCCTTCCTCCCCTTGGTTCAACGTAATGGCTACATGCATGTTGTGATCGGGTGGAACATATGCAGAGCGGTCTTCTACCTCCCGGGGTTACTGTGGTTCCTGGCGCTGGTTCCGGTATTCCACACACAAGCCAAAGGCCGCGGCTGGGTCACAGCCGACCGCTTTCGTGGGCTTGCCTCTGGTAAGCAGATGACCTATTACGGTGGTGGGCACCTCCTGTTTCCTTTGAATCACCGGGTGATGTGCTTTTGAACTGTCTGCATAATTGACTTTTTGCAATTTACTAATCTTCAGTATCATCTGGATAGGATTGTGTTTTTTTTTTCTGCATTTGGTTCTACTTTTGAGGTTCAATTACCTTCCTATCTTTATGCACACATCTTGACTTCCTATCTACACGGACATTTTTGTGCATTTAGCCGGATTTTTTGTAATAACTTCTGGTGGCATTGTCAATTGTGTACCGTTGTTAGCTTACCAGCCGCTGGATGTCAACCTGTATTGGCGCAGTTTTTTAATTTTAGTTAATATGTGCAACAGCTGGGCGATAAAACCCACTTTCCTTGGCGATTCATATGTGCGTTATTCACTCGGCAAGAGGTTAAATATGCAATTGTACTTTAATGTATAAAAATATTTTTAAATGCCTTAAAAGATTTTCTTCACAATTAGAGCACTTGAGGGAGAAGCTGCCCACTCGCTTTCATCAGAAAGGCAGAAGTCAGCTTTTGAATGGTACACACCACAGCAGCCAGGAGTGTGTGCAAAACCCCCACTGCCATCAACATAAGTCTTACGTTGGTGTGTAAAACTGAGTATTTCGACAGACACAGTTCTGCCACTACAAGTACACATATAATTTTATAAATTACAAGTCCAAAACTATTTTAGGTTTGTGTAAATGCCAACAGATGGAATCTTCCATTTGCTACCTATATGATCTGTGAACTTCTGCAGACAGTGCTCCCTTCCAGAATTCCTAGTTGTTCTTCTTCCCTATGACCCATAGCCTCACTCCTCCTGCTGCAGTTTTGTAATGTAAAATATATGAAAAAACTCTAAAGGGAGTATGGAGACTCCTTAAATGGCAATCAGTGTTAATTTCTTCAACAAAAACGTTTGTCATCATTTTAGTCAGCGGCATTTTTACAGTGACGAAAACGGAAAGCACAGCACATTTTCATCCACTAATGAAAACTGATTTGGTTTTCGTTAACGAACGTAAACTAAAAAGGAAAATGTCAGGCAGGGACGTTAACACTCAGAAGTTCCAGTTATCAAGAAGCACCTGCTTCCTCCCAGCGTTTGTAGATAGGAGGCTGTCCGCAGAAGGTTAGACTATCAATGGCTGTTATCTCCAGCCTGCAGGGGGATGTTCTATTAGGCAGTGTTAATTTCGTTGACTAAAAAACATTTTAGTCGACTAACTTAATACCATTTTTTTTTCCACAAGAAGAAATTAATACCATTTTAGTTGACTAAAATACGACTAAAACAATTGAGGACTAAAATACGACAAACTAAAATGCCATTTTAGTCAAAAGACTAAAACTAAATTGAAATTTGACGTCAAAATTAACACTGGTTTTGTAGTGCATGTTCATATCTCAATAGCATAAATAACATTCGATTTTTCACTCCAGCAGTATAGGAGTTTGGAAATTGTAGAGAAATGCTTAAATATGAATTACAATTTGACCACACCCATTCGATTTTAGTTGACTAAAATGCCCTGGAGATTTAGTGGAATAAATACGACAAACCATTCCAGAAGACTAAAAATGGGACTAAATCTAAAATGACATTTTAGTCCTAGGACCAAGACTAAAACTATATCGAGATTTGCTGCCAAAATTAACACTGATGGCAACACAACATGGGAGGATCAGGCAATATAAATAAAGATTTTCCAAAGGCCATAAGCAATAGCAGATCTGAGACCAATATCCAAAAAGTAAAAGAAAAACCTACCCCGTCAGACCTTAAGCAGCATTTTCAGGAGAGGTCTGCTTTGACAGCCTGCATGTTTCATAACAGTTAGGCTATATGACCACAAGCCCACAAATAGTTTGTAGAGTGAAAATTGTATACGTCAAAGCTGAATTCCAGGCAAAAAGTTAATATTCAAAATAAATTTTAGATGTAAACGGCTTCACCTGTCAAAGGATTTGGAATTATGATCAGCCAGTCCTGCGACCCAGAAACCACTTCAAGACAGCACAGCTAAGTGCTGGACCTATCTGCAGAATAGGATAAATGTAAAAGAGAAGTGTGGGTTTCTGAAAAAATAAACTTTCATACTCACCTAGGTGGATGCAGCAGCGGTCCAATGCTGCAGCTGTCCCTCACAGCCTCTAAGACCGAGAACCAATTGATCAAAGACCGCTGATTTCTCAGTTCTTTGTCTTCAGTGACCAGAGAGCCGGTGCTTGTAAGTTACCACTCTCTGCCCCTTCAGCGCTCATTGGAGTACTATGCTGTGCAGGGAGCAGTTGGCTCAGCCTCTTAGAGGTTTACGAGAAGCTGAGCCAGCTGCCCGTCCAGGCAATTCGGGTGGTTCCTGACCTTAAAGTCGGGATCTCTCCAGAGCCTGGACCGGCTCAATAGGGGGGGTCATCACAAGAGTGCATAACAAAGTGCACTCCTGTGACTTACAAAAGAAGCAGGGCCCTACTTCTCCTTTAAGCAATTCAGCCTGCCGAAACCTTTGGAGTACGTAATAAATAGCAGCAGCAAATTGAGGCCATCCCTCATGTAAGCATGTTCACAGTATTGGAATTACAGCATTATGCGCAGCAATATAGATAGAGCCTTGTTTAGTTCACAATGCTGAGCAAAACTCCCCAAGTGCTGGTCTGTGAGGAAAAACAGGCAAATAATATCAAGACAGATTCAAACTATACTAGTTGTAAGAGAAAAAAAAATGAATACATAGCTGAAATTACTTGTGTTGTATATCTGCTTGAAGTTTAAATGCATCTAAAGATGTACTAAATGCAAAAAGATTGTACAAAGTTTTGGTCTTCCTAAAACTGCATCATTACTTTTAGACAGTCTTTCCAACAAGCTTTCACAGGCGTTTTAGGATATTCCATCTCATTTAAAATTTCATGTTCATTTCATACAGCTAGTACTCGTTTTTTTAAAATATGAAATACATATTTAAATAGTTTAGTTTATTCTACATAATTTAGCTGTCATCTAAACAAATAGGATTTGTGTTTAATCAACAAGTTTATAGTGACAAAACAGCGCAAGCCGAAATTAAGAATAAATACGTAATAAGAAAACCAGATGTATTAACTACCTTGAGAACAATATCCCCTTCATGCAAATTCCCGTCTTTTGCTGCCAAACCAGTGCTCGTCAATCCCTTAATGTAAATCTGACTTCCAAGCCGAAGCCCATACTCTGGAATACAAAATTAAATACATAATGGCACTTGTAACTGACAGAAAATTGACATCAGAAAGAAAAAAAAAAAAAAAAAAAAAAGGGCTTGCCTTCATTTGGCTTTTTCTTTGTTAAAAGGACACTTGTAGATGTGTCTGAAGGAGATGGGCTACGAGACTGAAGTTTATCTCGACTCCTCTGCAATTCTTTTTCATATTTGCGCTCAGTAGAAGCCCTTCTGCCATAACCTCTGTCTGGGCTATACTGTACATTTCTATCATAGTGGTCATCTCTATCCAAGGTCCTCCCACGACTGCTATCTCTTCCATAACTTCGCGGGTCATCCAAGTCTCGATCAAGACTCCTGCCTCGACTTTTTTCCCTTCTGTACCCATGGTCCTCATCCAGACCACGGTCTATGCTTCTGCCACGGTCGGTTCGGTAGTTCTGTTCATTATCAAGGCCTCGCTCCATACTTCTGCCACGACTATATTCTTGCCTGAGTCCATAACCAACATTAAGATCTTGATCAACACTTTTTGCACGGGCTCCATATCCTCGTTGATCTCTTTCATAAGGACCCCTTTCCTGGTCTCTTCTATAGCCTGGGCTTGGATCTATGCTTCTGTCACTATATGCATTGTAAGCTGTTCGGTTTTCAAATTCTGTATAGTCATCCATAATATCCAAAGCAGGCTCAGATTTGCTTGGAACAACCATTTGGACCCTTCGTGGTCTTCTTACTACCTGTAAACATTCCAGTAACAGGTTAAAAACTTACTTGAACAGTAACCCCTCAATGTTAAAACACGAAGCACAATATTGTAATGAAAAAGAAGTATAATGAAAATTACATAAAAAAATACATTTGATTCTGTCATTTTTTTTTTTTTCATAGTCATGATAAATATGTGCAAAAATCCCAAGTTCTGTGCGTACACAAATTACCATGCCTTGTGACAAAATCAGGGCAGAAACCCTGAAATCAATCGGTTCAGTATGGGGCAAAAAATCCCTCTTGGCCATGGATCCAGGCGGAAAACAGAGCCCAAGCAATCAGGTGGTCTACCATCCAATCAAAACTGAGACCCAATCCTTGCCTAAGGACACAAATCTTCGATCCCACTATCTGATGTGGAATCAATGAAGGATAAGGATGACAAAAAGGACTCTGGGTACACTTCTGCATAGGTCTAATCAGAATAGAAGTTGAAAGTAGTAACAGAGGAGTAGAAGTGACAGACTGATTGCAACTAATGCAGTTGGAGTGCAGATAGCTAGACAAGATACTCAGTAATACACACAAGAGATAGCCGACTGTAAAAAAAACAAAAAAACAAAACAAAAAACAAAAAAACACATTGTTGTTGGCCTTTAAATAATTATGTGTCTACCTCACTTTGTAGCTAGTCCCACCCTATTTAATGCTTTAGCCTCCATTCAACACATGTACTGTATTCTGCTGGAGCTAGACAATATGATTTTTTTTTACCCATCTGATGTTATCAGATCTTATAGATTGTCAGCTCTATTGAGCAGGGCTCTCCGATTCCTCCTGTATTGAATCGTAACTGTCTGCCCTCATGTTGTACAGGGATGCGCAAGCTGTTGGCGCTATACAAATCATGTATAATAATAATAAATAATAATAATCATCAGGGTGGTCTTCAACTCAAGTGCTCAATATGAAAGTGTTTCCCTCGACAATGTCCTTCCTTCCGGGCCTAATCTGAACAACCTTATATGAGTTTTGCTCCGCTACAGACAAGAACCAGTTGCGGTTTTGTCTGACATTCAACAAATGTTTCACTGTTTTTATTATTTGAGAAGACAACAAAAAACTTCAGTTTCTAATAGTATTGAAACAATGAACCCATCACAATTCGTACTGGTTCTGCATTTTAACAGGAAATCCTGAGTATGATAAGGAAATCGGAGGTAATACTGTTACACTCAACACCTCTGAGAAGTGAAAGACAAGGCCGAGTTCAAAGTTCTGAATGCTTTTCAAAGTGGTCTTCTGTTATTGCAAGACTTATCCATGTTGCTCATCAATTTGCAACCAATACTAAGGACCATAAAGAGTGTCATGAATGGAACATCTGTAAAGGGCCTCCCACCATAAAGTAAAATTCCCAAGCAAAAAAAGGTAATTATTTGTAGCTCCAGGTCGCAATCACATCACTGCTGGTTCAAAATTACCCCAAGCAAGCTCAGAACCTTCCCAATGTCTTCTGGAATCATTGGAAGAAGTACCCTTGCAACCTTTAAAGTGGTTGTAAACCCACTTTTTCAACTTGCACCTACAGGTAAGCCTAGATTAAGGCTTACCTGTAGGTGCAAGAAATATCTCCTAAACCAACACGGTTTAGGAGATATTTACTAAAATGACAAGCGCCGCTGTCTACGGCGCATGCGCGCCGTAGACAACGGCGCATTCATGGGGTTAATCCCATTCACAAACTCGGCTACTTCCCAGCAATCGCTGGGCGTAGCCGAGTGGGACGCCTCCCGCGCGCATGCGCAGAGTGACGTCTCCGCCGCTCCGGCCAATCACAGCCGGAGAGGCGCTGTGATTGGCTGGTGCGGCGATACCCGGAAGTAACATTCCGGCTATCGCCGCAGTGATGTCTGCGGCTGAACAGAGGGACGAGGACAGCTTCGGGGGCCCCGATCCAAGGTAAGTGGAACATAATGAGCTATTATGCTAGTCATAATAGCTCATTATGCCTTTCTTTTACAGGTTGTAAAAAAAAATAAAAAATAAAAAATAAGTGGGTTTACAACCACTTTAAGGTCATGGCAAACCCAACCTACAAGTAGGCATTATAGTCCTCTTGAAATAAAAAGGATGACCACCACAACCTTTGGCCTACTGATCTCATTACAAAGACTGTGCCAAGTAATGAGGGAAAGGTTTGGAAAGTATCAGTCAAGGTAATTAAAGCGGTTGTATACCGCAAAACTTTTTTTTTTTTTTGGTTAACCTGCAAGGCAAAGGTATAATGAGCTAGTATGACTAGCATACTAGCTCATTATCAATCACTTACCTTAGATCGAAGCCCCCGCAGCGGTCCTCGGACGCGTCCTCCGTCGAATCCATGATACCCGGAGTGACTTCCGGGTATCGCCGCTCCGGCGCTGTGATTGGCCGGAGCGGCGATGACGTCACTCCCGCACATGCGCGGGGAACGGCACGATCCCCGCGCATGCGCGAACTACCGGCAGTGTACGGCAGGCTCCCATTCAAGAGCCGCCGCGCTCAGTGCGCCGTTATCTACGGCGCGCATGCGCCGTAGATAGCGGTACAGTTTTTTTTGCAAATATCTCCGAGACTGTGTAGGTCTCGGAGATATTACAAGCACCTACAGGTAAGCCTTAATGTAGGCTTACCTGTAGGTGCTTGTACAAAATTTGGGTATACAACCACTTTAAGTAAGGATCAGCGAGACTCCAATTAAGCCTTTTTCAATAAACAGGTACATCTTGCCAAAAAGGAAGAGGATTTGTCTTCTACCCCAATAACTTGATTCAAAGGGAGGCAAGAAGGAATGGTGCATGTTGCTACCTTCCCCCTCAGAAGACATACTCATGGATTGTCTTCTGTGCCATCTTACCAACACCAGTGTCTCAAGTTTGTTCTTCCCTTTCATTTAAAGGTGTTCCTGGAATGCAATCTTTACTCAATGTTTGGACTTGATTCTCAATTGTTTAATAATTTGACAGCATTGATTGTCGGGAAGTATTAAGTTACACAAGCATTGTTGTTCATTTGCCTTTAAATAATTTTGTCCCTACCTCACTGTACTTAGGGGAACTCTATGTAGTTAGCCCCACCCTTCTTTTTCATGCTTTAGCCTCCATTCACTATGTACTGCATTCTGTGGAATACAAAAATTACCGCTCCAAAAAAGACTCACCCCTATGAAACAAAACCTCTCCAGGAACAAAGGGTGCGGCAATGCACAAGGCAATGGAAGAAAAGTGGATATCTGGACAGCCGCACTCCAATCCAACGTGGCTTTATTGGATAAAAATATAATGAAACAGGCACTATATGTCACAGCAACGGAACAAAATAACAGGGACAGCTAACGCGTTTCACACTAAAGAGTGCTTACTCATAGCTACGAGTAAGCACTCTTTAGTGTGAAACGCGTTATGAGTAAGCACTCTTTAGTGTGAAACGCGTTATCTGTCCCTGTTATTTTGTTCCGTTGCTGTGACATGTAGTGCCTGTTTCATTATATTTTTTATCCAATAAAGCCACGTTGGATTGGAGTGCGGCTGTCCAGATATCCACTTTTCTTCCATTGCATTCTGTGGAAGCTAGACAAACTGATTTTTTTGACCCATCTGATGTTCATCTGTTATGATCTGCACACATTTTTGGACTAAAAAGCATTCTATGATCTGCAAGATGTCATTAGGATTGAATCACTGTCTGCTAATTCTACTGAGGCGAAGTTAGTTATCTTGCCACAACTGGATTATAGTGATCACTTGCACTGCTTAGCTTGGAGAAGCAGAACATATATTAATAAAATCTATTTTTCAAATGGACTATACTATAACAACGGATGATTTTAGCTGAAAAAAGCTAAAAAATAAACAAAAATTAAAGCCTCACACGATCGGACTTCCATCTGACTTTTCCGTGGATTTTGGTCCGAAGGGCATTGGCCGTGAACTTGTTCTGCATACACACGGCAGAACATTTTCAGCTAACTTTCACCAAATCACATGGTTTTTCAGCCCTTTCCCGCCACCCTTTGGGCAACTTCTGCTATTGTTGTCTGATCTTTAGCATTGGTTCTGAGCATGTGTGTTTGTACTTTGGACTTTAGTCCTATGGACTTGTGTACACACGATCGGATTATCCTCCATCAGACATTTGTTGCCGGAAAGTTTGAGAGCATGCACAGCGAACATTTGTCCGTTGAAAAACCAAAAACAATTGTCCGATGGAGTATACACACAGTCGGATTGTCCGATAAAACAGGTCTGTCGGACCGTTGTCAAAAAGTCAGATCGTGTGTATGGGCCTTAAGAGTTTGTTATGTTTTAGCCAACGTTTGGAGATGCAGACAGATGTTTAAAAAATAAATAATCAAGAGGCCAGAGTATTAGAATCAGCATTTGGAGATTCACTCAGCTGTTGTCTTTTAGGTGATGCTAAGGAATGTACAAATGACATCGGTGTGCATCAGAAAAGTCAGATTAATAGCTTCAGAACATAAAAAATATCAAACAAAACATACTAGAAGTTTGGAAGTCTTCCTACCATAGCTACATAATGATAGCACTCTACATGCTTTTCCTAAGGCTGAAGAATGAGCAATCCTGGTTGTAAAAGACCACTCATCCACAAGGTAATGGCGACTAAAGCCACTTGCACATTTTCTATTTTCGGGAGCAAGCAAACCGTATATAAAAACAGCTGGTAAAAGTCTAGCAGTGTGAGGGAGCCAGAGGCAAATATGCCGTGGGTTCCTACCTCTTCTATGCTTTTTACCATTGTAAGTGTAGTGGGGTGTTCAATTTAAGGGAAGTCTCAGTGGTAATTGGGCTCAGACACCTTGATTGTTAGTGGCTATGGACCAATTTTTGTCCTCAGCGGAGAACGCTGGTGATGAGTTCCCTGTGGCCTGTGGGTGGCGCTGCCATTCTGGGCCGGGGTTAAACCACGAGCGTAGTGCTGTGCCTTTTGTGTCCCCTCTCGGCAGCTGTACGGTGGGGCGGGAAACCTGCTGTGCATGCCGGGAGAGGATATAAAAGGGGCAGACGTCTCCTGATCGGGGTCCACCCCCAGGCACCTTCAGCCTGGGAGTGCGTGTGGCTCATCTCCGGGTGCCCTAGGCCCAGAGGCTGTGTTCCTGTTCCATCTCAGGCACCTTTAGCCTGGGGGTGAGGTACTACCCTACTGTCCTGATCGCCTGGGTATGAAGACCCAGGGGATGCGGAGAAGGCCCTGAGCCCAGCACCCTAGGAGAAGGGAGGATTCATTCCGAGGGACAGATGCGGAAGTCACGGTGAAGGAAGGTCTGTCGACTCTGGGGGGGGGGGGCATCTTCTCCTTGAAAGGGGCCATGTTCTAAGAAGGAAGAGACTAAGGTTCACCAAGTCAGTGGCAGTGACCTTATTCACCAAGTCAGTGGCAGTGACTTTATCCACCAGGTCTGTGGCAGAGACCAACCTCACAGTCTGTGGCAGAGACCGTGCGCCTAAAACGGTTTGAGAAAAACTGAACAGTCAAGAGTTTGAGCTACGTTTGTGCCCGGACCTCCTCCACACTTTGAGCTGTCCTGTTTCCTTGCTCCAACCTTTTCTCTATCCAAGAGAATGTTTATTGCAAAGTGAGAATAAATATTGAGCTGGACTTTGAGCTGGTGTGGACAATTACGTTACTGGGGAAGTCAAGGACTTGCCTCTACCCACGGTAGAGGTGAGAATCATTCTCAGGAGGACTTTGACTCTGGCTGCAGACAAGACCCAAAAATAACACAGCTCAACCTCTTTACACAGGAGGGGACGGGCTTTGGTGCGGTGTGCCTGTCTCCCCCTGTGAGGAGCCGAGTTGAAATGCAGGAGGGGGATAGGTCTGTGCGCTAGATAAGGATTGAGAGGCCTGTATTATATTGTTGTCAATCCAGGAACATACCTGTTAAAGCTTATTCTTTCAAACAAGTTTTTCTCATTTTTACCAGCAAGCACTCCATGCAGTAATCAAGACTTGTTAATATTGCAATAGCATTTGCTTTGTTCCAAATGTAGTCTACCAGTAGATAATTCTCCATTTTGGTTTAGGTACAAATTCTATGCATTTCAAAACATATGCTAGCCAAAGACCAGAATAAAAGCCCACAGATAGACATAGCAGTATATGAAGTACATACTTGTAAAGGAGGGAGGGTATACTTAATTTTCCTGCTGCTTGTGCCATTGAACTTCACACTGTTCCTGAGAATGGGTACCTCAAGGTCCACTGGGACTCTAAGAAGGCAGCGGAGTTTTGGCAGCAATAAAATTAGTTATTCCATCTCTCCTTTACACTTCCCTTATATGACAGGAGAATACAACCAGTAGACTACAATCTGCCCAATTTGTTTCTGTTACTGGGAGTCTTGGCACACCGATTAGCTAGAGTCCAATTATGTCAGTATCTGTAAATACACATTTTCAAAAGGTGCCGTTTAGACATTCTTTCCAAAACACAATATCCTAGGGTATTAACCTTTTTTACACCATTTATAAACAAAAATTAATGATCAGAATATAATGGTTATATTTACCAGGACAGCCGTTTTGCCACATTTTCTTAGTTGCTGTACTGCAAACGAATGTGGCACATTCTCCAGAGGGGTCCCATTTACCATAAGAACACGGTCGTTCTCTCTGAAAGTGTCATAAATAAGTTGCTCTTAGCAGAAAATTCTTTAAAAAAAAAAATCTTAATTTGGCTATTGTTTTATTCTAGTGCTGGAAATAATTTTATTAGCTGATAACACGCAAGAAATCATGAGTACTACTACTTAGCAAGATTGCTAAGGCATGAACACTCAGCTCCAAGCTGACTCACAGGAAGATGCTTCAGACTTTTTTAATTGTATTAGGTGGGACCATGTCTTGTAATTTCTCTCTGCTAAGCAAACATATAAAAACATAACTATGGCTTATATGTAGGTATTAAAAAAATAAAATAAAACATTTAATGCCATAGTTCTGATTATAGGTTTGCTTAGCAAATCAGAGAAATTACAAGCTTAGATCTATTTTTATTTTATCCATTATAATTTGTTATTCTTTTTGGAGAAAATCATTTAGTTCTAGAAGAGAACAATAACTTTTTTGACAAACACTCTAATCAAAATAAAATAGTATATAAATACCAGACATTACAGGTCTAGTTTTATTCCAAAATCAAATAAATTGGTGAAATGGGAGGCATGAAAATTCAAAATGGAAAAAGTTGAGTATTTTAACTAAACATGTCACGGTATTTTGAGGTAGTGTCCAAAGTCATAATGTTTTTGCACTTGTAATATCCTTTTCTTGGAGTTCATTAAAGGCTTAAGACATTTAGGTTAAACCGCTGCCTAAAGGAGAATTTGGACACTAGCAAACAAAAAAAATTGTGACCAGCTTGGTACAATACAATCCTTCCTTCTTCCAGCATGCCTCAGTTTTTTTTTTTGTTCCTCCCAGAAAAGGATTTTGTGGTGAATACAAAATATCTTGTTTTCTCTTTCTTGCTTACTAGGGGACACAGGATTCATTTGGTTTATCCAAAAGCAGTCCAACTGAGATATGGGCAACACAGCAAACAAAAACCCAAAGAGGCCATACAATAAACAAGCTGGGACTGTAGCTCAAAGAGCTTCCTGAAGGAACTTATGCCATTACTCGAGCCCCTAAAATGCCAGGACAGTACAAACACCCTTCTTGAGAAAAGTGTTCATACATTAGTCAGCTTACTGGAAAAGAGCTGATATCTAAAACTATCCTTTATAAGAATAATGAAGACAAGAAGACAGAGTATGAAATTATATAATTAAATATTAAAGTAACTAATTATAGAAAAGGGCAGCTCTAATCTAAAAGCTGATATTGTAGAATTATAAAGAATTGATTAATGTTCTATTTTCTATAACCAAATATCTAGGCAGACATAGGGTTTCCCAGATCATAAAAAAAAAAGTTTTTCAAAAAAAGAAAATTATAAAATGATTTTTATTTTTGAATTTTTTTTTTAATTACTTACTGTAGGCAACCATCTGCAGGTCCTCCTATAAGCACATCTGAAATTACAATGGAGTTGTCCCCATTATTAAAATGTGGATTGTCTCTCCCTCCAGAAACCGCAATGCCAAATCCTTTTTTTGGATCCTAGGTAACAAAGGAGAAATAATATTCATTAGCATAAGCATGATTGAGGACCAAAGAAAGCTTTAAGGCCTTATGCACACTGGACGTTTTTTGGATGTTTTTACAGCAGCTGTTTTTGGCAGTAGACATTTTTTTCTACAGTCATTAAACTCTCCATCATGTTATCATATGTGTCAATGCACACATAGGCTGTTAGCAATTTTGGGCAGTGGCGTTTTTGAGCAGTAAAAAAAGCCCAAAACTAATGTGTTCCGAGAGATGTTTTTCAGCTGTAAAAACATGCCAACGCGGATAAACGCTCAAAAGCGGCGCTCACCAATTTTAAAAAAAAAGTTTTTGATCCATTGAAAAAACAAAAACAAAAACAAAAAAAGCTAAAAACGCTATTGCTAAAAACGCTATTGCTAAAAACGTTGAAAAACTCACTGCAAAGCTACTGGCGTTTTTATAACGTTATTTTAATGTTCAGTGTGCATGAGGCCTTATAAAACAAACCAATATAATTTCCATCAATTGTACATGCCACAGAGGTGTCTCTGTACTGAACAAATAAATGTGCATTTCAACATATCACACTTTATTCTTAAATTGTATTTGAAGCATGTGAGGACATGCGGTGCAATCCAATGTGCTGCATTTTACCACAACATGACACCAGCACTGTGGCGTGAACAGGGCTCATAGAAAACTGCTACATGCCCAAGCAGTGACCGGTTTTATCTACTATGGGAAAAAAAAGCAGGTCACCACTTATGGTATGAACGAACATTAACAACGGTCTACAATAAAATAGTCCCTTTCAACTTCATAAAACGACAATGTGAATCTGGTGTGGGCACTACACTGAATTTACAATAAATCAACCCCTGGTTAATAAATTTGACCTTGGTTTCATGGGTTCTAGTTTGCGTGCGAAAATGAAAGGAAATGTATAGACGTTTTGTACATTTATTAATTTCAGGACCAAAACAAAAAGTTTACTTTTTTTTCCCGGTACTTATGAAATACTGTATTTGAGTATAGTGCAGTCTTCTACCCAGCCAGCAGTTGGCGCCATGGGCTCTTCACTAATTTGCTCTATTTCTATTAGGCTGGGTTCACACATGTCCGGCTGTGGGTTGCAGTCATGAGTCCGGAGCATTTGTGTTAACCGGTTCAGGTGAAATTCAGGGCCGAATTTTTCCCTGAACTCGCACCTGAACCGGGCACAAAAACGCACACAGGACCATTTTCAAAACTGCACCGCTGCCGCCCCGGACATGTGTGAACCGGCTCTTTTGAGAGCCAGTCACATTCACATGTCATGCAAATTGGATGCAGTCTAAAACGCATTCAAATTTGCATATATGTGAACTCAGTCTTAAAGCGGAGTTCCACCCTAAAGTGGAACTTCCGCTCATCTGATTCCTCCCCCCCTCCGGTGCCACAATTGGCACCTTTCGGGGGGGGGGGGGGGACAGGATACCTGTCTGACAGGTATCCTTTCCCACTTCCGGGAGCCTCAGCCGTGGATATTGATGTCACGGCTGGGGCTCCCTCCTCCTCCGGCCGCTGGGCCAGTAGGAGAGAGGAGCGGGCCTCGCGCATGCGCAGTAGGGTTCCTGGTGTGAAGCCGAAAGGCTACACTGCGGGGTACCCTTACACGCAATGGCGGCAGCGCCAGCACCCGACAGCTGATCGAAACATCAGCTGCGAGTGCTGACATCGCTGGACTCCAGGACAGGCAAGTGTCCTATTAAAAGCCAGCAGCTGCAATATGTGTAGCTGCTGGTTTTTACATTTATTTATTTTTTGGGCAGAAGACCACTTTAAGTGTTGAAAAAAAGCTTGTTGTTTACAGAGAGCTATGGCATACAGATAAAAAAAGTGTCATTTTGCCCAGGCAGGGCAAGAAGACCGCATCACAGGGAAGGGCATCCTCTTTCCTCATATTCACCTTACCAATGCTCCGGAGCCAAGGTCAGCTATGTTGTTGACCCAAATTCACCTCTATGGCAGAAAATGTCAGGTATCTTACCCAGCTGTGAAGGAGCAAGGAGCTGTTGGGGAATTTTGTAGCCAGTGGCTTACAGGTAGCAATCCTTTCCTTTGGCCTAATTTACCAACCAGCAAATTTAAAATTAACATATATGAAATTCCATATACGGTAAAAACAGAGGTGATGCCCTGTACACACGACCGGATTGTCCGTCGGAATAAAGTCCGACGGTTTGTCAGACGGAGTTCCGCTCAAGCTGTTTTGCATACACACTAAAAACTGACCGTCAAAAACGCAGTGACGTACAACACGTACGACGAGCCGAGATTAATGAAGTTCAATAGGCAGTTCGGCTCTTCTGCTTGATTCTAAACATGCGTGGTTTTTAGTCTGTCAGAATTGCATACAGACGAACTGACTTTCCGATAGAAATTTTTGTTAGGTGGACAAAAAGAGAACAAGTTCTAAGTCGGTCGGAATTTCCGAAGGAAAGCGTCCGATGGGGCATAAACACGGTCGGAATATCCGATGAAAAGAGCCCGTCTGACTTTTTCCAATCAGAAAATTTGGTCGTGTGTACAAGGCATGAGAATAACCAGGATTTGATCAAAGCCAACAGACTTGCCATACTGTTAAATTGCGAATGACCACGAAGCAATGCATGTAGAAAAGCTAAATAAAATTATGACATCAAATATAACCTACGACAGGGCTCAAAATTTCAAATCCTGAGCTACTAGCCAGGCCTTAAGGGTTACTCGCCAGCAGTTGCCCCAACCGATCCCTACTCTGCACCGCCCCCAACCCCCCCCTCCCAACACGCCCCCAAATTCTCATGAAATTACGCCTAAATGTTTTATGCAGAATCGAGTTACAAAAATAAATATTAACAACAACTTTATCATTGCAGCCTCAGCTCATCTGTGCCCGCCATTGCAGCCACAGCTCACCTGTGCCGAGGATCACCACAAGGAAGAGAGGAAGAGGAAAGCCGTGGGATTACAGAGCGGATAGCTCGCTGTTACAGCAGAGTTTACATTACAAATGCCTCCACTCCGCTCATGGTTACACATAGCCCCGCCTCCTGACCCCGCGCCTGTGATAGACAGAATGCCAGTCCAATGCTGGGACGTGTTCTGTCTATCACAGGCGCGGAGTCAGGAGGCGGGGCTGTGTGTAACCACGAGCGGAGGCATTTGTAATGTAAACTCAGCTGTAACAGCGTGCTATACCGCTCTGTAAACCCGCAGCTTTCCTCTTCCTGCATGCTCACTTCACCTGGGGCGATCAATGGGAGAACGGCTCCCGATCAACCTCGCATGCCGGCTGTACTCGCTCCCACCCTCCCAGGCAGCCCAGCTCCTCGCCAAAAGCAATTTTCCACTGGAAAATTTGAGGGCGGACCTACGATATTACAGTATATATATATATATATATATATATATATATATATATATATATATATATATATATATATATATATATATATACACACACATACACACACACACACACACACACATACACACTTGTGCTCAAAAGTTTACATACCCTGGCAGAATTTATGATTTCTTGCCCATTTTTCAGAGAATATGAATGATAACAAAAACTTTTTACTCATGGTTAGTGTTTGGCTGAAGCCATTTATTATCAATCAACTGTGTTTACTCTTTTTAAATCATAATGACAAACTACCCAAATGACCCTAATCAAAAGTTTACATACCCCTGTCCTTAATACCGTGTATTGTCCCCTTTAACATCAATGACAGCTTGAAGTCTTTTGTGGTATTTGTGGATGAGGCTCTTTAATTTTTTAAATGGTAAAACTGCCCATTCCTCTTAGCAAAAAGCCTCCAGTTCCTGTAAATTCTTGGGCTGTCTTGCATTAACTGCACGTTTGAGATCTCCCCAGAGTGGCTCAATGATATTGAGGTCAGGAGACTGAGATGGCCACTCCAGAACCTTCACTTTATTCTGCTGTAGCCAATGACAGGTCGACTTGGCCTTGTTTTTTGGATCATTGTCATGTTGGAACGTCCAAGTACGTCCCATGCACAGCTTCCGGGCTGATGAATGCAAATGTTCCTTCATTTTTTGATAACTTGCTGCATTCGTCTTGCCATCAATTTCGACCAAATTTCATATGCCTTTGTAGCTCACACACCCCAAAACATCAGCGATCCACCTCCGTGTTTTAAAGTAGAAATGGTGCACCTTTCATCATAGGCCTTGTTGACTCCTCTCCAAATGTAGAGTTTATGGTTGTGGCCAAAAGGCTCAGTTTTGGTCTTATCACTCCAAATGACTTTGTGCCAGGTGGTTTGAGGCTTGTCTCTTTGCTGCTTGGCATATTGTAAGCGGGATACTTTGTGGCATTTGTGTAGTAATGGCTTTCTTCTGGTGACTCGACCATGCAGCCCATCTTCTTTCTTCAAGTGCCTCCTTATTGTGCATCTTAAAACAGCCACACCACATGTTTTCAGAGAGTCCTGTATTTTACCTGAAGTTATTTGTGGGTTTTTCTTTGCATCCCGAACAATTTTCCTGGCAGTTGTGGCCAAAGATTTTAGTTGGTCTACCTGACCGTGGTTTGGTTTTAACAGAACCCCTCATTTTCCACTTCTTGATTACAGTTTGAACACTGCTGATTGGCATTCTCAATTCCTTGGATATCTTTTTATATCCCTTTCCTGTTTCATACAGTTCAACTACCTTTTCCCGCAGATCCTTTGACAATTCTTTTGCTTTACAACAAGTGAAGGCGCAAAGATCCAAAAAACATGTATAGTGCCCAGAACAATAATATAATTAATATATATGTAGTATGACATCTACAATGAAAATAAAAGTAATAAACAAGATCAATCCGTATGATAGGCACAGTCTCTCAAAGTCTGTATGCACACAGGGTATAGGGAGAGTTAAAAGGGGGGTAAAAAAGTCCACAGTACACAGGGCTGCCTTCATGGGTGAACAGAAACCATGTTCAGGGAGCTGTAGAGAAACAAGGAGAGAAGGCGCCTCTGAGTGCAGTAGTTTAGACACAAACTTTTTATTGTAGATACAATGGATAAAATAGGATTTTTTACTCACCGTAAAATCCTTTTTTCCGAGTCCATGGACCGACACAGCTTCTCTATTGACAAAGTGGGTATTATCCGTTAATTAGGAGTGACTAGGCAGAAAAACTTGTAAAAAGTGTTGCATCACACCTTTTACGGATTTTACGGTGAGTAAAAAATCCTATTTACTCTTTCGTCCATGGACCGACACAGCTTCTCTATTGACAAAGTGGGACGTCCCAAAGCAGTGTCAGAGAAAAAACGAGGGGTGGTAACAGCATAAAAACAAACTTCACCCCAAAACACAAAACAGCACTCCTCCAACGGAGGAGTTGCAACTCTAAACAGTCGCCTGCAAAACCTTGCGGCCGAAAGAGGCATCCGAAGATGCACCTACATCAACTTTGTAGAATTTTGTGAAAGTGTGAGCGGACGACCAAGTCGCCGCTTTACATAGTTGGGAAACAGACGCTTGATGTCGGAAAGCCCAAGAGGCACCTATTTCCCTGGTCGAATGCGCCGTGACCGGGAAGGGGGGCGCTTGACCCTTTAAGGCGTAAGCCTGGATTACTATCTGTCGGATCCACCTAGAGATGGTGGCCGATGAGACTGCTTGGCCCTTCTTGGGACCAGCCACCGAAACAAACAGGGAGTCTGACTTCCGGAACAGGGAAGTAGCAGATATGTATACTCTCAAAGCTCGGACAACGTCCAAGGAATGCAACGCCGACTCCTTAGGATTCGACGGCTGAGGACACAAGGATGGAAGTACAATGTCTTCGTTGAGATGAAAAGCCGAAACGACTTTCGGAAGAAAGGAAGGCTGCGGCCGCAGCACCACCTTATCCTTGTGGAAAATCAAATAGGGAGCCTTGCAGGACAGGGCTGCCAGCTCAGAGACTCGTCTAACTGACGTAACAGCCACCAAAAAGACCACCTTCTGAGAAAGTGTCAACAGGGGAATATCTCTAATATTCTCAAACGGTGCCTTCTGAAGCACCGAGAGGACCAGGTTCAAGTCCCACGGAGGTAACGGGGGGCGGACCGGAGGGGCCACATGTCGAACCCCCTGCACAAATGTACTCACGAGAGAGTGAGTCGCCAGGGGTCGCTGAAAAAAGACAGCCAGGGCAGATATCTGTCCCTTAATCGTACTTAGGGCAAGCCTTTGGTCCACCCCATGCTGTAAAAACAGCAGGATTCTGGAAACCAAATAGGTACACGGATGCCATTTCATTTCCTCACACATGGAGATGTAGGCCCTCCAAGTGCGGTGATAAACCTTCCTAGAGGATGCTTTTGGAGCACTTCTCATCGTAGAGATTACCGAGTCTGACAGGCCCCGATCTCTCAGTACCTGGTTCTCAACAGCCATGCCGTTAAAGCCAATGACTGTAAAGCAGGATGGAATATGGGACCTTGCGATAGCAGGTCCTTCCGTAGTGGTAGGCGCCAGGGGACATCTGCTACCAGACGTACTAGATCGGCGTACCAAGGACGCTGAGGCCAATCTGGAGCGATTAGGATCATTGGAATTCCCTCTGCCTCCACTCTGCGGAGCAGAAGAGGAAGAAGCCTTAAGGGAGGGAAGGCATAGATTAGCCGATACTGAATCCACGATGCTACCAACGCGTCCGTTGCGTCTGCCCATGGGTCTCTTGACCGGGCCACAAACCTCAATACCTTCCGATTGAGTCGGGAAGCCAGAAGATCTACGTCTGGTGTGCCCCATCTTTGGCAGAGGAGTTGGAACACCTCCGGGTGTAAGGACCATTCTCCCTGGTCCAGCATCTGGCGGCTTAGGTAGTCCGCCTGCCAGTTTTCCACACCCGGAATGTACACGGCCGACGGTGCCGGTACGCTCCTCTCTGCCCACTTCAGGATGCGAGCGATCTCCGATGCTGCAGCTGAGCTTCTTGTTCCTCCTTGATGATTGACATATGCCACGGCTGTGGCGTTGTCTGACTGGATCCTGACTGGACGCCCTTGCAGTCTCTGAGACCATTTGAAGAGGCACAGCTTGATCGCCCGGATCTCCAGGACATTGATCGGCAGGAGGGCTTCCTCTGGGGTCCAGCGACCTTGCGCCGACTGGACACCCCAGACTCCCCCCCAACCTGTAAGGCTGGCGTCCGTCGTGATCACTATCCAGTAAACCGGAAGAAATGACTTCCCGGCCATTAGAGCCGGTGCTGTCAGCCACCATACCAGGGATCTCCTGACTAGGTGGCTCACTCGGATTTGATAATCCAGAGATGAAGGGCATCTGTTCCATCTGGACAGAACTTCCTTCTGTAACACTCGAGTGTGGTATTGAGCATATGGGACCGCCTCGAAGGAGGCTACCATGAGGCCCAACACTCGCATGCAAAAACGGAGTGACGACCAATTCCTGGAAGTCAGCTGCCGTACTGCAGCCCGGAGGGTCTGCAACTTCTCCACAGGGAGGAATACCTTTGCCTCTGAGGAATCCAGAATCAACCCCAGGTACACTAGGCGTTGAGTGGGCACCAATACTGACTTTTGCGTGTTTAGTATCCAACCACAGTCTCGAAGAGTCTGACAGGTAATGGACACGCTTACCTCTAATTCTGAGCTTGAAGGGGCCTTCAGCAGAAGGTCGTCCAAGTAACCTGTGATAGCGATACCCCGCTGTCTTAGAAGTGCCAGAATCGGAGCGAGCACCTTGGTGAACGTCCTGGGTGCTGAGGCAAGGCCAAACGGGAGGGCCACAAACTGGTAGTGGTTCTTCCCGATAGCAAATCGCAGAAACCTCTGGTGTCTGGAGTATATGGGGACATGCAGGTATGCGTCCTTGATGTCCAAGGAGGCCAGAAAGTCCCCCGGATGGAGAGCCGTGACTACGTATCGAACCGACTCCATCCGAAATCTTTGTACCTTCACAAAGCAATTGAGGGCTCTGAGATCCAAGATTGGACGAACCCCCTCCTTCTTTGGCACAATGAACAGATTTGAGTAAAAACCCTGACCCCGTTCCTGTTCTGGAACTGGAATAACTACCCCGCGTTCCAGTAGACCCTGGACCGCCCCATACAGGGCCTCCCGACGGGTCGGAAGTAGCTGGAGATTGGAGGTGATGAATCTGTCTGGTGGACAAGAGAGAAATTCTATCTTGTAGCCTGAGGAGATTACTTCGCAAACCCACTCGGAGACTAGAGCAGTCCACTGAGTCGCGAATTCGCGAAGACGTCCCCCCACCCGAGAGCTGGGTGGGGGCGGACCTTCATGTGGACGCAGATTTGTCCGCAGGCTTGTTGGGTATGCGGGACCAGGGACGCTTTTGTCCTTGGGCAGGCGCTTTATCGGCCTGGGGTCTTTTCCCTGTCGCCCTAGGGGGACGAAAAAACCACTTGTGTGCAGTAAAGGAGGGCCCTTGCCCTTGGCGTGGCCCCTTACCCTTGCTAATTTGGGGAAGCAAAGTGCTTTTACTTCCTGTGGCATCCTTGATGATGTCATCCAGAGAAGCCCCAAAAAGTCTGTCGCCCTTAAAAGGCAGATCCAACAGGGCTTTCTTGGAAGTCTGGTCCGCAGACCAGCAGACCAGCCTTTTAGCCAGATCAGGCGGCGTATTGCTACTGCATAAACCGAAGTTTTAGACAGCAGGGGAATAGTATTCATGTCTGACTCGCAGACAAACCTAAGGCCCTGGACCAACAGGTCGGCCAATGTTATCTCATCAGGAGGAGCATCTCGCTCCTTAACCCCTGGAGTAGCAATCTTGCCCATTCAGTAAGTGTGTGAGACACTAGGGCCCCCGCCAATGCCGGGCGTACTGCCGAGCCTACCACTGAGTATAGGTAGCAAGCGAGTGCTTCAGCCTTCTTATCCACAGGGTCCTAGAAAACAGGAGCCCCTTCTACAGGAATTGTGGTGGCTCTATTAAGTCTGGACACCGGAGGGTCCACTATAGGGGGGAGAGGTCCATTTCTTCAGAAAACTCTCCTCAAAAGGGGTACCGTACCGCAAACCTCTTTGGGGCTGTAAAGACCCTCAGTGGGTTCTCCCATTCCTTGTATAAGAGTTTATCAAAAGACACGCAAGGGAACACCTTAGCAGTGCGGGCAGATCTATGAAACCCAAGTGGACCGGAGTCTCTGCTGCTTCTGCAGTATTTTCCAACTTTAGCGTATCCCGCACTGCAGTAATAAGGTCAGATACCAAAGCCGTCTCGCGTACTGACCTTGACTTGGAGTCCTCCTCACTGTCCGATCGGTCACGGTCTGCAGTCTCTGATGCATCAGAATCTGGGCCATGAGCCGTAGCTGGACCTGGTTCTGCATCAGAAATATCCCCAGAAGATTGCAGGGGACGGGGGCGTTTATTACCCCCTGTATTCCCGTGTGCTGCTTCCACCCTGGCAGCAAACACCTCTAGGATTGCCGACATAGCGTCCATAGACACCTCAGGGACACCAGCTGCTAAATCTGGTGTTTCAGGGGAGAAGACATCTGGCTCAGATGCCATGCTGACCACACGCTGACACTCACAGGGCTCCAGGCAAGATATCAATAGGCCACCCTCCTGCGCTGCAGAGATGCTGGGTTACCCAGAGGACTCACCACCCTGGATAGGTACTGCTATGCTGCGCCTGTGATGCTGTCCCCTTGCTGCTGTGCCAGTCTGCTTCTTTTATCAGCACTTCCTGTGTGAATTTTCACGCCAGTGTAATGCACCCTAGAGGCCGGAGGCTCTCGCAAAATGGTTGCCAAAAACGTCTGTATGGAAGATAATGTGGGCTCTAAGAAAATGGCCGCCGACAGAAGATAGAGGCCAGGCAGTCATAGCCCACAAAAAGATGGCCGCCGAACGGCAATATCTGCATACAGGGTGGACCAACATGGCCGCCGATCACCTGATAGGGGCCAGTGGGTGTGGCCGAACCACAGGAAGATGGCCGCCAGGCAGTTACAAGAGGCCAAACTTGGCATGGACCACCTCAAAATGGCCGCCGACAGCATGGAGACACAGAAACACAGGTAAGCAAAAATGACATTTCTTTTAAATGTTAGTTACAGCCAGCCCCGCTCCAGTGGGACCCCCTAGGTGACCCCCAGCAACCTTTAGCTAGAAGCCCAGGGAGGAGGGAAAGGCAGGGAGAGAGGGAAGAAAGGGGCCACAACCACTTACTTGATCTCTCCAGGAATGTCCAGCTAAATCACCCAGCCGAGGCAGGGGAGTTTTACTTACCTATCCTGCATGTATTCTGCTGGAAGACATTCCAAACAGATCATCGTCCGCGCACGCAAGGTGACTGTTGGCCAGGCATGCTGTGATTGGACCCAGAAGGGACGATCACATGTATGCCCTGGAGCATGACGCTCACCGGACAGGCTGCTGCGACTCGGCCGTAAGGTCAGCCGAAGCTGAGCGGTCCGATGCAAGCCTTGGAGCGTAAGCTCACCGGCCAGGCTGCTGCGACTCGGCCGTAAGGTCAGCCGAAGCTGAGCGGTCCGATGCAGGCCCTGGAGCGTAGGCTCACCGGCCACCCGTGGAGCGACGGGCATGTCGTGGAAAACCCAGCGCGTAGCTAGGGTCGGCACACGCTCGATGGCCGAAACTGGGGAGACTACAAGGATCGAGGATCCAGCCTGTCACCCAGTCGGCAGTTGATCGAAGATCGCAGGAAACAACAAATGTAGCAAATATATATATATATATATATATATATATATATATATATATATATTTTTTTTCCCCCGGACCAATGGGCCCGAAGGGAGCCATGTCCTACTCCTTGCTAGACAGAAAAAAACTGATCTGCGATGTGCAGACTGAGAGGATATACCCGGGGGGGTCCGCCCCCTGGGCGGTACTGTAGAAGGTGTGATGCAACACTTTTTACAAGTTTTTCTGCCTAGTCACTCCTAATTAACGGATAATACCCACTTTGTCAATAGAGAAGCTGTGTCGGTCCATGGACGAAAGAGTAACTCACATTTAGTAGGTAAAATAAAGGCGTAGCAAAGTGGGTGCAGTATGTCTGGATGACAGTCTATGCAGTGGGTCACTATGGAAATCCTGGCTCTGCAGTGAAAATGCAGTAGTGTCACTGAAGATGAAAAAGCCGGCTTCCGGGGACAGCAATCCTGGAGAGTTCGGAGCGAGGCCTTGAACGCATGGACAGCCAGACTGCAAGAGATTACGTCATCGATGTAGGACGCGTTTCGTGAGCGTGCGTTCACGAAACGCGTCCACGCTGTCCATGCGTTCCAGGCCTCGCTCTTAACTCTCCAGGATTGCTGTCCCCGGAAGCCGGCTTTTTCATCTTCAGTGACACTCCTGCATTTTCACCGCAGAGCCAGGATTTCCATAGTGACCCACTGCATAGACCGTCATCCAGACATACTGCACCCACCTTGCTACGCCTTTATTTTACCTACTAAATGCGAGTTTATCCATTGTATCTACAATAAAAAGTTTGTGTCTAAACTACTGCACTCAGAGGCGCCTCCTCTCCTTAATTCTTTTGCTTTCCCCATGACTCAGAATCCAGAAATGTCAGTGCAGCACTGGAAGATGCAGGGGTGTCAGCAGTCCAGAAACTCATTGACCTTTAAAGCGGAGTTCCACCCAAATTTGGAACTTCTGCTTTATCCACTCCTCGCCCCCTTACATGCCACATCATTTTTTTTGGGGGGGGGGGGGAGTGGGGGCTTCAGTAGGCGTGTCCCACTTCCTCTTTCTGCCCTGGGCTCGCCTAGGCGATACGTCATATCGCCTTGTGGCGGCCCCTCCCTGTAGGCGATCACCTGGGACGTGACAGGTCCCAGGCAATCGCCTGTCCACTCAGAGTGCTGTGCCGTTCACGCATGCGCAGTGAGTGCCCGGCCGTGAAGCCGAAAGCTGTCACGGCCGGGTGCCCACACAATGAATGGAGGTGCCGGCGGAGAAGGGGGGGGGGGGGGAGAGAGAGGAGCGTAGCTCCGGGCGTCGCTGGACAGTGGAGCAGGCAAGTGTATGTTTATTAAAAGCCAGCAGCTACACTTTTTGTAGCTGCTGACTTTTAATAAAACATAAAAAAAAGGCTGGAACTCCCCTTTAAGGCTGGGTTCACACTGGTGCGACACAACACTCGTCCTACTTTTGATCCGACTTTGCCCTGCGACTTGAAGTCAGAGACACGTCCGACTTCAATGAACGGGGATCCGACTTGGATCCCCGCCAATACCAGGCACTGTGTTTGGTATGAATCTTGATGGGGAACTCCACGCTAAATTTTAAATAAAAAAACGGCATGGGTCCCCCCTCCAAGAGCATACCAGGCCCTTCGGGCTGGTATGGATTTTAAGAGGAACCCCCTACGCCGAAAAAAACTGTGGGGGGGGGGGGTTAGGGCTGGGCGATTTTCCCTCAAAAAAAAATCTGCGAATTTTAATATAAAACTCGATTTACGATTTGATTTTTTTTATTATAAAGTGCATCAACAAACAAAATTGCAAAGGCAAACCCTTTCTCTATAAACATATTAGGGTTTGGGGATGGGGAATTGCGCAAGTTCCGCTGGTGAGTGGGTGAAAAGAAATGTCACCCACTGGGGATAGTTTTTACCTGATAAGGTATAGTTGCTGTAACCATATAAGCATACAATATTAATTGGTGGGAAGGAGGGGAGGGGGGGAAGGGGGGAAGTGGGAATGAAAGAAAAGGGATCAGTCTGTGTAGAGCAGACCGAAAGCGGTTACTATAGGCAACAGATTATAGATCCAGAGGCGGAAATGATTTTAAAATTAATCATTTATTCCTGTTAACATTTCAAATAGATGTAAGAGGAAACATATGAAAGTGCAGCATTATTTTCAAAAGGTGAATGATCATACATTACATGAATTAATTGGAAACATCTAGTAAACAGACAAGACAAACAAATAACTAAAACATATAACACACTTGTCCGGACGTATGGTTCAGTCTTATATAAGTATGTGACCCAGTGAAGGATAATATTGTTTGGTATATTGATTACCGTCCACCAGGGAATATAAGGTAATCTCGGCCACCTGCTAGTAAGTGGATTTATTAATTAAGGTCAAATGGGTTTAACATTTAATATAAGACTGAACCTGATGGGGTGGGAAAGGGGGACCGGGGGAGGAGGGTATTAGCGCTGAGGGCATGCATTAGGACTGGTACAAATCGAAGCCGTTTGCCTAAATGCAGTATTTGCATTGGGTATACTCTGGGAATCCACTAATGGAAAAGTTCTTTGAAGATTGAAAGGGTTAATTGATGTTAATAAAAGGGCTGTTGTATTGGCACAATGGTAATGAATAAATGTCCTCCAAAAGTTGCTAGCAGAGAAAGTTCATCAATACGGTTATTAGTACAGAAATCTGTGATGCTTTTACAACATAGCTCTGGTTTGCACATATAGGCAGTGTGTAATTAGTCTCTTTATCATTGTCTGCAGCTCAATTTCAACCTACAAGTCAAAGTACTTTACCATAGGTCCCGGGTTACCTGGTATTTGGCAGCTGATTTGAGGGTATTATTTTGGCCATACCTATTTGTTGTGTTGGCCGTCAACCCGAACGGATATTGTGGTAAAGTCCAGGTCCCCCAAGCGTTACCTGCGCCGGTATCAAAGTGGGATCCAATGTGGCTGCTTTGCAAATGCCTAGTGTCAGTTGCCGCGGTCGTAGCCGCTATCGTGTGTACTGACTATGGCTTACGAGCTCCGTGCCATGTCGATCCGCCCACTCCATTCAGAACAACGTCACGTGACTGTGTGGGATGTGACGTCAACGCGTTTCGCCGTGCTCTGTGGCGTAGCTTCGTCTGGACGTATCACGTCACTGGACAGGACCCATATTTATGTTTCACTGAAACCAGTGACGCGCATCATTAGGGGGTTGGGTTTTGTGAAAGACAACCCTTAGTTGCATCCTGTCTGGATTTATTCCAATTTCCTATGTGACATTCACCTGTTTGAGGTTAATCTTCATTGCAACGCGCATAGGGGGGTCAGTTGAATTCTCATTTTTTGTTTGTTTGCTGAAAGTCACTGAACGTATTGACAAGAGGGACTTTATACATTTTCAATGTATTTTACAAAGGAGGAAAACAAGGAGATGGACACTTGGTGCATATATAGAGGAGGTCAATGCTGGTAACGGCCCAGATTGAGTACATTTTGGTAAAAGGGGGGGGGGGGGGGAGGGGGAAAGAAAAGGGGGGGATTTAGGTAAAAGAAAAACCACACATAATGATGATCTAATATTAATCATTTTCCTAAGCTTAGTTTAATGTGTTATTAGAAATACTTGAAAGACCCTTATGTATAGGGAATGGCAAGAAAGTAGAAAAAGCAAAAACATAATAATAAATGAACAATGTTTGAATTAATTGATTATATAGTTCAACTATCAAGAAAAGATATTGGTAAGGTAATAGTATTGATGAATATCATCAAGTCACAACATGTAGTGTTAGCAAAGGAAGGGAAAGGGGGGGGGGGGAAAGGAAGGGGGGAAAAAAGAAGGTAGGGGAAGGGGAAGCGAAGGAGAAGAAAGAGGGGGGGGGGTTTTGAAAGGGAGGAAAAAAGGGGGGGGAAGGGAAAAGAGGGGGGGGGGGAAAGAGGGGTGGAAGGATTTTAATTATGGCCCACCTCTAGGTTGGCAGAAACACCTGCAAATTTAACTCCGTGTTTAGGCCAACAGGAACAAGGGATTTTAGGCGATATACCCACCATTTCTCCTTTTGTAGGAGGATGCGATCGTAGTCGCCTCTTCTGGTGGGAAGCTTAAGGACATATATCCCTTTGACCATCAAGCCCCTAGAGCTACGCCCATGATACTGGGCGAAATGTTTGGCTAGGGGTTTCTCAGGAATTTTTTCTTTGTTATTGATTTCTCTCAAGTGCTCACCAACTCGTATCCTCAGCGATCTCTTGGTCTTGCCCACATAAATCTTAGGGCAAGGACAAGTGATCATGTATATGACACGAGTCGTTGAGCAATTTATAAGATCCCTAATCTGAAAGGATCTAGTACCCAAAGAGTCGGTGAAGGTATTAGTTCGATGGACATAGGGGCAAACCTGGCATCTATTACACGGGAACATCCCTGTTGCCCGTGGGTATTCACTGAGCCAGGTAGTTTGTGGCTCTTTAGTAAACTCTGATTTCACCAGCATGTCTCCAAGATTTTTGGCTCGCCGTGCCACCAAAATAGGCGATTTACCAACAACCCTGGCCAGGTCAGGGGTGTTGGTCAAGATGCCCCAATGCTTTTCCAGTGTTTTTCGTACTGGTTCCCACTGTGACCCAAATGTTGTAATAATCCGTATTGGGTCATTGGTTTGTGGTGTATCCTCATTAGTTACTTGTTTTTTTGGGGCTAGAAGGTCAGAACGCTCTCTACTTGCTGCTCTCTTCCTTGCCTGTTTGATCTGTGTGAATAACCTCGTTCACGAAATCTAAGGTATAATTCATGACTTTCTCGTCTATAGTCCTCTACACTGGTACAGTTCCGTTTAATACGTAAGAACTGGCCCAGCGGGATCCCGTTTTTTAACCAATGGGGGTGGTGACTTGTAGAATACAGCAGCGTATTGGCCGCTGTATCTTTGCGATATGTGCAAGTTTTTAGTCTACCCTGTTTGAATGTAATTAGGAGGTCAAGGAAGGGCAATTTCTCATAATCAAATGTGTAGGTTAAGTGTATATTCCGTTGGTTGATGTTAAGTTCCAACATAAAGTGATGTAACTGTTCTGGCGTTCCTCGCCATAGCATCAAAACATCGTCGATGTACCGCCACCAGGTCATCACATGGGGACGGTACATCGTCGAGGGGTAAACATCCTCCTCCTCCCACTGTCCAAGATGGATACAGGCATAGGCCGGGGCCCAGGCTGCCCCCATAGAGGTGCCCCTTATCTGATGGTAGAATTTGTTCAAAAATTGAAAAAAATTATTGTGCAAAGCAAAATTCAATAATTCGGTTATGAACTCATTTTGGGGTCCCAGTAGGGGGTAATGTAACTCTAAAAAGTTTTCAACAGCCTGGATACCCACCGAATGGGGAATCGAGGTGTACAGGGACTCCACATCAATTCCAACCAGTAACACTTCCTGTGGTTGTTCACAGTAGCCTAAGTCATCGATCTTGGCCAGAACTTGACGTGTATCTTGTACGAAGGATTTTAGATTGGTAACGATGTCTTTAAGGAGTGAGTCTAGGTACTTTCCTACCCTTTCCAAGGGTCCTTGACAGGCCGAAACTATCGGTCTTCCCGGAGGGTTCTGCAAATTTTTATGTACTTTAGGTATAATATAAAATGTTGGTATGTTATACTCATGGACGTAAAGATAGTTATAGTCCTTTACTGTTAATAAACCCTCATCTTTTGCGTATTTTAATTTTTTATTTAACTCATCAGTCAGTAGGGGAAAGGGGTTGTTGTCAAGTTGATGATAGGTTGATTTATCCATTAGTTGTCTGTTGACTTCTAATTCGTATTGCTGTGGGTTCAGTAAGACCACATTGCCCCCCTTATCGCTATTTTTGATAACGATATCCTTCCTACTCTCCAAGTCCAAAAGGGCTTGTCTTTCACCAGCTGTTAAATTATCTGGTGATTTTTTTGTCCAATCAATCCTCTCCAGGTCCATTTGGACCATGTCCAAGAAGGTGTTTAGCCATCTATTTTTTGACAATGGGGGCATCTTTTGGGATCGTATCTTTAAGTTTGCTCGTCTTATTGAGGGAGCTGATTCCTCATCGGGTATGACGTTCTCATCCAGCAGTGAATTTAGGATATCGAGAGCCAGCTGATCCTCTGGATCTGTCGGCTGAACCATCACTGCTCCAGTATCCTCTGTACTGTACAATAATCGAAAGAAGGCCTTTCTTAGAAATAATGTAATATCCTTGAAGACTGTAAATTCGTCCATGTTAGCTACTGGAGAGAAGGTCATACCCTTTTGCAGGAGGTTTAGGTGGTCTGGATTTAAATCGTAATCAGACAAATTGATTACCCTCATATCAGTACTTGCCTGTTGTTTTGTCTTGACTATTATTACTTGTTCTGACTCCTGGTGTGTGTTCGTTCCTGTGTTAGTTTGGGTAATTTTTGGTTCCTGGATTGTGTCCTTATTTTTGGCTTTGGGGGTGGCACCTGGTCGAGTCCTTGGTCCTCCCCCTCTTGCTCTAAAAAACCCTTTCTCTAACTGCAAAGTCAGTGTGCAAAAAAGTACCAGTTACTTACCGGTAATGGTCTTTCTGGTAAGTCTTCCAGGACGGCACAATGAGAGATGACTAGTCCACCTGACAGGAAACACAATCAAAGAGGTTAAAAACCCCACCCCTCCTTGTGCTCCTCAGTTTGTGAAAAAGTACTCCACACTAGTGCACGAGAGTGAAAACAACATACCACAACAACTCTATATTATATATATATATATATATATATATATATATATATATATATATATATATATATATATTAATATACTTAACCAGAGCGGTGGGAAGTAGGCCTGCCGTCCTGGAAGACTTACCAGAAAGACCATTACCGGTAAGTAACTGGTACTTTTCTCAAGACGTCTTCCAGGACGGCACAATGAGAGAGAAGCAAGTAATTTGCAGGCCTACCTTAGGGTGGGACGACCGCTTGCAGGACCTTCCTACCAAATGAGAGGTCCTGAGGCGACAGCAACTCCACTCTATAATGCTTCAAAAAAGTGTTCTGGCTTGACCATGTCGCAGCTTGGCAGATTTGTTCGACCGAAGCTCCGGCCCTTTCTGCCCAGGAGGTCGCCAGAGACCGAGTGGAATGTGCCTTAACCTTCGGGGCTGTCTTAGCAGCCTGGTCATAAGCTAGGGAGATTGCTCGTTTTATCCACCTAGCTATGGTTACTCTAGAAGCCTGTTGGCCCTTTTTCTGACCAGAAAAATTAATAAATAAGTGGCTGGATTTTCTGAAAAAGCTAACTCTATCCAAATAAGAAAGCAGACATCGTCTGACATCCAAACAATGAAAGGAAGCCTCCCTTTCATTCTGGGGATTGGAACAAAAAGAAGGGAGTATTATTTCCTGTGTTCTATGAAATTTTGATACTACCTTGGGAAGGTACAGGGGGTCCTGCCTGAGAACAACCCTGTCCTCAAATAAACGAAAAAACGGCTCTTTAATTGACAGAGCCTGCATATCACCTACTCTTTTGGCTGTCGTTATCGCCAGCAGAAAGGTAAACCTAACTGTGAGAAGTTTAATAGAAATACTGTCTAAAGGCTCGAACGGAGCCTTGGTTAACTGTTCTAGAACCAAGGAGAGATCCCAGGGTGGAACCCTAGAGATCTGTACTGGAGACATTCTGTCCCTAGCTGACAAGAATCTTTTAATCAACGGGTCCTGGGACAATCTTCTGTCCAGGAAGTAAGATAAGGCTGCTACCTGAACTCTTAGTGTCTTGGTAGCCAGCCCCAGATCAACTCCATCCTGGAGAAATTCCAGAATGACCGAAGTTTCCTGTTGGGAAACCTCTCTCTCTGAACACCAGCGAGAGAAGACCCCCCACACCTTAGCATAAATCCGCCTGGTGACCTCCTTTCTACTAGAGAGGAGAGTGGTGATCACTCTCTCTGAACAGCCCTTCTCCCGCAGGTTCTGCCTTTCAAGCACCAGGCCGTCAGTTTGAAGAGGCTGGGCTCTGGGTGGAAGACCGGGCCCTGAAGAAGAAGGTCTGACCGAACTGGTAGATGGAGAGGGGGAGCTACCGACCAGTTCTCCAGAGTGGGAAACCAGGCTCTCTTGGGCCACCAGGGGGTGACCAAAATGAGACAGCATTCTGAGAGGTCCAGTTTCTGCAGGATCCTCGGAATCAGACTCAGAGGGGGAAAGGCATAGGCCAGATGAAAACTCCACACCTGGGCCAGCGCATCCACTCCCTCTGAGCCCCATTCCCGGGTCAGGGAAAAGAACCTCTGCGGGCGAAGAGGTTTATCTCTGGATTGCCAAACCGTTGGCACACCAGATCGAACACCTCTGTGTTCAACTCCCATTCTCCCTGGAGAATCGGGGTGGCGACTTAAAAAGTCCGCCTCTACATTGTGAACCCCTTTTATGTGAACCGCTGTGATAGAGGGAATCCGGAGCTCTGGCCAGTTCAGGATCTCCAGAGACAAAGCCAGAAGGGTACGCGACCTGGTGCCTCCCTGATGGTTCAGGAATGCCACTGTGGTGGCATTGTCGGATAGAATCTGGACCTCTCGGCCCCTGACTCTCTCCTCGAAGGCCTTTAGAGCCTCCCGGACCGCCAACAATTCCCAGAGGTTTGAGGAGGCGCCCCTCTGACCTCGGTTCCAGGAACCCTGAGCTCTGAGCTCGTCTAAGTGAGCCCCCCAACCCCAGGCGCTTGCGTCTGTGGTTATCCTGAGAGGGTTGGACTGACTCCACAGACGACCCACCAGTAAATTCTGAGGAAGGAGCCACCACCTCAGAGATTCCTTTGCCACAACTGGGATGGGGACCCTGTAGTCTAGAGATTCCCTTGATCCGTCCCAAGAGGATAGAAGGAATTCTTGGAGAGGTCTGGAGTGGAGCTGAGCCCACGGCACCGCTGGGATGCAAGAGGTCATTAGACCCAGCACCCGCATGATGCTTCTGAAGGAGGATTCCTCTGCCTCCAACATAGACCTGACCGTTGTCATAAGACCCTGGACCTTGTCCTGGGGTAAAACAAGTTTTCTTTCTAAGGAATCCACTAGGAATCCCAAGTAAACTTTCTTCTGTTCTGAGACCATCGAGGATTTTTGTTTGTTGATGATCCACCCCAGGCTTTCCAAGGTGCTCACGACCCTGGCCAGGTCTGCAAGAAGGAGGAGATCTCGACTCTGATTGTAGAGAAGCAGATCGTCGAGGTAGGGGACTACTGCTATACCCTGCAGGTGCAGGTAAGCAATCACCTCCGCCATGATCTTTGTAAAGACTCTTGGACTGGATGACAGTCCGAAGGGAAGCGCAGCAAACTGCCAATGCTGCACTCCCTGGGCGGAAGTGATTGCAAACCTGAGGAAGGCCTGATGTGCTGGGAATATCGGGACGTGTAGATAGGCGTCCTTTAGGTCTATGGTCACCATGAACACCCCCCTCAGAAGAAGCTTCCTGAGAGTGTACACGCTCTCCATCCGAAACCTCTTGCGACGCAGATAAGCGTTCAAGGGTCTCAAGTTTATTATAAGCCGATGCTTCCCTGACGGCTTTGGAACAACGAAAACGTGGGAATAGACGCCCAAACCTTGTTGTTCTGTAGGTACCGGGATAACTACTCCCTGCCTTTCCAGTTCTGAGACATTCTGTACCAGACCTGCAGCTTTTAAGGGGTCCCTGGGTAGATGTGTTACCAGAAACTTCGGGGGAGGGGAGTGAAGGAACTCTAGCTTGTAGCCCTCTTTTAAGATTTGGAGGACATGGGGGCTCTGAGATATGCTTTCCCATCTGGGGAGAAACTGGGAAAGCCTTCCCCCTACCCTTACGTCACTTAGAGTTCTTGTCATTAGGCTTTTGGCTGGAGAAAAGGATACCTCCCTTCTGTTTGTCCTTGCCAGCACTCCACCTCCTAGTATTGACAGGTCTTTTGTCTGAAGACCGGTTCTTACCCTGGGGGCCTCGAAAAAATCTCCTTTTTTCCTTTTTAGGTTTGGTAGGAAACTTCTTACCCTTTTCGGTGGACCTGGACAGGGCTTGGTCAAGTCCTGTACCGAAAAGAAGGGAGCCCTCAAATGGGAGACCACATAAAACGGGTCTTGGATGCACTGTCACCATCCCAGGTTTTGACCCATACAGCTCTTCTAGCAGAGTTTAAGAAGGCTCCAGTCTTTGCAGTGGTTCTTACGGTTTCTACCGCTGCGTCGGCTAGGTACGCCACCACGCTACCTATTAGCTGCAACGACTCCAAGACTTCCTTGGATTTGGAAGTGCCTGAAACATGGTCCGTTAATTTTGAGATCCATGCATCTGCATTCCTGGCTACGCATGCTGAAGCCAGCGCCGGGCTCATGGCTGCCGCATTGGCTTCCCAGGCCCTCCGCAAGGTGGTTTCAGCACGCCGGTCCATCTGATCTTTGAGGTTACCAGTATCTTCAAAGGAGAGGTCAGACTGTTTGGATACCTGGGCTAAGGAAGCATCCAATCTGGGTGTTTTGAAGAACCTATCTTCATCTTCCTCCTTGAAAGGGCACCTACGTTTCCACGTTTTTGGTCTTAAAAGCTTCCTTTCAGGATCCTTCCATTCTTGAAGGATAATGTCCTTCAGTGCCTGGTGGACGGGGAAGGTTCTGGGTTGAGACTTCAACAAACCCTGATACATTCTATCCTGTGCGGAAACGTGTTCCGCAGGCTCCTGGATCTCCTCAGAAGCATAAATTGCCCCAAGGAGGTCCTCCATATCATCGGCCGAGAAGATGTGCCTTCCTGGCCTGGAGCCCTCTTCCTCGTCCTCTGCCTGACTATCCACCAGACCCTCATCAGATAGTTCTCGATCTGAGATATCTGAATCCTCCTCCAGCTCCGAACCCTGTGAAGGTAGGGATTTTAGAGGCTGCGGGCGTTTTTTAACCACCCTGGGAGTCAAAGAACTCTCCTGAGAGGAAGAGCCCCCGCCCACTTGTCTGAGGTTCTGGTTCCCTAGACCTGAGTGAGGATTGAAACTCCTTAAGCGTAGTTAGCATCTGGGTCTGGACAGACAGGAAGTCTTTCATGACCTGAGATGTTTCTTTTCCAGCCAATTTCTGAATGCATTTAAAGCAGAAAGGTCTGGAATAGTCTGGAGGCAACCTATCGTTGCAGTAGCCACATCTTTTGATGCGAGCAGGGGCTTTAGAGGGACGGCTGGTAGACCCCTGGGCAGTGACGTCCCCTCCTGCAGAAAAAACACATATACACAGGGAATTTTTTAGTACCAAACAACCCTGTGCAGAGCAAAAAGGGGGAAGAGTCGGGGTACCTCCCCCATCATAACCCCTGCTGGCTGGGTAGGACTCACCTCCTGTGGCCTCCTCTGTAGCCTTGGCCGTACCGGGCCTTTCCTCATGCTCCATGCGCTGTCCGGGCTCGAACCATGTCGCTAAGAGCAAACAGGAGGAATGGGCGCCTCTTTTCCTGGCATCTTTATAGTGGAAGCTGGCTGAAAAGACGCCGGCCGTCGCCATCTTGCCGTAGACCGGAAACCGGAAGTGGCGCGGCGCGCGGTGACGTCATTCCGGGCGCTGGAGGAGGAAATCAATGAGTCCTCCAGGCCATGGGAAAATGGCGCCGCACATGCCTGAGCGGCGCCAATAGCCAGAACAGCGCTTCACCGCTGGGTTCACCACCGCATCTGCGGGAGACCTGCCAGCCCCCCCTCCGAAGTGGACACCCACCAGGTAGGGAGGAAAAAAGAGGAAACATTTGGCCCCTGAAGCTTCCAGGTACCCTGTACCTTAGGGCTTCAGAAAACTCAGGGGGGTTCTTCAAGGCTATTCCTTCCCCCCTGAGTATGTTACAACAAAAGGGGGACCCCCCCAGGAATGATGAGCCCGTCCTGCTAGGTCCAGAGGCTTCCTAAGCGTTCGACCTAGGTCCCAGGGGGAGACCTCCAGCACCAGGCCTTTAGAAAATAAAACGGTTTCGCTGTGGGGAAACACAATCAAAAACTGAGGAGCACAGGGAGGGGTGGGGTTTTTAACCTCTTTGATTGATTGTGTTTCCTGTCAGGTGGACTAGTCATCTCTCATTGTGCCGTCCTGGAAGACGTCTTGAGAAAAGATTGTTAAACATCCAAATTATTAATACTGTATTTGGATTTAGCTAATAAAACAACAAAAAATCCGGAGGTTACTCTTAGTTGAATTGAACTGTGCCCATTGCCTCACTGTGCCCGTACCTGATGCAGATTTTCGTGGGTTACGGATTTTACTGCTACACCGGCGGCCATTCCAGTATTCAAAAGCCGTGCCTCCTCCTCGTTTGTGATAGGCGGAACACTCAATTTCCCAGCATTCAGTGTTCCACCTATCACGAACATCCGCTCATCCTCATAACACAGACGAGGATGAGAGGATGTCCGTGATAGGCTGAACACTGCCTGCTGTGAAATTGAGTGTTCCGCCTATCACAGACGACGAGGACTCGGGAGGCGCGGCTTTTAAACACTGCAATGGCCGGCGTCTGTCTGCATGACACGCTGATCAGGTAGGCAGACGGTGGCTTGCGGTTAGTGTTACATTACATCTACTTGCTGCGGCGAGTAGATGTAATTGGGGTAACGCCGCCCAGTGCCATTCCGGATACGCCCCTTGCAGCCCTGCTACGGAAACTCTGAAGGAAAAAATATAAAAATTAATAAAAAAAAAAAAGAAAAAAAAATCGATTTTCTTCAAATCTGAATCGATTTGAACTCAAAACTCGATTCAAGATTAAAATCGATTTTTTTCCCAGCCCTAGTGGGGGTCCCCCCAAAATCCATACCAGACCCTTATCCGAGCACGCAGCCTGGTAGGTCAGAAAAGGGGGTGGGGACGAGCGAGCGCCCCCTCCCCTCCTGAACCATACCAGGCCGCATGCCCTCAACATGGGGGGGTGGGGTGCTTTGGGGCAGGGGGGCACCCCTGCAGCCCCCCCACACCAAAGCACCTTGTGTCCCCATGTTGATGAGGACAAGGGCCTCTTCCCGACAACCCTGGCCGTTGGTTGTCAGGGTCTGCGGGCGGGGGGCTTATCGGAATCCGAGAGCCCCCTTTAATAAGGGGGCCCCAGATCCCAGCCCCCCACCCTATGTGAGTATGGGGTACATCGTACCCATTCACCTGGGGGAAAAAAGTGTCAAAAAAAAATAAAAAACACAACACACTAGACAGGTTTTTAAAGTAATTTTTTAGGCAGCTCCGGGAGTCTTCTCCTGCTCTCCGGTTTTTCTGCTCTTTTGCCCACTCTTTTGCCAGCGGTGGCCCGGTCTTCTTCCCTCTTCTCTTCTTCCGATGTTGACCTGACGCTCTCTCCTGCTGTAATGGCGTGTGCGCAACAATTTATATAGGCATGGGGTGTGGTCACCCGGTGATGTCATCCAGTAACCCCACCCCGTGCGACATCACCGCCCGGGGCATGATGGAACAGTGACGTCATACGGGGCGGGGTCATCGGATGACATTACCCCGTGACCACGCCCCATGCCTATATAAGTGTAAGGAGAGAGCATCAGGGTCAACATCGGAAGAAGAGAAGAGGGAAGAAATCGACTGAGAAGACCGGGCCACCGCTAGTAAAAGAGCGGGCAAAAGAGCAGAGGCCAGAGAGCGCGGAGAAGAGGCCGGAGAGCAGAGGCCAGAGAGCGCGGAGAAGAGGCCGGAGAGCAGAGGCCAGAGAGCGCGGAGAAGAGGCCGGAGAGCAGAGGCCAGAGAGCGCGGAGAAGAGGCCGGAGAGCAGAGGCCAGAGAGCGCGGAGAAGAGGCCGGAGAGCAGAGGCCAGAGAGCGCGGAGAAGAGGCCGGAGAGCAGAGGCCAGAGAGCGCGGAGAAGAGGCCGGAGAGCAGAGGCCGGAGAGCAGAGGCCAGAGAGCGCGGAGAAGAGGCCGGAGAGCAGAGGCCAGAGAGCGCGGAGAAGAGGCCGGAGAGCAGAGGCCAGAGAGCGCGGAGAAGAGGCCGGAGAGCAGAGGCCAGAGAGCGCGGAGAAGAGGCCGGAGAGCAGAGGCCAGAGAGCGCGGAGAAGAGGCCGGAGAGCAGAGGCCAGAGAGCGCGGAGAAGAGGCCGGAGAGCAGAGGCCAGAGAGCGCGGAGAAGAGGCCAGAGAGCGCAGGCCAGAGAGCGCAGGCCAGAGAGCGCGGAGAAGAGGCCAGAGAGCGCGGAGAAGAGGCCAGAGAGCGCGGAGAAGAGGCCAGAGAGCGCGGAGAAGAGGCCAGAGAGCAGGCCAGAGAGCGCGGAGAAGAGGCCGGAGAGAGCGGAGAAGAGTCCGATCATGCCTCTGTCTGTGAGAGTCATGCTTGTAACCGTCAGCCGTGCAATGCCTCATGGGACTTGTAGTTTCGCAACAGCTGGAGGGCCGCCAGTTTGAGACCCCTGGTCTGAAGGATTAAATGAGCAATGATGAAAAACAATTTTAAGAATTTATGTTGCAAAACACAAACTGTTGCTCAAACATTTAATAAATAATATAAAAAAAAAAAAAAAAAAAAAATAGGATTTTTGTACTCACCGTAAAATCCATTACTCTGACGTCCATGGACTGACACAGCTGGATACTGTAAACGTGTGGGTATATGTCCCTGCTCGCAGGAGAAGATCTAGGCAGAATGTTAGATGTTAAAACATTCTAGAACAAACCAGAGCTGAACAGCCCCGCCCAGGGGGGCGGTCCCTCCGGACATTACCCTCCCACCTGCAGCTAGCAGACCCCAGTTCGTAACAAAGCAGTACAAACCTTAAAAGGAAAAAGGTGGGTGCTGAGTCAGTCCATGGACGTCAGAGAAATGGATTTTACGCTGAGTACAAAAATCCTATTTTCTCTTATCGTCCATGGACTGACACAGCTGGATACTGTAAACGTGTGGGACGTCCCAAAGCTGTATCAGAAGGGTTGGAGCAGTAGTAAAGGAACAACCAAAACTTCACTCCAAACAAGCAGAGCTCCTCAACGGAGGAGTTGCGACATTAAACAGCGGCCTGCAATGCTTTACGGCCGAAGGGAGCATCCGAAGATGCAGCCACATCAACCTTATAAAATCTTGAAAAGTTATGAACGGACGACCAGGTCGTCGCCTTGCACACTTGTGCAACCGACACTTGATGTCGGAAGGCCCGGGAAGCACCAATTGCCTTGGTGGAATGCGCCGCAACCGGAAAGGGAGGCGCCCGCCCCTTAAGGGCATAGGCCTGTATGACGGTCTGCCTGATCCACCTAAAGACGGTGGCAGACGACACCGCTCGGCCCTGTTTTGGACCAGACACAGATTTCCGAATGGAAACAGTAGCAGACAGGTACACTCGTAAGGCTTGTACCCATCTTAATGTATGAAGCGCAAACTCTCAGGGATGCGATGGGTAAGGACACAAGGACGGAAGAACAATGTCCTTCTTAAGGTGAAAGGCCGAGACCATCCTTAGAAAAGAAGGATGGTCGTGGGCGCAACACCAACATATCCTTATGGAGGACCAAGTAAGGCGACTTGCCGGACAAGGCCGCCAACTCAGACACCCGTCTAACCGAAGCAATGGCCACTAAGAAGGCCAACTTCCGGGACAAGGTCAAGAGAGGAATCTCTCTGATAGTCTCAAAAGGGATGTTCTTGGAGAACCGAGATGCATCAAAATCAGATCCCAAGTAGGGAGAGGAGGCTTGACAGGGGGGAATCACATGGCGAACCCCCTGCACAAAAGGTGCTGATCAAGGAATGGCCCGGTAGCGGTCGTTGAAAAAGACAGCCCGGGCCGAAATCCGACCCTCAAAAAAGGAATGCAAGGCCAGCTTTTGGGTCACACCACGCTGTAAGAACAGCAAAATCCTGGGGACGGAATACATCCGAGGATGCCACTCAAGTTCCTCGCACATAGCGATGCAAGCCTTCCAGGGATGGTGAGATACCTTTCTGGAGGAAGATTCCTGTGTCAACAACATAGAAGAGATGACCGAATACGAGAGAACTCGGTCCTTCAGCACCTGGCTTTAAACAGCCATGCCATTAAAGCCAAGGACTGTAAAGCAGGATGAAGTATGGGATCATGAGACAGAAGGTCCACCCCAATAGGCCGTCGCAGGAAGGTCTGCGACTAGCCGAAGTAGATTGGCGTACCAATTTCAACGTTCCGGAGCACTGGAATGGCCTCAGCCCCTACTCTGCGAAGCCGGCGAGGCAACAACAGTAGCGGAGGGTAAGCATATATCAGGCGATACTGCCCCCACGGGCTTCCAACGCGTCCGCCCAGGGGTCCCTGGACCTGACCCCGATCTTGCCACCTTGCGAGTGAGTCGAGAGGCCATAAGGTCCACTTCCGATGCCCCACCTCCGGCAAAGAAGGCGGAAACACCTCCAGATGTAAGGACCCTTCGCCTGCAATGCACACGGCCGACAGGACATCTTGCAGCGAGATGTATGAAAATCCCAAAGAGACTCCGCAATGTATCGGAGAAGGGAGGCCCCAGTGTACAGGGTGCCTCAAATGTTGGCCAATAAAGGCAACTTGACGGAACTTCCCTAGAAACTCGGTCAGAGGACTAGTACCTCAGCCTCCACAGGTGGCACAAACCCACCCCAGGCACAGAGACGCTAAAGCAGTTGTAGTGCACCTGCTAGACGACTGATGGATGAAGCAGAGGCTTTTGCCCAGTCATTGAGCTACAAAAAATGCCAGAGACGCAGCCACTAACGGGCGTAACGCTAACCTCAGCCTGGCGAACACAGTACAAGCCAGCGCTTCTGATCACCACTGAAAGCAGGTGGAAAGTGATACCCCTGAAACCAGGGATCCTTGTGACAATGCTCCATCCAGCAGCTACCCATGGATAAGTGCCGATTGTGCAAACACATAGTTTATGTATTGCGTCAAACGCGCAAATAGAGAGAGTGTGGGAGGAAACCCAGCCAGCCACAAAGAGCAGAATAACCCCACATACGGCGTATGTAGTTTAGTATTTGTGGATAAACCTATTAAACACGTATATACTGTGCCAGCGACGAAGGCGCGCACATCATCGGGGCTTGGACGTAAACCAGCCACGCAGATTGCGTACACAACCGTGTAGGTATGTTAGCCTGCGAATAAACAAATTTCACATGTTTATACTGTGCATAGCGCTGAGAATGCGCACACCATTGGAACGCAGGGGAGAAGCCTGAGCACCCGGATGAAAGCCATGCAGACTGCATACGCATACCGTGTATGGTATTATAGTATGTGTGCTAAACATTTTGCACAAGCCCATGTGTGCATAGCACCAAAGGCGCGCACACTGTTGGCGCGTGGGAGGAACCGAAGTACCCCACGCATACTCAGAGAATGCAATACCTACAGCTACTGTAAATGTATTTAGTGTAGTGTATAGACATAATGTGTATGTTTACATCGTGTATTGCACCAAATGCATGCATGTCATGTAGCGTGGGCGGAAACCCACGCAGACTGCAAAGACATACCGGGTAGGTATGTTAGTATGTGGATATCCAATCGCACAAATTTAGACTGTGTATAGCGCCGAAGCGCCCATACCAATGGAGTGTGGGAGGGAACCGGAGTACCCGGAGGAAAACCACACAGACTGCCTACACATACCGTGTAGGTATTATAGCATGCGTGATAAACATTGAACATGTTTAACTGTGCAGAAGGCCAAAGGCGCACATACCATCAGCGCGTGGGAGGAAACCGGAACACTCGGAAGAACTCCACGCAGACAGCACACAGATACCGTGTAGGAATGATAGCATGTGAATCAACATATTGCACATGTTTATGCTGTGCATTTCCATTGGAGCGTGGGGGGAAACCGGAGTACCCAAAACAGTATACCCACACTGTAAACATATATAGTATGTGCAATAAACATATTGAACATGTCTATACTGTGCGGAGAGCCGAAGCGCACATACCATGAGAGTGCGGGAGGACACCGGAGCCCCCGCCGACCCAGAGAGTATAATACATACATATACTGTGAATGTATCTGGAGTCGTGCATAAAAATATTTTGTACGTTTATATCATGTATGGCACTGAAACACAGCATTGGAACGTGGGGACAGCCACGCAGACACATAGACCAATAACACATACATACACTGTGAATGTATGCAGTGTAGAGGTATAGGATGAGTTCAATTATGGCGCATAATCTTCTCTGTATCATTCCAACCTGCTTGACTGTGCTGCCGAAGCAGCATGCAGGTAACAGGTAACCTCTGATCCTCAGACTGTGTGTCTGTCAGAGCTCAAATCATTCCCCAGGAAATGGCGGGAAATGTTGCCTCAGGATATCACACAGAAGGCTCACAGGGATTAGAGACATAAATGAATAAAGTCCTCCCTCATCCATGCTGCTCTTGAGGCAGCGTGTGAGGAAAACAGTGAGGAAACTGTGTAAAAGAAAAGCTTGTCACAGCAATTCTAGCTTGAGAGTGTTTCTCACATCAATGAGATCACTTACAAGCGCCCTGTCATTCACTGACACAGAACTGGAGTCTTCCTCACAAGGGAATGTCCTGTTCATAAACATTAAATATTCAGAGGTAGGGTCCTGAGCATAGTAGCTAGGCCCATATCTGACTCCAAGCACTCCTTCACTAAAGATTTTTGTGGGGGGAGGGGGCTTATAGCTCCTTTTGCTCGCACACCGCTTCCATTCTGACAGGAATGATTCCAGGACTGCTGACAACTGGTCCATTAAAGACCGCAGGTGCAGGAAACATATGAACATGTTTAACTGTGCAGCACTGCCATTTGCCTCAGGCAAGTGTGGAGAGCAGGTGTATCAGACTCCATAACGCCACCCTCTGAGACCTTATACACTACTACAGTGAATATACAGTCCACCCACTGGCTACGCTGAGGAGGGGATACCCGGAGGACTCACCAACCCTTAAGGACCGCTCAGTCTGAGGAGATTGTGAGGGGATTTGCGCCATCGCCAGAAATAAATGCGCGGCGGCCACAAGAAAATGGCCGCAGCTATAACTGCGCCACTGAACGCCAAGATGGCCACCGAGCGCGAAATTCAAAGCTCTAATGCGCGCAAATGGCGCACGCAATAACACCTCAAACAGCGCCAATGCGCGCGCTAATGGCGCACGCAATAATCACCTCACACACCAGAAAAAACTGCAGACATGAGTGCACAACCAGGCCAGAGTGACCCCCAAGCACCAGTACAGGGTGCAGAGAGCAGCATAACAGGGGGGAGACAGGGAGAAACCCCCACACACAGAAACACAGCCAGCATGTACTTACCTGCAGTAGGAGAGACTACTTACCCGTCCCTTTCAGGGACCCACTGGCTTGTTTCAGACAGACCTATCACAGAGTCGTACTGCGTAGCTGTCGGCCCGGTCCACCGCGAGAGATACATTCAGTCAAGTACTGTTCAATCTTGAGAGGACCGCGGGAGCATGAAAGCAACCTGGCCACCCCTGGAGCCATGGGGTATGTCGTGAACTGAGTCTCACGCACACAAGGCGAGGATCAGCACGCTCGATGGTCGGACAGGGAAGACTACGAGGATACTAGTGTACCCAACCTGTTGCCCAGCCGACAGTTGATTGAAGGTCTCAAAAATAAAATAATAAAATTCCCAAAAGGAATAAAATGTAAAAGTAAAATCTTCCAGGAGACTGGCTCCTGAGAGAGCCATGTCTTCTCCTTCTGCTAGGCAGAAAAAAACCGAGGTCTGCTAGCTGCAGGTGGGAGGGTAATGTCCGGAGGGACCGCCCCCCTGGGCGGGCTGGTCAGCTCTGGTTTGTTCTAGAATGTTTTAACATCTAACATTCTGCCTAGATCTTCTCCTGCGAGCAGGGACATATACCCACACGTTTACAGTATCCAGCTGTGTCAGTCCATGGACGATAAAGAGAAATATGCTGTGTCATGCATTTACAAAAGCTAAAATATATACGTATTAACCTCACTACTACTAAAGTATGCCATGCATTGGTACCAGGGAATGTACACCGACTTGTGGCTGCTAGAGACTGCCCAATCACTTCCAAGTGTCTGGCAGTGAAAGGGTAAAGTGGAACTAAACTGCATCTGAGCACCACAAAACAAACAAAAAAAAACAAACACAACACAATTTTATTAATATTTCATATTAAAAGCAAACTCACCCATTTGTCCATGTCATAGTATTGGAGTTCGGGGAGAATGCAAGGCTTATTTGGTACTGGAATCTTGACTTGCAAAAGAATAGGCTTACTTACACCATCACATTATGTCTACCGAGGGCCACACCTACTTAAATCGGAACTTAACTGTATCTGAGCACAAGGGGGATATGCCATTGCAATTATTTTTAATATTCAAAGCAAACTCTCCCATCCATGAGCGTAGCATAAGGGGTTGCAGGGGTCACAATCGCAACCCCACCCCTAGCTCCAGAGGGCCCCTGCAGCCTCCCTGTCATATCCTCCACAAAGTCCAGGTCCAATCTGCCCAAGGGCCCCACAGCCACGCTCCAGTACTGGGCTTCCACTTTGCCTTCCACGGTCCACACCCCTCCGTTCTCATTGGCTGGGGACAAGCAGTGAGCCATTTCCTGAATGGAGAGGAGCACAGGGTGATTACAGTCCAGGGGCCAGGTCAACTTTTGCATCGGGGCCCCCAAGCTTCAAGCTACGCCTCTGCTCCCATCCATGTCTCCCTGCTTTATTTGGTTGCAAAAAATTTTAAACACCCCTCTCGCATTTCTAGCCATGGCCATCTTGAATAAGGGCAGCTGTTTAATGTAAAAGCATATACAAAAAATTCCTGTTAGCGCTACAAACTTCCAGTCTTATACGTGGATATGTGCAACCCAGAACAGTTCAAGAGGGCTAAAAACCAGTGCAGCTACCAACCACTGGAAAATGGATATCAGGAAACAACAAACACAAGGGCAGCACTCAATGGAATTAGTAATAAAAACTTTATAGGTCTTGAAACTAAAAATGACATAAATTGGATATTGCACGGAAAAAAAATTAAAATAATGCTGTAGCCTGCTGGGTGGGGCGCCAGGGGAGGTCTGACGGAGGCGGATTTAGCCCCCCTCTACTGGCGTCGCTGCCGGCGAGTTGCCTCGTGCCCTTTAAAGGGAATGGACTACCGTGCATTTTGTCATATTAGGTCTAGGTATATGCTGTAGTGCCTACCATGTGCTACTGCTAATTTGCAACGTGTATTGTAATTTTCTTTGTATTGTCTTTGTCTCTCAAATAAAATACAGATTTAACAAAAAGAATAATAATGCTGTAGCTACATAAAAATCAGACAGTCATTGTAGCTAATGGATAAAATAATTGGAACGATACCACTGCTGAGTCCAAGAAGGAAGCAAGGGGTTAACATCAGGCCATCGATTACATTCTCTGGCTTCCGCACTGACCGGATTACCGAGCGGCTTGTTTGTACTACACGGCGCTGCGCGCCGCCAGCCGCATTTATTCCTGGGGCTCAATTACTGCGCCCACACTTGTGTATCGGCCGGTCTCACCACCAAGCACATACTAGAGTTGTTATACCGCACTTCCCCCAATACATCTGGGACCATACAACCCTCTATTTGGAGTCGTGGCAGTTCCATTAAAGGGACCCCTGTTATCCCCTTCCTTCCTTCTTGGACTCAGCGGTGGTATTGTTCCAATTATTTTACCCATTAGCTACGACTGTCTGATTTTTATGTAGCTACAGCAGAATAAAAAAAAAATTCAGTGCAATATCCAATTTATGTCGTTTTTATTTTCAAGACTATAAAGTTTTTATTACCAATTGCATTGAGCGCTGCCCTTGTGTTTGTTGTCAGCTGTTTCATGTAGCATTTGCCCTTAGCTCAGGCATGCAGACAGGAACATGTGCTTTTCTAAGAAAGCCCCTCCTTCCGATAAAAAAAAAAAAAAAAAAAAAAACACATGGATACTCCTGGGATGTATGACATCAATTTGGCCTAGGCCAGAAACCAGGAAACTGAAGAATTGTTACAGAAAAGGTTAAAACAAGAAATTATGATATACCTTCCCATCTATGAATCAATGCTAGCAGCATAAGGATTAAAAATAATGTTGATTGAGAGTTTAATTCCACTTTAAAGAAGGCATAGAGGCCTGTTAGATTTGCTCAAGAGTAAGCAGGAAATGTGTTGTTCAGCAGTCATTTTGTAGTAAGAGCACATTGAAAAACACTTACAGTATTATGCGCTGATTAATGAGCATTTGTTTATGAAGGTCTCTATCCTATTCAACTGAATAAAAAGCTGAAGGTCAACATACCACTACAATATTGCTATTAAAATCAAATAGCAAACGATAGCACACAAAAAGTATAGAGTTTTACCTTGTGTAACGTGACCGTGTACTGTTCCCATACTGTGTCCTCTAGTCCAAATCCCTGCTAAAAAGGAAAAATAAAAACCATGAAAATCAGAGAGAAAGGTCATAGTAAATTACCCTGTCCCTGAGCACTGTAATGCTGTTTCCTTGTGAAAATGTCCCTGTTTATATTTATGCTGTGTCCTTTGCCCTCAAATGTTGATTGGAGTCCTAATCATGCAGTTTCTATGGAATATTTGTTTGAGAAGAAACATGCGGCGACAGACTTGGAAAGTTCAAATGAATATTCAAGCTGTTTTTTTTTTTAGGATGTCATGTGATGTTCTCATATTTACTGAATTTAACAAGTGGGCTGCGTGCTTTCTGCTGCATTCCTTCGAATTCCAGTATGTGCACTTACACCACTCACTTAACCTGACACCACAAAGCTTGGATCACTGGACAGACCAGATCAACTCATTGTTGGGATGTAGGTTTGTTGCTTTTTAGCCTAGGTTCACACTGCTACGGGATTGAAATCGTGCAAGTTCAATTTCATACCCGCTGCCTATTGGTGCCCATCAGTGCCACCTCATCAGTGAAAGGGAAAAATAACTTATTTGCAAAATGTTATGTAGCGAGTATTCCAAATTTAGGGGGGTCCCCATGTCTAAATTTAGGGGGATGACCCGAGCACTAGTATGGTTCGGGCCTTCTAATTGTTCTGCATTCTGCTTTATTGTTGTGTGCCCATGTAGAGTTCCCTGTGGCCTGCAGGTGGCGCTGCCATGTTGGGTCAGGGTTGAACCATAGGTTACATTGGTGCTATTGGATGTCCTCTCTCGGCTACCATGCAGTGGGCAAGTTCTGCCTGCTGTGCATGCCGGGAGAGGATATAAAAGTGTCAGATGCCATTTTTATGGAGAGAGACCCGGGGACCAGTACCCGGAGGAGTGTGCCCCCTAAGGAGGGGGGTGCGTACCCCGACTGAGGAGTCTCAGGCACCTTCGGCCCGAGACCCCAACGTTCCGGGTAGGCCCAATACCTTCAACTGGGTCTACAGGCAGAACTTTGGAGTCCTAGGATGCCCGGTTGAGGGTATCTGCTCCGACCAAGAGGAAGTCAGGGGAGGATCGGTCCCATAAACAGGAGATGAGTGATAGTTAGATTGCTGTCTCGGGAAAGGCCTGGTGACCTGTCGGAGGGAAGGATCCTATGCGCCGCAGAACTGACCGTGCGGAGTGCTGCTGCTCTTTGAGGACAGACTGAACTTGTCCTTGGAGGATTAAATTGCTTGTTCAAGCTCCACACCAGCTGCTGGGACCATTGAGGGACTATCCGGGTGAGCTGCACCCACTAGGGACAGAGTGGTGATGAATCTGGGAGTTCTGTGCCTGAATCTGCTCTTAGTTCAACTATCATCTCTTATCTACTCTCTCTTACCCATCAAGCAAAGATATAAAATAAACTCAACGTTGGTGTTTAAGTGGTTTGGACATTGTACCTTTCCCTCTTCAATAAAGTCAGACTCGTCTCTACACCCTGGAGATGGGAACCAGTGGAAGGAGGTAACTCGCTGCGGGACCCAGGTACATATACACCGCCTGACCTCTAAACTAGAGGACACGGGCTTGTGGTATGGGTGCCTCTCCTTTGCCCTAGGCCTAGGAGGAGAGGGTGGTGCTACACTTAACAAAAAAAAAAAGCATTTATTTTTTAATATGCAGTCTTTTTTCGCTTGGTCGACGCCCCGGACATGCAGTTCTGGGCACTGGGCAGCAGATTTAAAAAACTGGCTCCTAACTTTCAGCTGGCTCCTAGATTCTAAGCAAATTTATCAAGCCCTGCCTTACAAGGCAATGCATACCTCTCTGCTAAAAAGAGCAAATCATATTAGTCACAACACCTTAGAAAATCAGCCAGACCACTTCAGAGCACCTATACATAAAGCACAGTTTAACCACTTAACGACCGCCCACCGCCGATTTACGTCGGCAGAATGGCACGGACAGGCAGAATCACGTAGATCTACGTGATCGCCTTTGTGCAGTTGGGGGGTCCATCCGGACCCCCCTTCACTGCAGTGAGCGGCCGTTAAGTGTTCGGGAGCGATCAGGCATGAGGGGGCGGCCACTCGATTCCGCCCCCCCCCCCCTCGCGATCACTCCCGGCCAATGAAAATGCTTCCTCCGCCATGTGATGTAAACAAGGCTGGAGGAAGTGATGTCATCTCCCTCGCCGCGGTCTTTTCGTTCCCGGCGCCGAGCAGAGAAGAAGCAGGTTAGTGCACCAACAGTCCACTGACACGTAGGTACACATAGGCACACAAATCACCCCCCAGTCACCCCCAGATCACCCCCCAGGTCACCCCAAAGCCCCCAATCACAGTGTCACTGATTGCAGTGATCATTTATTTTACTGATCACTGCATTTAGTGTCATCTGTGATTGTAAAAAGTTGCAGGGCAGTTAGGATTAGGCCCCTTTAGGTCCAGGGTAGCCCCCTAACCCCCCCTAATAAAGGTTTAACCCCTTGATCACCCCCCAGGTAACCCTTTCACCCCCTAACTTCAGCGTCACTAAGCGATTGTTTTTCCGATCGCTGTATTCGTGTCGCTGGTGTTTTAGATTATTAGTTATTTTTTTTTAGGTTCGCCGCAGGTTATTAGTGTCAGGTACCCCCATATATTATTTTAACCCCCTGATTGCCCCTAGAGTTAACCCTTTCACCAGTGATCGCCGTATAAGCGTCACTGGTGTCACTGGTTAGCCAGTAAGTTATCTAGGTAACCCGTCAGGTTTTTATATAGCGTCGGGTACCCCCATATTTAACCTAATAAAGGTTTTAACCCCCTGATTGCCCCTAGTTAACCCTTTCACCAGTGATCACCATATAAAGGTTACGGGTGACGCTGGTTGATTAGTTTGCTTTTTATAGCATCAGGGCACCCGCCGTATATAACCCAATAAAGGTTTAACCCCCCTGATCGCCCGGCGGGTGAGATCAATTCGGTTTTAGCGCCAGAGAGGGTCTGCGTCGCCCCAGGCAGTGTTAGGTTAGTGCCAGTAACGCTAACACCCACGCGCAAAGCATACACCCCCCTTAGTGGTATAGTATCTGATTAGATCTATACTAGCATCCCCAGCGGTTTAGGGTTCCCAAAAACGCAGTGTTAGCGGGATCAGCCCAGATACCTGCTAGCGCCTGCGTTTAGCCCCTCCGCCCAGCCCAACCCAGCCCACCCAAGTGCAGTATCGATCGATCACTGTCACTTACCAAACACAACACACATAACTGCAGCGTTCGCAGAGACAGGCCTGATCCATATCAACCAGTCCATAGCAAACGTCCATAGCAACCAGTCCATAGCAACCAGTCTATAGCAACTGTCCATAGCAACCATCCATTGCAACCAGTCCATAGCAACCATCCATAGCAACTATCCATAGCATCCAGTCCATAGCAACTGTCCATGGCAACCAATCCGTAGCAACCGTCCATAGCAACTGTCCATAGCAACCGTCCATAGCAACCAGTCCATAGCAACCATCAATATCAACCAGTCCAAGGTGAATGTTTTGAACGCTACCACTCAAAAGTGAAGTTTTAGCGTAGGGTACAGCATTTCACAGACAAGGACACACTTACACAGGGTCTCCCAAGATGCCATTACATTTTGAGAGACCCGAACCATTACAGTTGTAAAGTTACAAAAAAAAAGTGTAAAAAAGAAAAAAAAAAACGTAAAAAACAAAAACACAAAAAAATATAAAATAAAAAAACCAAAAATAGTTGTCGTTTTATTGTTCTCTCTCTCTCTATTTTCTCTCTATTGTTCTGCTCTTTTTTACTGTATTCTATTCTGCAATGTTTTATCATGCTTGCTTTTCAGGTATGTAATTTTTTGTTTTCAGGTGCGCCATTCAACTGCAGCGCGGAATTATTTATCTTGACAGCAACAGCGTTTGCTCCCACGATACATAAAGCCGTGACACCACAGTTAAAAAAAAGAGCATATATGCCGAAGCATGGGGGCAGCAGGGGCGGAGGAGCGATTTTGCTCCTAATGCCGCGTACATACGGTCGAAATTCCGACGGAGGCCTGCCCGTGGAAAATTCCGACCGTGTGTACGCGGCATAACTTTTTTGCGGGAGGATGCCCCCATGCTTCGGCATATATATATTTTAGGCACAGGTTGCGTTAAAACATTTTTTTATTTTTTACTAGGTTTTGTTTTGGTATTTGCTTTGCAGGTATGGCATGGTAAGGTCTTACTGTTGTACTGTAATGTTACTTTGTTTTAATGTTAACCACCATTTGCTTAGCAGGTACGCCATTCAGTTGCAGCGCGGATCTATTTATCTTGACAGCCGTGACTCCAACGCTGTAGGAGGTGATTTCACCACCACAGTTAAAAAAAAGAGCATATATGCCGAAGCATGGGGGCAGCAGGGGCGGAGGAGCGATTTTGCTCCTAATGCCGCGTATATACGGTCGAAATTCCAACGGAGGCTTGCCCGTGGAAAAGGCCGACCGTGTGTACGCGGCATAACCTTTTATGCCGCGTACATACGGTCGAAATTCCGACGAAGGCTTGACCGTGTGTACGCGGCATAACTTTTTTGCGGGAGGATGCCCCCATGCTTCGGCATATATGCCCATCATTAGAAGTGGGTGGATGAAGGGAGGTATTCTAATGGTGGGCATACCCACCAATCAATCTCTTTTTTTCGTTCAGCCAATAGGCTGTATGAAAAAAAAGATTACAATACATGTCCAACAAGGACCAGCAACGTACTGGTATGTTGCTGGACTTTGAATGTTTATACCAGAATGATGCCTGCGGGTTTAGGTATCATCTTGGTATCATTCTTTTCAGCCAGCAGCCAGCTTTCATGTAAAAGCAATTCTAGCAGATAATTAGCCTCTAGACTGCTTTTACAAGCAGTGGGAGGGAATGTCCCCCCCCCCCGGATATAAAAAGCGCCATTGGGAAATTGGGAAAGCATTTTATCACACCGATCTTGGTGTGGTCAGATGCTTTGAGGGCAGAGGAAAGATCTAGGGTCTAACCCCCCAATTTTTTTCAAAAAAAGAGTACCTGTCACTACTTATTGCTATCATAGGGGATATTTACATTCCCTGAGATAACGATAAAAATGGTAAAAAAATAAAATATGGAAGGCACAGTTTAAAAATAAAATAAAAAAGCCAAATAAATAATAAAAAAAAAAAAAAAAAAACGCTGTCCCCCCCTGCTCTTGCGCAAAGGCGAACGCAAGCGTCGGTCTAGCGTCATATGTAAACAGCAATTGCACCATGCATGTGAGGTATCACCGCGAAGGTCAGATCGAGGGCAGTCATTTTAGCAGTAGACCTCCTCTGTAAATCTAACGTGGTAACCTGTAAAGGCTTTTAAATATGAATGTAGTTTGTCGCCGCTGCGCGTTTGTGCGCAATTTTAAAGCATGTCGTGTTTGGTATCCATGTACTCGGCCTATGATCATCTTTTTTATTTCATCAAACATTTGGGCAATATAGTGTTTTTTAGTGCATTAAAAATAAAAAATAAAAGTGTGTTTTTCCCCCAAAAAATGCGTTTGAAAAATCGCTGCGCAAATACTGTGTGGAAAAAAAAAATGCAACACCCACTATTTTAATCTGTTGGGCCTTTGCTTTAAAAAAATATATAATGTTTGGGGGTTCAACATAATTTTCTTGCAAAAAAAATTTTTTTTTCATGTAAACAAAAAGTGTCAGAAAGGGCTTTGTCTTCAAGTGGTTAGAAGAGTGGATGATGTGTGACATAAGCTTCCTAATGTTGTGCATAAAATGCCAGGACAGTTCAAAACCCCCCCAAATGACCCCATTTTGTAAAGTAGACACCTCAAGCTATTTGCTGAGAGGCATGTTGAGCCCATTGAATATTTTTTTTTTGTCCCAAGTGATTGAATAATGACCAAAAAAAAAAAAATTTACAAAAAGTTGTCACTAAATTATATATTGCTCAAACATGCCATGGGCATATGTGGAATTACACCCCAAAATACATTCTGTTGCTTCTCCTGAGTACGGGGATACCACATGTGTGGGACTTTTTGGGAGCCTAGTCGCGTACGGGACCCCAAAAACCAAGCACCGCCTTCAGGATTTCTATGGGTGTAAATTTTTGATTTCACTCCTCACTGCCTATCACAGTTTCGGAGGCCATGGAATGCCCAGATGGCACAAAACCCCCCCAAATGACCCCATTTTGGAAAGTAGACACCCCAAGCTATTTGCTGAGAGGTATGTTGAGTATTTTGCAGATCTCGCTTTTTGTCACAAAGTTTTGAAAATGTAAAAAAAGAAAAAAAAAAAAGAAAAAAAAATGTCTTTCTTAATTTTCAAAAACAAATGAGAGCTGTAAAATACTCACCATGCCTCTCAGCAAATAGCTTGGGGTGTCTACTTTCCAAAATGGGGTCATTTGTGGGCGTTTTGGGCTATTTTGACATTTTATGGCCTTCAAAACTGTGATAGGTAGTGAGGAGTGAAATCAAAAATTTATGCCCTTAGAAACCTTGAAGGCGGTGCTTGGTTTTTGGGGTCCCGTACGCGGCTAGGCTCCCAAAAAGTCCCACACATGTGGTATCCCCGTACTCAGGAGAAGCAGCAGAATGTATTTTGGGGTGTAATTTCACATATGCCCATGGCATGTGTGAGCAATATATCATTTAGTGACAACTTTGTGCAAAAAAAAAAAAAGTTTGTCATATTCCCGCAACCTGTGGCAAAATATAAAATATTCCATGGACTCAACATGCCTCTCAGTAAATAGCTTGGGGTGTCTACTTTCCAAAATGGGGTCATTTGGGGGGGTTTTGTGCTATTTTGGCATTTTATGGCCTTCGAAACTGTGATAGGTAGTGAGGAGTGAAATCAAAAATTTGCGCCCTTAGAAATCCTGAAGGCGGTGCTTGGTTTCCGGGGTCCCGTACGTGGCTAGGCTCCTAAAAAGTCCCACACATGTGGTATCCCCGTACTCAGGAGAAGCAGCAGAATGTATTTTGGGGTGCAATTCCACATATAACCATGGCATGTGTGAGCAATATATCATTTAGTGACAACTTTTTGTAATTTTTTTTTTTTGTCATTATTCAATCACTTGGGACAAAAAAAAAAAAAATATTCAATGGGCTCAACATGCCTCTCAGCAATTTCCTTCGGGTGTCTACTTTCCAAAATGGGGTCATTTGGGGGGGTTTTGTACTGCCCTGCCATTTTAGCACCTCAAGAAATGAGATAGGCAGTCATAAATTTAAAGCTGTGTAAATTTCAGAAAATGTACCCTAGTTTGTAAACGCTATAACTTTTGCGCAAACCAATAAATATACGCTTATTGACATTTTTTTTACTAAAGACATGTGGCTGAATACATTTTGGCCTAAATGTATGACTAAAATTGAGTTTATTCGATTTTTCTTATAACAAAAAGTAGAAAATATCATTTTTTTTCAAAATTTTCGGTCTTCTTCTGTTTATATCGCAAAAAATAAAAATCGCAGAGGCAATCAAATACCATTAATAGAAAGCTCTATTTGTGGGAAGAAAAGGACGCAAATTTCATTTGGGTACAACATTGCATGTCCGCACAATTTACAGTTAAAGCAGCGCAGTGCCGAATCCCAAAAACAGGCCTGGTCCTAATGGCCCGAAATGGTCCGGGGCTTAAGTGGTTAATCTGTCACTCATTCAAATTTAACAATAGATAAGCAGCAGAAATACCCACTTCATATAGAATTCAAATATTTATATTAGTGGGTATCAACTTACTTGCTATAGGGAACTTCAAATGCAGCCACACCCAAAGAATTATACAATAATATTCAGTATATGTATTGCTACAGGAAACTGTCATACAGTGGGCAAGCTACAGGAGCTGGTCAGTGTGCAGGCATGCTTCAGGAGCTGGACAAGGAATTGTAGGCATGCTTCAGAAGATGGTCAGAGACTGAGAGCATGCCACAGGAAATGTCAGAGCCTGCCAGCATCCTACAGTAGATGGTCAGAGGCTAATAGCATGCTTCAGAAGATGGTCAGAGACTGTAAGCATGCTAAAGTACAATTGTCAAACTGCCAGCATGCTAAAGTCCATGATCAAAGTCTGCATATATGTTGCAGGAGACAGTCTCATACAAGAAACATTGCAAGAGACTTCTAGAGATCACGGATATTACAGTCCCTTTACTTAAAATAGAAGTTCACCCAAAATCTAACTAACTCTAAATCTACTTGCAGCCTCATTCTAAAAATAATCTCTCTAGCCCTGTAAAGAACAAATCGCTATACATACCTTTTCTGACGCCAATCCAGTCTCCAGCGGTGGATGCTGTGTGCAGGAGAGAACAACGGCTGGAAAATGCCTTAGAAATAATGTCAGCCATAGCGTTACTTTGGGGCTTTCATTGTCGGCTGCCTCTCCTGATCACTCCTACACAGTGAAGACGCTGACAGCTCAGCGCGGGATGGGACCGAACCGGAATGGCTGCAGAACAGGCAAGTATAGCGAATTTTTCTTTACAGAGCTAGATAGATTTGTTTTAGAATGTGGCTGTCAGTAGGTTTAGAGTTAGTTGGGTGTTGGCTGAACTACTTTTAATGAATGTCAACATATTCTGCTCAGCAAAATCCCATACAAAAGGCATAAGAAATTACACGCATATAACAAAGTAATAAAGTATGAAAGAAATAAGCAAAATCAAAAAGCATAATACTAGCAGAAGACACTCAAATAATTCTCCTTCCCAGGCTCTGGTAAAGAGCAAAACCTTTACCGTACATAGAAATCCTGCTTTGTTTTTTTGTTTGTTTTTTAAACTAACCCTACAACTTCTAGCAAAAACGATACATGGGAGCACTGACTTGCCAAAATGAAATATTGGCTAATGAAACATGAAAATTAATTCCCAAATTCCTGGGATGCATGCCCTCTTACTCGGTGCAACTTCCAGGCCTTATGTTTTTAAAGGAAGCAGCTGGGGCGGCAGAAATAACACTCAGGTGTATACGTTGCACTTTTCAGGAGGCAGTTTAATTAAAACTTACTATTGATAGAAAAAAAAAAAAAAACTGGATGACCTTTGCCATTTTGAACTGCCAAAAGTAAACTGCCTACCCATATTTAAATTACTCAAGTCACTAAGCACTCACTCCTACAAAAAAGGTGTTATATATATTTTAGTAAGTTTCAAAAATATTTATTTTCTTTGAACCAGTTAAAAGCAACAGTCTACTATATATGTAAAGCTTGTCTAGTTTACTTGAATTCCTTTCTTGTATCAATCACAGACTTCATTAGCAAGATATTCCCAATTTGTCTACTTCACTATATCCTGTAGTCTTGGCTAATTCACAACAGTCGCTGCACTACAACGCAGTGGCTGGTGTGCGACGCAGTCTGGCTGGATCACAGCAGTGCCAATCTCGACGCATTGCACTGTTCATTTTTTGTTTAATGAAATGTCATTGAGACATTTCATTAAGTTCACGCTGCCCACACACCACCACAATGCAGTCGTGTGAAGTGGGCACACTGGAGACAAGGCATTTTGCCTTGCCATGCAGTGGGACTGCACTGGAATTGACACCCGATGCATTCCCATCGCATCTGGTGTGACTATTCTCTTACTGAAGCAGCAGGGAAAGTCTTTCCCTTCCACAATATAAAAAAAATAGGGGGAGTCCCATAATGGCTGCAGCTGTTGCTAGATGTGTACATTCAATTCAGGTTTCATGGTGTCTTATAGAGAGGACCTAAACAGTGAAAGATGTGCTAGGACTAGCCAACCAATGTTGCCCATAGGCTCCCTGCAGCAGGTATGGTTTTACCCATGCCTTGTTTCTCATTATGTCTCTGTGTGGAGTTAGGGTTGCTTTCCCAAAGTCTGGTGGGGGAATATTCAAAAGACAACAGAAGAGGTGCAGAAAGCATAGATCCCCAGCATGAATGAAGCTGGGAGATGCTTGTAAACCAACAAAGCAAACAATGCTAAAAAACTCAAGAGAACAGTAGTCAGAAGAAAACTGCAGACTTACTATAAGCTATAAGGCTCAAGGTGCAGAAAGCAGAATGCCATTTTTCATAAGAAATTTAAGAGAGTAATGTTACTGGAGTGTTTTGTTTACCTTAATGCTGTGAATGCAAGGTGAAAAACACTAAACCTTTAGTTCTACTTTAACATACAATGTACCACTCAATTCTTGAAATCTAGTTAGCAACTGATAATGAATAAAGTCTGCCAGTATGGTACATACTGGGCTAGTTATGGTATAAAGCCTCGTACACATGACCGTTCGCCCGTTCTTTGTTGAATGCTAGTCTCACGTCGAAGGTAAAGAGGTTATTCACCATCCGAAAATTCTCGTACGACAGAAAACAAACTTCAGAAGTGAAGTAATGTGTTGACTAGTTTTGTGTGTATTTCTTTCGTTTGAGCATGCATAGGCTGTACTAATTAAACGAAAATCGGGCGTTGAGTTCACGTACAACAAAAATATTATAGTCTGCACATCCAGCTTTTGGTCAGATGAAAAACCAGAATCGGCTGTCGAAAGCACCATACTAACGATCTGAAAAATCTGACTAAATTTTACATATATTTTCGTATCGTGTGTATGGGCCTTTACTTTACAATGCATAGAAGCAAAGCTAGGTAGGATTTTTAAGCAAGTAAAAAAGGTAAGAAGCAATTTACAAATATATATATTTTTTCAAATCAGTTATGCTATGTGAACAGGAACACATAAATATAAAAAGTAGATGTTCTCACAATTTAGCTGCAAAAGTGGAAAAAAAACCTAAGTATTTTTCAGTTTATGGGTATTTTTTTTCTTTGCGCGCACAAAAAAAAAAAAAAAAATAGAAAGAAAGAAGTTCCCAAAGGTTCACAAATGGCTTCAGCAAGTACTTGGATACATTTTGATAACATACTACAAATAATTGATAAGCTAAAACTTGGCATGGTTTATAGTAAACATTAGCTAACCAGAAATAGGTTTTAAAATTTAGAAATGTATGCACTCTGCACTTCCTCTGTACTTAAAGTAGAACTACAGCCAAAACTTTTTTGGATAGAGTAAGGAGGGGTTATCTCCCCTGTCAATTTTTTTAGTATCTGTCACATTGGTGGAGATTTCTCTCCACTTTGTCCCATAGTCAGACAAGAAATGAGAGAAAATCCCTACAAATTAAGAGAATCCTTTGGGAACCCCAGATCACCAGAACTAGTGTCTCCATTGGAAGATTTCCCCTCAATTACTTTTCTGGGGACAACCCAAAATGTGGGACTTTCAATGATGATGGTAAACAGGACAAATAGAGGGGGTGAAGTTTTGCCTTTAGTTATACTTAAATGCTTGGACACAGAACTATAGACCTTGGGCAAGTATTTCTGTGTCAAGGAGATACAGCTCTACACTCATAGTAATAGCTGGCTATACAATACCTATACGTGGATATATGCCATACTTATGTGTTATCACACATGGCTGTAATGCCCACAAATCACATTCAAAAATTTATGGTCACCTGTGTACAGCCATTCATTACTATGGACAGCTGTATGCTGCAGCTGTACTTCCCGGAAGCAGAAACACCTCCGCAATTTGCATTGTATGCCCTCTGGCGCCTGTGTGAATTTTCAAGATCGGTAATATTCTGCCGACCCTTAAGACCATAACATCATGTTAGTGGCAACAGTTTCATGCAGCCCTGCAACTAAAACAGAATCTAGTTTTTCTTGTATGTATTCCAGGGCTTAATATTTAATTTTGACTGGAGTCATGAATATCTAATAAGCCTAGGCTTGTGCTAACATGAATTATTATGATTATGAAATTAATGCAGAAATACATTTTACAAGATAGAAGTACCAAAGCTAGTAAGTTATTCCGCAGGTCTACAAAACTTCAAAGTAAAAGCACTACATATACAAGTTTCACATAACCAAGTAGGTCGTGTTATCCATGTCCTGCTTCTAACATGACTCATAATTAATATCTAGGTGTATGGCGGACAGAGAGGATACAAAACAAGGAAGGCAATAATGCCAGAACTATTATGAAATTAGACCATAACCAGTTATATGGGTTCTTTGTTTCTAAAACACACTGGATTAGATTTGATGGAATACAATGTGACATGGCTGTGTGAGAAACACATTTGATGTAGATGATGAGTGAACTGGGAAATACTATTACATGACAGTTTACAAGACACACTGTGGAGAACAATCATTTGTCACCATAGGAACAAAAGGATTGAAGTGAGAAATGGCACAAGGTCTGCTATCCCACACTCTGGTCCACCTCTATCACCATGATGTGCACCAACTGATGCCTCAGTCTGGCACATCAGTCAGAATTTCACTGAGGCTGCATTCACACCTGAGCGTTTTGTAGCCTGAAGCCTGAAGCTACAAAAACGCTAGAGGGGAAAAAATCCATTATTCTCTATGGAGATGGTTCACATCTCCACTCAAAAACGCCTGAAGCCGAACGCCTGAAGCTCAAACAATTTCCGGACCCTGCGCGAATCGGGCAGATTTGGGCGTTTCAGGAGTCATAGAATGTAATGGAAATGCCCGATTCAAGCGTCTAGCGCGACAACAAGCGTTTCTACGGGCGCAAATTCGTGCGACAAAACGATGGTAAAAACTACGGCAAAAATGCTCGAAGCGCTACGCTCAGGTGTGAATGCAGTCTTAGTGAGAACTCTCAAGAGTTATGTGCAACTTCACTTTGCAGGAGCATTTAGGCTCTGGGAAACATAGAAAAATCTCTTGTTCATTCAGTTATGTATCAGTTATAAAAACTGAACAGATTTCAAACAAATCTAGTATAAAGCTGGCCATTTATTATTCAATTTTCTTATTCAATTTCCTTCAACTATGTAGTGCAAGTGCCTGCCTAAAGGAAAATTGTACAAGAAAAATTGTATAATGTATGGCCATCCTTACTGCCTGAATATGTTACATCAGCTTTTCATGATACTGGAATCTTGCTTGCAAGAGGGGACAGCACAGGTAAGCCCTCAATAAGGAGTTTGTGCTTTTTTGTTGTCTAGTTAGTAAAGTCGGCCATATACTGATTGAAATTCGCTTGGTTTAGCAAGGACCAGATCAGTGTGTGGCCATCCCAGCTCAACAGAAGGGACATGCTACAAAACTTCTCAATTAGCAGCTGCCGCTGTCAGAATACAATCGGCAGCACAGTGGTGTAGTGGTTAGCACTTTCACCTAGCAGCAAAAAGGGTCGCTGGTTCGAATCCCCGATCACGACACCATATGCCTGGAGCTTGCATGTTCTCCCTGTGCCTGCGTGGGTTTCCTCCCACACTCTAAAGACATGCTGGGAGGTTAATCGGATCCCATCTAAAATTGGCCTTAGTATATGTATGAATATGTGTTAGGGACCTTAGGTTGTAAGCTCCTTGAGGGCAGGGACTGATGTGAATGTACAATGTATATGTAAAGCGCTGCGTAAATTGACGGCGCTATATAAGTGCCTGAAATAAAATACAATGTCCCGGGAGGCCTCCATCCGTCCTGTGTGTGGATAGAGTCTGAAAAAAAAAAAAATACACAACTAACTGTGTATGGCCAGCTACTGTAGATAGCAACATGGAAGTGACCATTTTTTTTTTTCTAAGGCCTCATGCCCACGGGCGTTTTTTCAGCCGCGTTTTTGAGCGTTTTTTACAGCTTAAAAACGCCTGTCCATGTTAGTCTATAGCTTCATGCCCACCTAGGCGTTTTTGAGCTGTAAAGAGCATAGGCGTTTGTAAGCTGTAAAAAAAACCCAGGGCCAGTGCGTTCCTCAGCGTTAGAATTAGGCAGGAAAAAATGCGAGCGTCAAAAAACGCGCAAAAAACGCGCACTAACGCGCGGTCGCGTTTTTAGCTCCGACTTTTTTTTTTTTTTTTCAAAAAAAAAAAAAAAAATTTACAATAACATGGACAGGCGTTTTTAAGCTGCAAAAAACACAGCTGTAAAAACGCCAGTGGGCATGAGGCCTTATGGTCACAATCTGACAGGTAAATACCATTACCAAATTTCATGGGGGATCAGGGTTGTTGGACAAAAGAGATGTCTGAAACTGTCAAAAGAAGAGAATGCATACATAACTAAGATCAGGTGGTTATGATTTTTGCCTAGAATCTTGTTATAATAGACAGAATGTGGAACAGCAATGCGTGTCAACCAATCAGCTTCTTTCTTCAGATTATTTAGTTATTAGACTGGAGTCAAGAATATCTAATAAGCATATATTAGAACATAACGGACTAGTGCTAACATAGCTGGAAAACGAGTACAAGTGAATCACTGTCCCAGTACTACGAGTCTATAATAGGAGATGTTAAACAGATGTGAGTACCAGTCACTTCAGTCTTTTTCCAATGCTTTAATACAGGGCTTGACAAATTTGCTTGGAATCTAGGAGCCAGCTAAAAAAGTTAGGAGCCAGGAACGCGCCCTGTCCCGCCGAGCTCGCGCGCGAGAAACGAACGCATACGCGAGTAGCGCCCGCATATGAAAGCGGTGTTCAAACCACACGTGAGGTATTGCCGCGATTGGTAGAGCGAGAGAAATAATTCTAGCCCTAGACCTCCTCTAACTCAAAACATGCAACCTGTAGAATTTTTTAAACAACGCCTATGGAGATTTTAAAGGGTAAAAGTTAGTCGCCATTCCACGAGCGGACGCAATTTTGAAGCGTGACATGTTGGGTATCAATTTACTCAGCATAACATTATCTTTCACAATATAAAAAAAAATTGGGCTAACTTTACTGTTGTCTTATTTTTTTATTAAAAAAAAAAAGTGTATTTTTTCCCAAAAAAAGTGCGCTTGTAAGACCGCTGCGCAAATACGGTGTGACAGAAAGTATTGCAACGACCGCCATTTTATTCTCTAGGGCAGCCTTTCTCAACCTTTTCAACACAGAGGAACCCTTGAAATAGTTCTCCGGTCTCGGGGAACCCCTGCTAAAAATTAGAAATCTACAATTCATGATACCTTTGTGTGATGGTCAGTGGGAAGGATGGTCCTTACACTTGTGGTCATTGGGAGGAATCATCTCCTTACACAGATAGCTAAAAAGATCAATGGTGTCAGTAGGAAATTATCTGAGAGGCAGAAATTGCCCAATTCTGAAGGAACCCCTAGCAACCTCTGGAGGAACCCTAGGGTTCCACGGAACCCTGGTTGAGAATCACTGCACTGTTAGAATAAAATATATATATATATATATATATATATATATATATATATATATATATATATATATATATATATATATATATATATATATATAATGTTTGGGGGTTCTAATTAGAGGGAAGGAGATGGCAGGGAAAACAGACAGGGAAACTCCATTAGCATTGCTGGTTGTCATACCAACTGCCAACACAAGATGGCGCTAGACCACCGAAGGAAGCATAGGCCTGCAGAAGGCCGCAAAGCCGCGGCCTCAATTACCGGCCGGCGCGGCCCGATGCGATCCCGCGGCGCGGAGGGGGGGGGCACGGAGACACAGGATACCCCAGCTGTGCTGCCCCAGGTCGCTAATTCTAGTCGCAATAGCGACCTGGCGCCCGGGGTTTGTCGAGCCCTGCTTTAATAGTAAGGCTCCATGTACACAGAAGCTCAAAAACTGTCGTTTTCAGCGCCAGATTTCTGGCAGAAAAAGCTGCTTTAAAATATAGCTTTTATCAGTGTTTTTTACTAGCGTTTTTCAGTGTAGCGTTTTTTAGCTTTTTTTTTCAATGGATCAAAAAACACTAAAAACCGCTGGCGACCAGCGTTTGAGCGTTTTTTTTGCGTTTTTTCCCGCTGAAAAACGTCACTTTGAACGTGAATTTCTTGCGTTCAGAAAAAAGCCCATTAACTCCACTGCTCATTAACGCTAAAAAACGCTATGTGTACATGAACACATAGGCTAACAGAGTGCAGTTAATGGGCTTTTTTTAAAAAAAAAACGCCAATAAACTGCAGTTTATCAGCTTCAGTGTACATGGAGCCTTAGGGGAGATTCAGATACCTTTTTGCAGATCACGGATTACTTTCTTGGATCCAGGACAAAACAGCTGTCAGCGGATCTTGCAACACCCGGATAGGCCTCTCACACCGACCTAGCAGCCGGTATGATGCACGGACAAGTCTCTCTCACAGACTTAACGATCGGTGGAACTCCTGGATAATCCTCTGCCACAGGATTTTGTAACCAGCAGTTAGTTGTAGAACAGCTGCACAGTACCAGAATCTTTAAGCCAGGGGCGCCAAGCCTTTTGAAGAGCAAGGGCCACTTAAGCGACTTGGTAACCGGTCGCGGGCCACAATGAGCGAAGTGGATGGATGGCAGCCCACTCTACTCTCAGCAAACCAAAGTTGCAGGAAAACAGAAGTCTATGGCTCAGTGCAGGTAACCCACAGGTTCACTTCTCTGTACCTGTGGATCAGTTTGAAAGCAGCCTAGTAACCACTACAGAACAGATATGCCCAAATATACAGTGTAATTTTAGTAATAAACTTACCTTTAAAGTGGATGTAAACCCAATTCATGAAACTTGAGCTGGGCACATATATCTGGAGCATTTTATCTCTCTTCAAAAAGCCAAGTCCCTTAGCTCTCTCCTAATCCATTCCCCTGTTATCAGCCTGATAACTCCTGACAAATTCTCTGACACATCAGATAAAAGCAGCCTGAAATTTCTGTCAGGGGAGGTTGCTAAAATAGATTAACAGGGAGCTGGTCCTATTACAAAACACCTCAGAGTCTCTGCCTATGATGAGGGGGCGTGTGCCTTTCCCCCAATCAGCAATGTTAGCCATCTTGGCTGTATGCCCAGACATCACACCCTGTGTTAACCAGGAAGAAAAAAAAGTTTCCTAACATGATCTGAACTTTCTAAAAACAGTATAAAAATGTGAAGACAGCAGATATACATGTAAAACCTATGTAGGGAGATTTTGTTCATTTCAGTGTATCATCTGAGGCTGTTCACTTCACTAGGTGTATGGAGGGTTTACATCCACTTTAATAACAGTATTCAATTTTATTCCATCCCAGAGAAGGAGGTCGCAGGCTACATCAGAGGGCTCTGCGGGCCACATGTGGCCCCCGGCCACTGGTTGGGCACCCCTGCTTAAGCCATCCGGCAGTACTGAGAGGTAGATTAACTTAGGTGCATCCTCCAAACGAGCATTCAGCCCGGTTCTCTCCAGTAAGGGTCCCCCCTGGATCTTCTCAGTTTGCTTGGCTTCTTCCGCGCAGGCAAGACAGCACAGGACAACCTCCGGATAAGTAGGCCCCAGACAGACTTCTGGGCCTACTTGCAGTAACACTTCCTCGAGCCAGAAGGGCCTGAGGTAGAAGAGCAATTGTCACGCATAGCCTCCAGCCTGAAGGGCCATGAGGTCAGAGAGAAATAATCATGGCGTCTGTCCCTTAAATATCCTCTCCCAAAATGCACAGCAGTAGAACACTCCCACTGGGCTGTTTCTGGGAAAGAACAGTCAATGCACTTAGCTTGCTGTATTTCTCACACTGGCCTGTGGTGAGAGTGACACCGACTGGCAACAGTGAGAAATGCGCACAACACAGCCAAAATTGGAACAGAAGTAAATCACTTTACACAAATCACTGAGCTACTTACAGCTCAGATAACACTAAATTTACCACATAGCCCCTATTCAATAGGAACAGGGCACATATAATATATATATATATATATATATATATATATATATATATATATATATATATATATACATATATACACACACACACATATACACACATACACACATATACAGTGGTTACGGAAAGTATTCAGACCCCCTTAAATTTTTCACTCTGTTATATTGCAGCCATTTGCTAAAATCATTCAAGTTCATTTTTTTTCCTCAATGTACACACAGCACCCCATATTGACAGAAAAAAACACAGGTTTGTTGAAATTTTTGCAGATTAAAAAAGAAAAACTGAAATATCACATGTTCCTAAGTATTCAGACCCATTGCTCGGTATTTAATAGAAGCACCCTTTTGATCTAATACCACAAATGAGTCTTTGGGAAAGATGCAACAAGTTTTTCACACCTGGATTTGGGGATCTTCTGCCATTCCTCCTTGCAGATCCTCTCCAGTTCTGTCAGTTTGGATGGTAAACGTTGGTGGACAGCTATTTTTAGGTCTCTCCAGAGATGCTCAATTGGGTTTAAGTCAGGGCTCTGGCTGGGCCATTCAAGAACAGTTACGGAGTTGTTGTGAAGCCACATTGTCTTGTTGGAAGGTAAACCTTCGTCCCAGTCTTAGGTCCTGAGCACTCTGGAGAAGGTTTTCGTCCAGGATATCCCTGTACTTGGCTGCATTCATCTTTCCCTCGATTGCAACCAGTCGTCCTGTCCCTGCAGCTGAAAAACACCCCCACAGCATGATGCTGCCACCACCATGCTTTCCTGTTGGGACTGTATTGGACAGGTGATGAGCAGTGCCTGGTTTTCTCCACACATACCGCTTAGAATTAAGGCCAAACAGTTCTATCTTGGTCTCATCAGACCAGATAATCTAATTTCTCACCATCTTGGAGTCCTTCGGGTGTTTTTTTTTTAGCAAACTCCATGCGGGCTTTCATGGGTCTTGCACTGAGGAGAGGCTTCCGTCGGGCCACTCTGCCATAAAGCCCCGACTGGTGGAGGGCTGCAGTGATGGTTGGCTTTCTACAACTTTCTCCCATCTACCGACTGCATCTCTGGAGCTCAGCCACAGTGATCTTTGAGTTCTTCTTTACCTCTCTCACCAAGGCTCTTCTCCCCCGATAGCTCAGTTTGGCCGGACGGCCAGCTCTAGGAAGGGTTTTGGTCGTCCCAAACGTCTTCCATTTAAGGATTATGGAGGCCACTGTGCTCTTAGGAACCTTAAGTGCAGCAGAAATCTTTTCGTAACCTTGGCCAGATCTGTGCCTTGCCACAATTCCGTCTCTGAGCTCTTCAGGCAGTTCCTTTGACCTCATGATTCTCATTTGCTCCGACATGCACTGTGAGCTGTAAGATCTTATATAGACAGATGTGTGACTTTCCTAATCAAGTCCAATCAGTATAATCAAACACAGCTTGACTCAAATGAAGGTGTAGAATAAGGATGAGCTCCGGCGTGTTCGCATAGCACACGTAAAGAGCCCGCCAGGAAGTCGGCACCGCGCTGTGCTAATCACAGCCAGGGAGACATTTCCAGATCTCTGCAGTCGAGCATCGGGAAATGTCTCCCTGCCTGTCATTAGCGCAGCGCCGACTTCCTGGCGGGCTCTGCACGTGTACTATGCGAACACGCTGGAACGCATCCTTAGTGTAGAACCATCTCAAGGATGATCAGAAGAAATGGACAGCACCTGAGTTAAATATATGAGTGTCACACAGCAAAGGGTCTGAATACTTAGAACCATGTGATATTTCAGTTTTTCTTTTTTAATAAATCTGCAAAAATGTCAACAATTCTGTGTTTTTCTGTCAATATGGGGTGCTGTGTGTACATTAATGAGGAAAAAAAATGAACTTGAATGATTTTAGCAAATGGCTGCAATATAACATAGTGAAAAATTTAAGGGGGTCTGAATAGTGTGTGTGTACACACACAATATAATTAATAAAATAAACCTTCTAGTAATTGTTTACTAACAAAATCTTATGTGATCACAATGTTATAATTGGAGTGGGGGGGTCACATGACTGAGAACCATGTTGATTGGCTCCCGATCATTAGTCAAGATCAGAAGCTACGTGCAAGCCCATAGCTGTAATAGTTCCAGATCACTAGTAGAGACCTGGAGCGGTCAATGAACCCACAGAAGGACGTTCCTCCCTAGGAATGGGAAAGTAGATTACCATTCTCTTTGCAGAGGTACAATAATCGACAGATTGCAGGCAGGATCTTGTTAATTATTAACCACTGAAACAACAACATTATTGCACATATATGATATGTGAAACTAGGATATGTTGAGAGATATATATATATATATATATATATATATATATATGCGCACACATACATATATACAGGGCTTGACAAATTTGCTTGGAATCTAGGAGCCAGCTAAAAAAGTTAGGAGCCAGGTTTTTTTTTAACGACCAATGCGTGCAGAAGCGAACGCATACGCGAGTAGCGCCCGCATATGAAAGCAGTGTTTAAACCACACATGTGAGGTATCGCCGCGATTGGTAGAGCGAGAGCAATAATTCTAGCCCTAGACATCCTCTGTAACTCAAAACATGCAACCTGTAGAATTTTTTAAATGTCGCCTATGGAGATTTTAAAGGGTAAAAGTTTGTTGCCATTCCACGAGCGGACGTAATTTTGAAGCGTGACATGTTGGGTATCAAATTTACTCGGCGTAACATTATCTTTCACAATATAAAAAGAAATTCAGCTTACTTTACTGTTGTCTTATTTTTTTATTTAAAAAAGTGTATTTTTTTCCTCAAAAAACTGCGCTTGTAAGACCGCTGCGCAAATACGGTGTGACAGAAAGTATTGCAACGACCGCCATTTTATTCTCTAGGGTGTTAGAATAAAAAATATATATAATGTTTGGGGGTTAACTTCTAAGTAAAGGGAAGGAGATTGTCAGGCAGTGAAACAGGCAAGCATTGCTGGTTGACTTGTCATACCAACGGCCACCACAAGATGGCGCCAGATTACAGAATGAAGCCTAGGCCTGCAGAAGGCCGCAAAGCCGCGGCCTAAATTAACAGCCGGCGCGGCCCAACGAGATCACGCGATCGCGGAGGGGGGGCGCACAGAGATGCAGGTAACCTCAGCTGTGCTGCCCCAGGTCGCTAATTCTAGTCGCATTTGCGACCTGGCGCCCGGGGATTGTCGAGCCCTGATGTGTGTATGTATGTATATATATATACACATACACACACACACAAAAAACAGCTATATTTAAATTACAAAGAGACAAAACCGTCATAACCCTCATAAGTTGTGATTTTCACTGTGACTGACACGACTGAGCCTCGGTTCACACTACTTTAACCTGAAAGTCGCATGACTTTTCCAAGTGCCTTCCTGGAGACTTGAGTACTACTTTGATGTGACTTAATGCAACTTTAAAGCGCCTTTGTCTTGTGCAGGTATGCAGAGATAAAAGCATACAGGATGATGCCATGCACTGCCTGGGTAATCTTCCTGTAATGTTGGATCCAAATAACATCAATATAGATGAGGATCCGACTTGGAGGTGACTTCCATTAAAGTGGTTGTAACCCACCAAGTTAAAAATTACACCATCCTACCTGTGTATTCATGTATTGTGCCCAGTGACTTAAAATAATAATGCAGCTATATACCAGTTTACAGAGTGGAGATCGGCAATCACGTGACCCGCCGCTTCTCTCCTCTCGGCCGACAGCTGCAGCAGGCAGGGCCGAGGATCCCATGCTGACGTCAGTCAGGAGAGGAGGAGGAGAGAGGCAGCTGCAGCTGTCATGCGAGAGAGGAGAGAGGCGGCAGGTCAAGCGCGTGTGATCTGTAAACAGGTATATAGCTGCATTATTTTTATAAGGCACATTACATGAATACACAGAGAGGTTGGTGTAATTTGAGCAGCAGGAGGGGAGAGGGGTGGACACGGAGCTGACAGGCAGGGAAGGGGCGGAGGAGAGCTGCGGGTGACGAAGGCACGTAAACTAACCACGTGTTAAATGACACTGCACAAGCACTGTTGCTGTATAAAATGCTTTAAAAAAGGAACAGGATATAATTTTTTTTTCTTAAGGTTAAACGCTTTACGATAATAGCAATAAATATACAGCTAAATAAAAAATGTATATATATATATATATATATATATATATATATATATATATATATATATATATATATATATATATATATATAATTAAATGTTTTACTATTTTGGGACAGTTTCCTTTTTTTTTTTATATATATCAAAGAAGAAGAAGATGGATATCAATTTGTGTTAATATGTACAGTATGGATTGGATGCTGTTTGACCCAGAACAGGAAGTTTGTCTTGTCCCTTTGGTGTATAGGGACAAGCTAGCTGAAGAAATGCATGGCCACAGGGGAATCAATAAGCCAGGACACTACAAACTGCAGCCACAATATATGAGCCCGTCATTACAAAATAAGGCAAACACAGGGAATAAAAGTACACTTCAGGTTGAGCGTGTGAATTGCATGTAGGGCGGCCCATTCATTCCAATGGGCTGCTCTATTTGAGAGAAATATGAAAAAGAAGTTCCTGACTCCCCCAAAACACATGGTGCTGCGCGCCATTTGGTTTGGCATACAAGTTTACAGATGCGTGGGGGGGTGCCATTAACAATAGCATGACCGCGTGCCTAGTAAAGGGCAGCGAGTTTCTGTGTTTGTCGGGAAAGCACACAATTTTGCACCTGTTCCTGACATGCATAGATGTGAACCTAGCCTAAATAAAAATATTTAAAAGTATATTTGCCTTTACCATTCAGGGAGTGACATGTCCAACATAGCTGCAACAGACAGAAATACCTAAATATATTTTGATACAACCCCCATCCAGTCAGGCTTAGATGGACATCACTGTGCAGTACAGCAAACACAGAGAGCTTATTCAGGGAGGAAAGAGTAGGATTACATCATAAACGTGCAGCTGCTCCTTCATGGTCCAATCACATGCTGGGCCAAGCCAAAGAGCATCTGGACCTTGTTGTTCTGTCTGACAGGAGTTCCTGGATCACAAGACTGACTGCACAGAACTACAATTTGGCAGCTAAAACCATTTCATGTATGTATTTCAACTGCATATCTATCTTCTGACATGTGATTAAAAGGGTATTAAACCCCCAAAAATTTATTGATTGTAGCTGTCCAATCCTTTTTTCCCGGTGATCGGGCCAGTGACACACCTCCTGCATTAGAGTGCCCTCATTCTGGATGAAGGAGCCCAGGGGCACCTTTGGACAGCAGCAATGGCAATTACCAGAAGTTAGGGATGGATGTGCACCCCATGATGAGAATTATCTGTGTCCAGGGGTGTATATCCATCCTTAACTACATTTAAATACTTCATGTGCAATTACATGTAAAACAGCATTAGCCTGTCATTTAATTGTACAGGCTTTCTTTCTGTGGCCGATTGGAAACATCTGGCAATACCAGCAGCAGAAAACACTGATCTGGGCAGTGTTCAGTCCTAACTGTCAATATGCATGAAGTTGTTCTAAAGGCAGAAGGTTTTTTATCTTAATGCATTCCTTGCATTAAGATAAAAAACCTTCTGTGTGCAGCTCCCCCCTTATACTTACCTAATCTTGATCCAGCGCTGTGCATGAGAGAAGCATCACTGTACACTCTCTCCTCATTGGCTCAGAGGCAGCAGCGGGAGACATTGGCTCTTGCTGCTGTCAATCACAGCCAGTGAGGATAGAGCAGGGGGCCAGGCCATACTTTGTGTCAATAGACACACAGAGCGTGGCTCAGGAGCGAGCCTGCATGAGTGCCCCTATAGCAAGTCTATGGGGGCACTCAGCAAGGAGGGGGAGCCAGAAATGCTGGCGGGGACCAGAGAAGAGGAGGATCGGGGGTTGCTTTGTGCAAAACTACTGCATAGAGCGCAAGTAAGCCAGCCATGTTTGTTTATTCTTTTTATTATCACTTTAAAATAAGTTCTCATCTCTGTAGCTCTAAGCATTACAAAAAAAAAAAAAAATCTCCAGGAGGCACCAAAGTCGTATCTTGTTTACTACTACTTTTTGTTGTACTATAATGTTGACAGCCCTCCTACAGCAAAACACCAGGTGTTTCTAAACTGTTAAAAACCGCTTGAAAAGCAACTTTAGAGACCCTTCACACTGTTGCGTTTTAACTCACGCATTGCAGCATGCTAAAAGCATGTGTACAACTTCCCCATTATAGTGTCTATTGCTATCTTACTGCTGCAGTGGGTTTAAAAAATAAAAAAATAGGACATGTCTGTTTTTTCTGTGCTTAAGTGCGTTGGGAGACCCATAGAAATCAATGGCAGTGCATCAAAAGGCATATAGAATATGCAACAAGTATTACAAGCCTTGGTTAAGGGCTGTTAACCCTATCCCCTCCAAATTCTAAAAATTCAAATGTGAATTGAAACTGCACATCCAAATGCATGTCAACACAGAAAAACACCAGTTGATGCATGACAATGCATTCGCTTACCACACACACACACACACAAAATCAAAAAATGTGATCTCAGAGAATAACTTCACAGTATAGCTAGCTACAAAAGTTCAGGGGTGGCTCGTTTTCAAGTGTTTTTATTTGCTTGTTAAGTACGTGTAAATGTTTTAATGTCTACAGTCTCGAGACAGGTGCACTTTAATCCCATCTTTGACCACTTCCCCATATTTCCTGTCCCAATCAACACCAAAACTAGGAGTGAGAGGAAATCTTGTGTAACAAAGATACAAAACCTCTCAAAATAGTGCATACACATACTTCTACTTTGAATAATTTTTAGGTACCTCTACTTTACTGCAACTTTCCTAGATTATAGTTTACCTATCCATAGCAGCTGCAAACATTACTTTTCTCAAACAAGTTAGTTACACATCACAACACAAGGGTCCCAGCATGTTGGAAGTTCTCATCACAAAACAGAGATTTGTCTTCTTAATGCTCATACAATTATGGCCACCAGCACTTGGGAAAAAAGAAATAAAAAATGCTTAGTGCATAGCTAGGACACAGACCCTGACAAGTCCTCTTTATTCCGGATTTTTTTTTAATCTGTTCAAATCCATTAAAAAAGGATCTAATAATAATAATAAATAATAAATAAATAAATAATAATAATGTATTGGCATGAGAAGAAAAAAAAAAGCCCACTCTGGATACAGAACAGCAGACATACTGATCAAAATCAACGGACCAGCACATAGTTGTAATCTGTGAAAGGACAAAGCTGGAATATCATTTTGGATGTGTGTATGTCTTGGTGGTCAGAAAAGTTGGGGAGCCAAGGTATAATACAGACGACTGGCACAGGTTAAGGGCTCGTTTACACTTGTGTGGTGATTTGATCTGCAAGGGAACACAGGAAACAATTGCTTTGTATGTGCACGGTCGACACTAGAACACAGGTTATGCTGGCATGGAGTTTTTATTTAGCAAGCTGAACGAGAGAAATCTAATAGATTCCCTCATCTATTAGAAACAGCGTGGATGACAGAATCTCCCTGCTGACTATTCTATGCAGACTGGCACAGCTGTTTAAATACCCGAATAGTGACTGTTTCTGATTGGTTGCAGGCGCTGTTCAGCCAACAATATTATATCTGGCTCGTGAGAATATCAACTTTTGCTCAACTAGGGGGGTGCCAACCAGAACAACATATCAGCAATTGGTCTATTTTCGAGTTATAAAGACAAGTCATTTTTCACCTTAAAGCGGTTGTAAAAGCTCAGGTTTTTTCCACTAAAATAAGCAGGTTACACGGGTACTTAACTCAACGCTGTATCCTGGCCTAGGCCAACAAGGCCCAGGCCTAGGGCAGCACTTTGCAGGGGGGCAGCATGGAAAGAGTCCCCGCCGGCTTGTGCTACACTGTTAGTGTAACGCATGCTGCTTATAATTTTGACTGTCCTATCAGCCTGGACCACAAACCTTCCTCACTGTGCTATGTTTTCTGCTGTACCATTGGCATGACTATATCTTCTTAGTCCTCTCCATGAAAATTATCAGAAAGTGACCAGTTACACTTACCAGTAACGGTGTTTCTGGGAAGTCTTCCAGGACGGCACAAAGAGATAACTGGCTCCACCTGACAGGAAACACAATCAATTCAAAGAGGTTAAAGCACCCTCCCCTCCCCGTGCTCCTCAGTTATGATAAAGTACAGACCCACACCAGTGCACGAGAGAGAAAACACACACCAAAATAACTCTATACAAACCAATGTATTTACCAAAAGGCGGTGGGAAGTAGGCCTGCCGTCCTGGAAGACTTCCCAGAAACACCGTTACCAGTAAGTGTAACTGGTCACTTTCTCAAGTCGTCTTCCAGGACGGCACAATGAGAGAGAAGCAAGTAGCTTCAGGCCTACCTTAGGGTGGGACGACTGCTTGCAGGACCTTTCTACCAAAGGACAGGTCCTGAGGTGACAGCAACTCCACTCTATAATGCCTTAGGAATGTATTCTGGCTTGACCAAGTCGCAGCTTTAGAGATCTGTTCAACCGAAGCTCCGGCTCTTTCTGCCCAGGAGGTTGCCAGAGAGCGAGTGGAATGAGCTTTAACTTTCGGGGCTGTCTTACCAGCCTGGTCATAAGCTATGGAGATTGTCTGTCTGATCCATCTAGATATGGATGCTCTAGATGCCTGTTGGCCCTTTTTCTGTCCAAAAAAATTAATTAGTAAATGGCTGGATTTCCTAAATTCACCCACCCTATCCAGATAAGCTAGCAGACACCGTCTGACATCCAGACAATGAAAGGAGGCCTCTCTTTCATTCTGTGGATTTGAACAAAAAGAAGGGAGAATAATTTCTTGTGATTATGAAACTTCGACACTACCTTAGGGAGGTACAGGGGGTCCTGCCTGAGAATAACTCTGTCCTCGAATAAACTAAGGAAAGGCTCTTTAATCGTCAGAGCCTGCATATCGCCTATTCTTCTGGCTGTAGTAATTGCCAGAAGAAAAGCAAACTTAAACGTCATTAATTTAACTGAAATATCGTCTAGTGGCTCAAACGGAGCTTTAGTTAATTGTTCCAAAACTAACGTAAGGTCCCAGGGCGGAACTCTAGAGATCCGCACCGGGGACAATCTATCCCTGGCCATCAGAAATCTTTTAACTAGAGGGTCCAGTGATAACGTCTTGTCCAAAAAATAAGATAAGGCTGCTACCTGCACTCTTAAGCCCCATACACACTATCAGTTTTCCTGAAGGTTTTGTCTTCAGGTTTACCAAAACCATGTAGTGCAAGGGCCTGCCTGATTGCATACGAATTGAAATTCTTAAGGCTTGACCTCATATTAGATGGTTTTGGTAAACCTGAAGACAAAAACCTACAGGAAAACTGATAGTGTGTATGGGGCTTTAGAGTCTTGGTAGCGAGACCTAAATCAGCGCCATCCTGGAAAAAGTCCAGGATGACCGAGGTTTCTTGCTGGGATACCTTTCTCACTAGACACCAGTGAGAGAAGACTCCCCACACCTTCTTGTAGATACGTCTGGTGACTTCTTTTCTACTTGAAAGGAGAGTGTTAATCACTCTCTCGGAACATCCCCTCTCCCGCAGGTTCTGCCTCTCAAGCACCAGGCCGTCAGCTTGAAGAAGCTGGGATCTGGGTGAAAGACCGGTCCCTGCCGAAGAAGGTCCACCCGAACTGGTAGATGGAGGGGAGGTGCTACGGACCAGTTCTGTAGAGCAGGGAACCAGGCTCTCTTGGGCCACCAAGGGGCAATTAGAACGAGTCTGGTTTCTGAGAGACCTAGTTTTTGTAGGACTCTTGGAATGAGACTCAGAGGGGGAAAAGCATAAGCCAGGTGAAAACTCCATACCTGAGCTAATGCATCCACCCCCTCCGAGCCCCACTCCCGGGACAGGGAAAAGAATCTTCTTACTCTCCCGTTTTCCTTGCGGGCAAAGAGGTCTATTTCTGGCCTTCCAAACTGTTGGCACACTAGGTTGAACACCTCTGGGTTCAGCTCCCATTCCCGCTGGAGAATCGGATGGCGGCTTAGATAGTCCGCCTCTATGTTGTACATTCCCTTTATGTGTACTGCCATAATAGAGGTAATCCGAAGCTTTGCCCAGCCCAGAATTCCTAGAGACAAGGCCAGCAGGGAGGGAGACCTGGTTCCCCCCTGATGATTTATGAAGGCCACCGTGGTCGCATTGTCGGACAGGATCTGGACCTCCCGGTCTCGGATCCTTTCCTTGAACGCTTTTAGGGCCTCTCCGACCGCCAATAATTCCCGGAAGTTTGAGGAGGCGCGCCTCTGATCCTGATTCCAGGAACCCTGGGCTCGGAGCTCGCCTAAGTGGGCCCCCCAACCCCAGGAACTTGCGTCTGTCGTTATCCTGAGGGGTTCTGTCTGAGTCCAAAGATGACCCACCTGCAACTTCTGAGGGAGAAGCCACCAGCTCAGAGAGTCTTTTACTACCTCTGGGATGGAGATTCTGTGGTCTAATGTCCCTCTTGTTCCGTCCCAGGAGGATAAGAGGAATTGTTGGAGGGGTCTGAAGTGGAGCTGAGCCCACGGGACCGCAGGAATACAAGAGGTCATTAGACCCAGTACCCTCATGATGTCTCTGAAAGAGAACTCTCCTGGCTCCAACAGAGAGCAGACCGCTGCCATGAGGCCCTGGGCCTTCTCCTGGGGTAAGAAGAGCCTTCTCTGTAGGGAGTCCATCAGGAAACCCAGGTAAACTTTTCTTTGGTCCCGGATCATCGAGGACTTCTCCGTTTATGATCCAACCTAGGGATTCCAGGGTACTCACAACCTTGGCCAGGTCTGCGAGGAGGAGATCTCGACTCTGGTTGTAGAGTAGAAGATCGTCGAGATAAGGGACTATTGATATACCCTGCAAGTGTAGGAAGGCGACCACCTCTGCTACGATTTTTGTGAACACCCTTGGGCTGGAAGCCAGTCCAAAGGGGAGGGCAGCAAACTGCCAGTGTTGAATCCCCTGAGGAGACTCGACTGCAAATCTGAGGAAGGCCTGATGTCCTGGAAAGATCGGGACATGTAGGTAGGCATCCTTTAAGTCGATCGTTACCATGTATACCTCCTTCAGAAGGAGTCTTCTGAGGGTGTATATGCTCTCCATGCAAAATTTCTTGTGACGCAGAGAGGTATTCAGGGGTCTCAGGTTTATTATCAAACGGTATTTGCCTGAGGATTTTGGGACAACGAAGATATGGGAGTAGACCCCCATTCCGCGTTGACCCGCAGGTACCGGAACTACAACTCCCTGTTCTGCTAGGTCTGAGATGTTTTGCAGAAGACCTGCTTCCTTGAGGGGGTCCCTGGGGAGATATGTTAATAGGAACTTTGAGGGGGGGGGTGAAGAAACTCCAGCCTGTAACCCTCTCTTACAATGTTGAGAATATGAGGGCTCTGAGTAATACTCTCCCACCTGGAAAGGAATTGGGAAAGTCTTCCCCCTACCCTCATGTCACTTAAAGTCCTTTTCATTTGATTTTTGGTTGGAAAAGAGGATACTTCCTTTCGGCTTATCCTTCCCAACGCCCCACTTCCTATTACCGGCAGGCTTCTTGTTCGAGAAGCGGTTTCTACCCTGGGGGCCTCGAAAAAATCTTTTTTGGTCCCTTTTAGGTTTGGTGGGAAACTTCTTGCCCTTTTCAGTAGATCTTGACAGAGCTTGATCAAGCCCTGTACCAAAAAGGAGGGAGCCCTCAAATGGGAGTCCACATAAGCGGGTCCTGGATGCGTTATTACCGTCCCATGTTTTGACCCTTACGGCTCTGCGAGCCGAGTTTACGAGGGCCCCTGTTTTTGCGGTGGCCCGCACGGTCTCTACTGCAGCATCTGCTAGGTATGCCACTGCGCTACCTATCACCTGTAGAGAGTCTAGGACTTCCCTGGACTTGGACACACGGGAAACATGTTCTATTAGTTTGGCTATCCATGCATCCGCGTTCCTAGCTATACAAGCTGAAGCCAAAGCGGGGCTCATTGCTGCCGCATTGGCTTCCCAGGCTCTACGCAAGGTCGTCTCAGTACGGCGATCCATAAGATCCTTGATATTACCCGCGTCCTCAAAAGGAGAGGTCGGATTGCTTTGACACCTGCGCCAAAGAGGCGTCCAATCTGGGAATCTTAAAGAATTTCTCCTCATCCTCCCCCTTAAAAGGACACCTACGCTTCCAAGTTTTATATTTCAGAAGCTTCCTCTCAGGTTCCTTCCACTCTCTAAAGATCACATCTTTGAGAGTCTGATGAACCGGAATGGCTCTGGGTTGGGCCTTTACTAAGCCTCGGTACAATCTATCCTGTGCGGATACCTGCTCCGTCGGCTCCTGAATTTCTTCAGAGGCGTAGATTGCACCAAGGAGGCCTTCCATGACGTCAGCTGAGAAGATGGGTCTTCCTGACCTAGAGCCTTCTTCCTCCTCCTCAGCCTGACTATCAGGCCCTCATAGGATAGTCCCTGATCAGGGATCTCCGAGTCCTCCTCTGAGTCCTGAGATAAGAGGGATCTCAGGGATTCTGGGTGTCCTCTCCCTAATCTGGTTGAGGAGGAACCCTCCTGTGAGGAAGGGCCCTCCCTGCTTGTCTGGGACTCTGGTTCCTTAGCCTTAAGGGAGGCTTGAAAATCCTTAAGGGTGGCAAGCATCTGGGTTTGGACAGAGAGAAAGTCTCTCATAACCTGAGATGTTTCCTTCCCAGCCAGCTTCTGGATACACTTGAAGCAGAAGGGCTTGGAATGGGTTGAAGGTAATTTCTCATTACAGTAACCGCATCTTTTGGAGCGGGCAGGGGGTCTAGAGGAACGACTGGCAATCCCCTGGGCAGTGATGTCCTCTCCTGCAATGTAAGGGTACACAGGAATGCATTAAAAAAATAACCCTGTGACCGGCAAGGGGAAAGAGTCGGGGTACCATCCCCCATCATGACCCCTGCTGGCTGGGTTGACTCACCCCCTGTGGTCTCCTCTGTAGCCGCGGCCGTAGTCGGCCTCTACTCATGCTAGGTGAGATGTCTCTGCTAGGTGTGCACCGAGTTTCTGCAGTGCCACTGGAGGAGTGAAAAAAGGGCGCCTCTCTTCCTGGCGTCCCTCCGTTTTGAAATGCGGGGAACAGACGCCGGCCGTCGCCATTTTGCCGGAGACCGGAACCGGAAATGACGCGGCACGCGATGGCGTCATCCCTGACGCTAGAGGACGAATGTCCTAGACGCCGGGAAAATGGCGCCGCAATGCTATGCACATGCATAGAGCGACGCCCTGAACGAATGGACCGCGCGAGCGGGGGTTACACGGAGGGACCTGCCAGCCCCCCCTCCGGAATGGACAAACAGGTAGGGGGGAGGAAGGAGGATATCTGGCCCCTGAAGTCCCGGGTACAGCCCCGCACCTAGGGTCCTTCAGTGCTCAGGGAGGCTCTTCAACTGCCCTCCCTGAGAAAGGAATGGGATACCCCCCAGGACGGACAAAAAGAGTCCTGCTAGGCCCAGAGGCTTCCCAGGCATGCGGCTCAGCTCCCGGGGGGGGGGGGGGGGGACTTCCAGCCCCAGGCCTTCAGTCTGTGGAAAAAAATAAACGGTTTCGCTGTGGGGAAACACAATCAAGAACTGAGGAGCACGGGGAGGGGAGGGTGCTTTAACCTCTTTGAATTGATTGTGTTTCCTGTCAGGTGGAGCCAGTCATCTCTCATTGTACCGTCCTGGAAGACGACTTGAGAAATGTGTGCTTAAAGTAGAACTATTGGCAACACTTTTTTTTTTTCATTTTGGATAGAGTAAGGGAGGGTTATAGCCCCGTCACTTTTTTATTTTTACCATCCCTGTCCCATTGCAGAGATTTCCCTTCACTTCCTGCCCCATAGCCAAACAGGAAGTGATAGGAAATCTATGCAAATTAAGGGAATCCATTGCCCCCCTCCAGGCCCTAAGAACTAGTGTCCCCACTCGAAAATGTCAGGGTGGGTCTTAAACAAAAAGGGTGTGGTCTTGACAGGGTCATATTTAAATTAGTTGGTGCAGAAGTTTAGTGAGGCCTAGGGCATCACAAAACCTAAATACACTACTGACTTAACTGCTCTGTGCAAAGGAATTGCACAGAACGACCTCGAACCTCCTCTTCTGGGGTTCCCCCACAGGCGTTCTTAGCTCCTTCTCCTACTTCCTATGGCGGCGTAGCTAAGGGCTCACTTCCAATCGGGGCTGTGCATCCACTGACATACACAGGGCGGCGCTGCCACAACCCCTGCTCCCTCGTCACAGGATTTGTTTGAAAGCAGTGGCAGCCAAAAGGTTCCTGCTGCCTCAGCAAAGCCTGTGAAAGCTGGGAGAGGGCCGCTATAGACTGGCACATCGCCGGATCAAATGATGGGGGTGATACTACTACCGAGACATTTTTTTTAAATAATTGCTGGGGATGGATTAAGGTAAAAAAATATCTAGCCTTTAGAACCACTTTAATGAATTCCCTGCATTAAGGTAAAAAAAATGTCCCACTGCCTTTTCCTGACCCCTTACTAGGTCGAGCGTTGTGCCCGTCTGAAAAAGCACAGGTCTCTCTTCCTCTTCTCACAGGACAGATTGAGAGCAGCAGTCATTGGCTCCCACTGCTTTCAATAAAATCCCATGAGGAGGGAGCGGGACTATGGATACACAGTCCAGCTCGGAAGCGCGCCCTGTATGTGTACCCCTATAGCAAGCAGCTGCCTATGGGAGGACATAACAGAAGGGGTGCAAGTTAAAGCCTCTTTATTTTAAGAAAAAAAAAAAATGCCTTTACCACCACTTAATACACCGATCCGCCATAAATTTATGACCGACAGGAAAAGTGAATAATATTGTTACAATGGCATTTGAGTGGGCTATGCTAAAGTGGTTGTAAACCTGAAAATAAAAAAGATTAAAAAAAAAGTGCAAGACAAAAAGGCATAATGAGCTAGTAGGCATCACTTTCTAGCTCATTATGAAATACTTACCTTTGTTTGAAGCTGTTGCAGAGGCCCCGCACGCCGCTGTGACCGGCGACATGTCTCCCCTAGTTATTTCCGGGGTTTGCGGGCTCTGGCGCTATGATTGCCCAGAGCCGTGATGATGTCACGCATGCACGCGGGAGCCGCCCGACACGGCACGCTTCTGAAGAAACGGCATAAGCGAGCGGTTTCTTCAGTGCACATGTGCCGATGATGTTGGCGTAAGCGTATATGGTAAATATAAATAATCCATTTAGAAGATATTTACAGTACTTACAAAGGTAAGCCTTATTATAGGTTTACCTGTAGGTACAAGTGGTGTAACAGGGTTTACAACAAATTTAAGCAGCAAGAAAACATGTTTTTGAAGTGGTTGTGTTAAAAGAAGAATAAAATGGGCATCGCAGTTTGCTGTGTATGGGGCTGCGTAGCCACAGAGCAGTCAGGGTGCCATTGGTGACTCGTAGGTACTTTTGGCTGTGGATACAACGGGGATGTGAGCATCAGAACTGGACCACAGAGAATAGAAGGTGGCCAGGTCTGATGAATCACATTTTCTTTTACATCATAAGGATGGCTAGGGTGTGCGCGCCACTTGCCTGGGGTAGAGATGACACAGATGCAGTATGGGAAGAAGGCAAGCCAAGGGATGCAGTGTGATGCATTGGGCAATGTTCTGCTGGGAAAACTCGGCAGTGTCCTCTTTCAGCAGGATAATGAGCCCTGCCACACTGCCAAAATGGTTCAAGAATGGTTTGAGGAACACAACAATGAGTATGAGGCGTTGACTTGGCCTCCAAATTCTCAATCCATTATGCATCTGTGGAATGTGCTGGAAAAACAAGTCTGATCCATGAGTGCCCCACCTCGCAACTTACAGGAATTAAAGTAGAACTATAGGCATAACTTTACCCATTTTGGATAGAGTAAGGAAGGGTTATAACCCGTCAGATTTTTTTTACCATCTGAGGCCTATTGCAGAGATTTCCTTTCACTTCTTGCCCCATAGCCAAAACAGGAAGTGAGAGGAAATCCCTGAAAACTAAAGGGAATTTCTTGGTGAACCCCAGGTCACCAGAACTAGTGTTCCCATAGGAAGATTTCCCCTCTATTACTTTTCTGAGGACTACCCAAATTGTACCCTTTCACTGATAATGGTAAACAGGACAAATAGAGAGGGTGAAAAGCAGAGTTAGTTTCTTACCGGTAACTCTGTTTCCAGTAGTCTTCCAAGGCAGCCCTTGAGAGATGGAGCTCCTCCTCACAATCAGGAAACACATTGCCATTCATTTTTTTTCCTCCCCTTAAGAGGCGGTCCCTCAGGTCCCTGGTCAGTCATCCCCGAGAACCGAAGGCCGGAATCTGAAACGATATAATACACAACACAACCTCACGAGGTTAGACATTTTAGGGTGGGATCGTGCTGCCTTGGAAGACTACTGGAAACAGAGTTACCGGTAAGAAACTAACTCTGCTTTTCCCCCAGTCGTCTTCCAAGTCAGCCCTTGAGAGGATAACCAAGAACTCACCAGATCTAGGGTGGGACAACGGCTTGGAGGACTTTCCTACCAAAAGCCTGATCCTGGCTGGAAATCAGATCCAGTCTGTAATGCTGAACAAAGGTCGAGAATCTTGACCAGGTTGCAGCCCTGCAGATTTGTTCTGGAGTGGCTCCTGCCCTTTCTGCCCATGAGGCTGCTGAAGCCCTTGTTGAATGAGCTTTAAGTTCTTTAGGTGGTGTAGTCTCCATGACCCTATAGCACTCTAGTATGGCTGTCTTGATCCATCTAGCTATTGTCCTTTTGGAGGCTTGTTTACCCTTTAGTTGGCCTGCGTATAAGACAAATAGGGCATCTGATGTTCTAAATTCATTAGTGATTTCTAAATATTGAAGTAGACACCTTCTGACATCAAGAAGACTTAGTTCCTGCTCTTTGCTGTTATTGGGAGAACTGCAAAATGAAGGCAAGACTATATCCTGGGATTTGTGAAAAGTTGATGTCACTTTTGGAGTAAATCCCGGATCTGTTTGAAGGACGATACGATCGTCATGAATCTTCAAAAAAGGTTCCCTAACGGATAGAGCCTGTATTTCCCCTATCCTACGTGCCGTTGTGATGGCTACTAGGAAAACTGTTTTAAGAGTCAGTAATCTTAAAGATGTATCTTGTAGTGGCTCGAAGGGATGTTTAATGATTCCCCTGAGGACCACTGACAAATCCCAAGTGGGACATTTTTGTGTCTTGGGCTTTTTGTATTTTGCCAATGCCCTGCAAAAACGAGAGACCAAAGGGTCCTCTTGTAGTGTCCTTTCTAGATACACCGAGAGCGCTGCAATCTGTACTTTCAGAGTACTGAGCGCTAACCCTTTATCAGCTCCCTGCTGTAAAAATTCAAGGATGGTGGGTGTATCCATTTTTAGTCTTTTATTTTCAGTGCACCAACTGTTTAATTTTCTCAAGGTCTTTCTATAGATGGCTCTGGTGCTTGGTTTCCTAACGCTCAGAAGCGTTGTCACCACCTTATCTGAGAGTCCTTTAGATCTCAAGAGGTCCTCCTCAGTAACCAGGCCGCCCATTTGAAACTCTTGTTTTAGGCCTGTCAGGGGTCCCTGACACATCAGGTCTTCCCTGTGAGGTAGAAGCCACGGCTCTGCTGCCGAGAGACTGAGGAGTTGAGAGAACCAGGCTCTCTTGGGCCAGTATGGTGCGATCAGTATCAGTTTCGTCTGTTCCTGTAGAAACTTCTTTACCACCCGTGGTATCAGATGAACCGGAGGGAAGGCATAGCATAGTTTGAAGTTCCAAGGGTTTTGTAGAGCGTCTATCCCAAGAGGCTGATCTTGTTGGGTTAGCGAGAAGAAATGTTTCACCTGAGCATTCTTCCGAGAGGCAAACAGGTCTATGTTTGGCATTCCCCAGCGGGCTGTAATTCCCCTGAACACCTCCGGGTGTAATACCCATTCCTCTTGGGAGATCTCCTGGCGGCTGAGGAAGTACGCTACTTGGTTGTCTTCCCCTTTTAGATGGACTGCTCCTAGTGACAGCAGATTCCCTTCTGCCCACCTGCAAATTTGGTTGGAGATGTGGCTTAGGGATGGGCTTCTTGTGCCCCCTTGCTTGTTCACATAAGCCACTGCTGTGGCATTGTCCGAAAGAATCAGAATGTGACGACTTCTGAGTTGGTTTTGGAAAAACTCCATGGCCTTGGCTATCGCCATAAGTTCTCTCCAGTTCGAAGATGCCTTGGCTTCTTCTGGGGACCATCTCCCCAGAGCAGGTTTCCCTGCTAGGTGAGCTCCCCAACCCCAACTGCTTGCGTCTGTGGTCAATTTCTGTGAGGTCGGAAATGACCAAGGCAGACCCTGATTTAGGTTTGTGTGGATCCTCCACCACCACAGCGACCTTTTTTACGGATGTCGGGAGTAAAACTGACATGTCCAGATCTTCTCTTTGGTTTTTTAAGAGAAATACTTGAAGTGACCTTAGATGGTATTTTGCCCACTGGACTGCTGGTATCGATGATGTCATCAGACCCAGAACCGACATCAGCTCCCTGATAGATATTGGGAGGTTGTTCTGTATTAAACTCACCCTCTTGATGAGGTTTTGGATTTTCTCCTCCGGTAGGGAAGTCTTCTGTTCTATGGAGTTGAGCAGATATCCCAGGAACCGAATGTTCTGAGTGGGACACAGATTGGACTTTTCTACGTTTAGAATCCAGCCTAGTGACTTTAACCACAGTTGAGCTTCTGTGAGGTCTTTTGTCAGCTGTGCTTTCGAAGGCGCTGCAAATAGTAGATCGTCCAAGTATGGTATTACGGTCATCTTTTTTAACCTTAGAGGGGCCAGAGCTTCTGCTAACACTTTGGTGAATATCCTTGGGGACGAGGATAACCCGAAAGGAAGAGCTCTGCTCTGGAAATGATATTCCTTTCCCTCTATCTCCACTGCTAACCTCAGATATTTCTGGGACTCCTGTCGGATGGGAATGTGGAGATATGCATCCCTGGTCGCCATGAAGGTTTCTGGTTGCAAAATGTTTTTGACCGAAAATATGGACTCCATGCAAAATTTTTTGTACTGAATCGCTTGGTTTAACGGTTTTAAGTTTAGTATTAACCGAAACTTCCCGGAAGGTTTTTTGATCACAAAAATGTGAGAGTAAAAACCCTTTCTTTTTTCCTTCTCTGGGACTGGAGTAAGGACCTTCTGGTCCACCATCTCCCCTAGTAACAGTGGAAGGGCCCTGGCTTTCTCTGGATCCCTGGGAAGTCTTGTTACTAGAAATCTCTCTGGAGGATGACAATTGAATTCCAGAGAGTAGCCCCTTGCGATAATGTCCAGAATAAATTGATTGGCTGTCGCCTTCTGCCATTGAGGTAGGAAGGTAGCCAGTCTTCCCCCTACTGGCACTCTGTTGTCATTGTTTGGAAACTTGGTTAGAAGAGCCAAAGAGGACATTACTCTTTGGTTTCCCCTTGTGACCTGTCCAGTTTTTCTTAGGGTACTCTTTCTTTTCTTCCTGGAGACGATCTCTTCGCCCACGAAAAAACCTTTTTTGTGGAGGTTTTCGTTTTTCAGCAGGAAAGGCTTTCTTCCTGTCTGCTGTTCTTTCCAAGGCCTCGTCCAGGCCGGAACCAAAAAGCAAATCCCCAGTAAATGGGAGATTGCACAGCCTTGTTTTGGATGCAGCATCACCTGTCCAGGTCTTCATCCAAATCACACGCCTTGCTGCAACTGCTAGTCCATCTGACCTTGCTGCCAGCTTGACGGATTCTGCGGATGCATCCGCAATATAGCCGACCGCTTTGGAGAGAACTGGAAGTGTATTCAGAATCTCCTCCCTAGGCGTACCATTTTTAATATGGTCTTGCAGCTGTGAGAGCCAAAACTCTAAGTTTCTTGCCACGCAAGTGGTGGCTAGGGCTGGCTTCAGACTAGCGACACTAGTCTCCCAAGCTCTTTTTAGGATAACGTCACACTTTTTATCCATGCCATCTTTTAGGTGTCCCATGTCTTCAAATGCCAATGAAGAATTTTTTGAGACCTTAGAAAGTGGCGCGTCCAATTTGGGATTTTTATTCCAAACCTCTTTTGGATCTTCACTAAAAGGAAATCGCTTTTTGTGACTGGCCGCAAAAAAAAAAAGTTTCCTTTCTGGGTCTGCCCATTCGTTTGTCACGGTATCTGACATTACCGGATGAACTGGGAATACTTTGGATTTTTTCTTCCTCAGACCCTGGTACATCAGGTCATGTTTGGAAGGCAGTTCTTTTTCATGCTCAATTTCCAAAGTTTCGTAAATGGCCCCAAGCAAATCATCCACATCTTCTAGAGATAACTTGTATTTGGGTCCCTTTCTTTCTTCTCTCCCATCTTCCTGCTCTGGATCTGAGCTATCGGTAGCCATAACACTAGCTGTGCTGCTGCCCGCTCGCTCCCTCACCGACTCGTGCGACCCTGAGGCGACTTCTGATCTGGGTGAGGCCATGGGAGAGGAAACTCCAGTAGGGACTGCTGGAGATTTAGCTTCTGCGATAAACTTTTTGAGATCCTTAAAGGTGTTAGCCATATCATCTCTTACGGATCCAAAAATCTTCGCATAAACTGCCTCTGACTGTTTTTCAACCAGTTTGTCAATGCATGTTTTGCATAGCGGCTCTGTGTCTTCCAAGAGCATCTTGGTATTACACTTTGCACACCGCTTCTTGGGAGTGGGCTTTGGCTCTTTAGGTGGTTTCACCTGCCAAAAGATAAACACAGGGGGACCCATGGCGGTGAGAAAAAAATACACACTGCACCACACATTACTAAAGTGCACACCCAGTGACATTAGTAACCCCCTGGCCCCAGCTTTCTAGTGCACCATCACCACCTAGCTGCTGTCCCAATACAAAGGATACAAAGGTCACCCACTGGTGCCTACCTGCATCCTGCTGGTGCTTTTGCCTCCTGGAGCCTGGGCCGATGGAATCTCATCCTCTTCCAGCATCCTGGCTTGCTGTGGCGTTTGGTACTGTCGTCTGCAGCCGCGTCCACGCTACTAGCACCAGCCGACCGTTCGAATTTCCCGCGCCTTTAAGGGGATTGGACCAGCTTCCCCGGCGCACGCCGATTGCGTCATTCCTACCCGGAAATGACGCCCCGCGTCTTCCGGGTCAAGCGGCGTTCAGACGTGGGTACACGCCCCCCCCTGACGCCGCCAAGGGAACGCAGCAATGGCGCCTTTCTCCTCACCTGGGCACAGAGGAAATTCGAACCCGGGACACCTCCTGCACTCAGCCTAAGGAGGGTTGCCCGTGGTCAAGATCCGTCCTCCACCACGCCAGTGACGCGGCTCCGGTAAGGTCCACTGACCCCCTGCCGCACAGGGACTCCATACAGTCAGCCCTGCTGACATACACTGCTGTACCCGCAGACACCTGTCCCGGTCAGCCCATGAGAGATGGAGCCCCCCCTCAGGTCCTTTTGGCAACATGTCTCCTCCGGACGGAGGAAACACTAAGACTGACCAGGGACCTTAGGGACCGCCTCTTAAGGGGAGGAAAAAAAATTAATGGCAATGTGTTTCCTGATTGTGAGGAGGAGCTCCATCTCTCAAGGGCTGACTTGGAAGACGACTGGGGGAAAATTTGTTTTGCCTTTAATGGATCGGCTACTGACTGCTTGGTGAAAATTACAACAGCATACCTTCAGAGGTCTAGTGGCATCCATGCCTCGATGGGTCAGGGCTGTTTTGGTGGGAAAAGGAGGATCGTCTCAATATCAGGTGTCAAAGTTATGGCTGATCGGTGGAAGTCATGTGGTGTAAATATTAGCACATTTTTTGTGTGCCAAATTAACAATGGTATAAGTTCTACGTTGTGGTGTACCAGCCACATCAAATCACAATAAAAATGCTATGTGACATTTTGCCCGATTATGTAGGCCAAAATAATGAAACATTCAACTAATGTTCTAACTTTAAACATTGACACCATTACCAGAGTGGTATAAATACTGTAGTGAACATAGTTTGTTTTTTTGGTGCTCAAGTACCTTGTGACAAAATTAGCGAACTGGCACACACTACTTTTATTAATTTGCTGCAAGAACTGCCAATTTAGCATACATAGAGAAATGGGTACATTTTTAGCATGCTCTAGTCTTTGTTACTCCATCCTCCCTCAGATAGACAGATAGATATTAGGGCTGTTACTGATTAAAAAATTTGGTGTTCGATTGTTTTGTTTTTTTATCGATTAATCGACTAATTTCGATAAATTATAACGCACATACAGATCCAACTACTTTTAGCTGATCTCCTTGCAGGCTGATTCCCAGTGCAGCTACCAACCACTGGAAAAATGGATAGCAGGATACAAAAAACACACAAAGGCTGCGCTCGATGGGAAGAGCATTAAAACTTTTATAGTCTTCAAGTAGGTAACAAAATAAATATTGCACTGGAGATAAAATCTAAAAAAAAAAAAAAAAAAAAAAAAAAAAAAAAGCGAGGAACACCCAACGGTAGCAAAAGCAGTCATAAAAACATGTAGCTAAAGTATGATACTGGTATAAAAATTTGTACAATGATACCACTGCTGAATCCAGATGAGGAGGGGTTAACATCAGTCCGTCGGCATGTAGATGTCAAGTGAAGGGAACTATCACAAATCCCAGTGGATGGCTGTAGAATCCCAGGTTGATAGAGGGAAGTGATAGAGGGAAGTGATAGAGGGAAGTGATAGAGGGAAGTGATAGAGGGAAGTGATAGAGGGAAGTGATAGAGGGAAGTGATAGAGGGAAGTGATAGAGGGAAGTGATAGAGGGAAGTGATAGAGGGAAGTGATAGAGGGAAGTGATAGAGGGAAGTGTAACAGCCCTTGCGTGTGGCAGATAGTAAGGTCCCGCCGGCATGCAGATATGAAGGCACAGCAAAGGAGCCCTTCAGATGGACACGGCGAGCCCAAAGAATGATTGATCAAAACAATTAAATCGAAGAATTAATAGTTAATTTCCACAGCCCTAAAATATATATATATATATATATATATATATATATATATATATATATATATCACACATACACATACTTTTTTTTATAATAAATATTTTTTTTAAATAACAACAACAGTGTATGGCCAGCTTTAGGCTGCAAGAATCTAAGTGATGCACCAAAATATCGGTCGAAAAGTGCAGATAATGGCTGCCAAAAAGGCAGATTAAACTGCATAAAAAAAAAAACGCAACAGTGCATTTCAATGGGGAGGTGCGTTTTCTTTTTTTTTTAACTGACCAAATTTGCACCAAATACGCAGCAACCAGGATGTTTAACACTTCAACGGAACACTGTAAAGACATACATAGAATTTAAAGGGATGCATTTTTGAGCTTTTCTGGTGCTTTTGTTTTTTTTGTAACGTGAAAGTGCTTCAAAAACTGCTCAGTGTGAAAGCAGCCTATTGGTCGAAAAGGTGCTGACAATTAATTCACATTCATGATGTTAAAGTCTAACTTTTTAATTTAGATGCGCCGCTAATATAGGTCGATACTTGGACATGACAAGTCGCAGCCCGTTCCTTGCAAAGGTACCCATTCAAATCGGTGTGACTTAAAAGGTAGCAGTGATTTTGAAAAGGTACCTGCAGTACTTTCATGCAACTTTGGTCCAGAGAATGTAAAGTCGGATCAAAGTTGCACCAGAAGTCACACTGGAAATCATGCGACTTTGGAGATGGGCTAATGTAAATTAAGCCTTAGTGTATGACCAGCCTGTATGGTCCAATGTACTCCAACACAAACGATTTCCCCCCCCCCCTCCACTTTTATCACTAATATGGTTGTATTTCAAATTGAATGTGTCACAGCCATAGCTCCGGAATTTAAATGTGTCGCACATGTCGGCTTGAATTTAGCATGGGACTTTCTAATATGGCCATAACACCAAAAAAAAAATAAAAAAAGAAAGAAATGATGCAAACGTTTTAATGGATCACCCCCAATCTGTCAAATAATGCAATGTACTACAGAAAAAAAAAATATAATATATATTTTACACACACACACACACATTTCAGTTTCACTGCAACAGGGCAGCACCTGTGCACCAGATCATGTGTAAATATATATATATATATATACACACACACACACACACACGGTCTGACACTTCTGGGTAGTTATGTCCGCCGGCACTCTTCGATCATTTCATTGGGCACAGAGGCGATCTGCCTATAAAAACTAGGCAGATCGCGTTCTGACTTTTGGGGATTTGTGTACCTGCAAAAGGAATACATTTCATCTCTACCCCTAGTAAAAGCAGCACACAGTTTACACAAAAACACTGGCTAGGCACACAGTTAACCCTTTGATCGTCCCTGATATCAACTCTTCCCAGCAGCCAGTGTCATTGGTACAGTGACAGTGCATATTTCTTTAGCACTGATCACTGTATTAGTGTAACTGGTGCCCAAAAAGTGTCAGTTCGTGCTAGTGTGTCGTAATATCGCAGTCCCACTATAAGTCGCTGATTGCTGCCATTACTAGTAAAAAAGGTCAAAATAAAAAATATCCCATAGTTTGTAGAAGCTCTAAAACTTTTGCACAAACCAATCTATGCTTATTGGGATTTTTTTTAACCAAAACTATGTAGCAGTAGCTTCTCTACCCTTGATTCTTATTGCTATGTAGCAGAATACACATTGGCCTAAATTTACAAAGAAATCTTTTTTTATTGAATAGATTTTTTAGCAGAAAGTAAAAATTACTGTTTTTTTTTTTTTTTAATTGTTGGTCTTTTTTTGTTTATAGCGCAAAATTTTAAAAACCGAGAAGGTGATCAAAGGCCACCAAAAGTTCTATTTGTGGGGGGGGGGGGGCATGAGCTTTATTTGGGTACAGTGTCGCAGGATCGCGCAATTGTCAGTTAAAATAACGCAGTGCCATATCGGAAAAAAAATGGCCTGGACATGAAGGGGGATAAACCTTCTGGAGGTCAAGCGGTTAAAAAAAAAAAAAACTGCAAATGTCAAAAAGAAAACAGTGACATATTAAATACAAATATATGAAGCACCACAACAACATACATCTGAATTACTAGAATACTGAATGTCTTTTCACAAGGTCAACCCATAACAAAACGAACCTACTGCAATGGTGGCCGTACACTCTGATTTTATTATCGGATCGATGTTCAAAAATGATCAGATCGGAAACAGATCGAACAGCTATAACTTCCTTTTCGATCCCTTTAGATCAGATACAATCGAACGGAGTCAGTTGGCCAGATGAGAAAATTATCAACCAGTTATCAATCAGCAGCACCGAGATGATCGGATCACGCATACAATTCTATTCTGATCGGATCACGCATTCAATTTTATTTTGATCGATCAGATTAAAAAGATTGCCTGGTAAAATCAGAGATACAACTGATAACTTTCAAATCAGATCGTCCAACTATTGACCGAATTCCAAATCCCCTGTTGTGCCGTTATCAATAATTCCCATCTGGAGCGATCGATTGAAAAATAAAATCAATCATTCAAGGCGTGTATGGCCACCATAACACTCATTTTGTGAAAGCATTCAGGTAGTGTGGAAGAAGCAGGACTATAAATTGGTATGAGCTTCCAGAGTCTCAGGCTCCTTGAAAACCTCTCCGTAAGAGTTCCTGAAAGAGAAAGCCAAACTTTTTTTTCGGACCTCTTCCTATTACATCTGGGTTTTTTTTGGAGGGGGTTTTTTGTCGCATGCGCCAACATAGCTAATAATAAACCCAGAAACAAAATTCCAAAGTATAAATCTTTTTTTTATTTTAAGTCTATGCCAAGAGCAGCCATTGTGGTTAAAATAAAAGGAAAGTCTACTAAAAATAAATGGAAAGCCTACTAAAAATACAGCAGGAGCCTCCCATGTGGGGCTCTTTTTTGTAGGTCAGGTAGGCTGCCATGTGAAAGTCCAGTTCCTGGAGGACTTGTAGTAAGTGATGTGGAAAAGAAGACACATGGAAAGCTGTACACATGGGTGACCCAGATTCCTGCTTACCTGGTAGTGAGATCTGACAGCCATTTTAGGAGCAGGGGCTTGACTAAATCCAGGTCTGAGCTCGTCCAGCAGTAACAGCAGGCAGGAAGATCACCTGTATGAGGAGAGGAGAGGGGATAGTACACAGCACACACACAGGGTGTGGAGGGAAGCTCTAGGCTCTGACACTATCCTATCACAATGTGCCTCCCATTACAACAACTCTTTCCCCAGTCTGCCTGTATGTGTGTGTGTGAGGAAGGAGCAGCCGCCACCCACCTGCCCTGCCCAGCCCAGCCCAGCTCCCAGCCAGGTCTGACGTGCTCACCTCGCCGCTCACCGCCTGTAATGTGAGCTCAGTCAGTCCCAGCAAACTCTCTCACACACGCAGTACAAGGCGAGGGGAGGCTGTGGGAAGTCAGGCAATGGACTAGCAGGGAGGAGGAGGGGGAAGCTGTGTGTGTGTGTGTGCTATTAGACAGCAGCACAAATATTCCAAGAAGACAACAAATAGCAGCCCTGTGTGCCCACACTCATTTCCTGCTCACCCCTCTCCTAACTTTTACTCATTAACCTCTTGAGGAACATGGCTGCACAGCTCTGCTGACTGCAACTTGAGGGAAAACTACAAACCTTTCGTAGTCTTGGGTGTGGACACGGAAGTCAGTGTATACAATGTATAAAGTGCTTTTGTTACACTCTATGTCAGGAAAGGTTTCTGCTTTGTTGGAAAGAGGTTATATAGTTTGTTTTAGTCATGGCCCTCAGGGCAAGACCATTAAAGGCCCCTCTAATCGACACCTCAAAGATAATTCCTTTAGCCTGCATTTACATCCAGTAATTGCTTATGTAAGCGATAATATAGGCTTATTTTGCGTGTTTTTTCACAGGTATACATCTGTTTTGCAAGCATTTGTGCCTTTAAACAAAGCTCCTGGGTGAGAGGAGAGTAGAGATGTGCTCAGGCATCCTCCAAACTCATCACCAGATAAACTTTTTTACTCCAATGAGCTGCAGGCTTACTCAATCCTGCTCTACAACACATGTAAACAAAGCTCAGGCGTCCTCTAAACTCATCACTAGCCAATCTCCAAATTCACACTTTTATTTCTTTTTAACTCCAATGACATACGTGCCAGCTCAATCCTGCCCTGCAGCTCATGTAAACAAAGCTCAAGCGTCTTCCAATCTCGTCTCTAGCCAAACTCCAAATTCACACTTTATTTCACTCCAGCAACCTGGGCGCAAGCTCAGTTCTGCCCCGCAGCTCATGTAAACAAAGCTCAAGCGTCTTCCAATCTCGTCTCTAGCCAAATTCACACTTTATTTCACTCCAGCAACCTGTGCTCAAGCTCAGTTCTGCCCCGCACCTCACGTAAACAAAGTTCAAGCGTCTTCCAATCTCGTCTCTAGCCAAACTCCAAATTCACACTTTTTTTCACTCCAGCGACCTGTGCGCAAGCTCAGTTCTGCCCCGCAGCTCATGTAAACAAAGCTCAAGCGTCTTCCAATCTCGTCTCTAGCCAAATTCACACTTTATTTCACTCCAGCAACCTGTGCTCAAGCTCAGTTCTGCCCCGCAGCTCACGTAAACAAAGTTCAAGCGTCTTCCAATCTCGTCTCTAGCCAAACTCCAAATTCACACTTTTTTTCACTCCAGCGACCTGTGCGCAAGCTCAGTTCTGCCCCGCAGCTCATGTAAACAAAGCTCAAGCGTCCTCCAAACTCCTCTCTAGCCAAACTCAAAACTGAAGCCCTGTACACACGATCGGTTTTCCCGGCGGTAAAAAGTCCGCCGGGAAAACCGAGAACCTGCTCTGTAGTTTTTTCCCCCTTCACACAGCTGGATTTCCTGGCAGGAAAACTGCCATGAGAGCTTTGGAATCCCGGCCGTGTGTATGCTCCATCGGCATTGCCTCGCAGTGTTTCCCATAGTAAACCTGGCGGGAAAAAAAACGCCAGGAATCCCGACGGGAAAATAGAGAACAGCTCTCTTTTTGCCCGCCGCGATTTGCGGCAGTTTTCCTGTCGGGAAAATTGCGATGAAGCATACACACGGCCGGTTTTCCCAGCCAAAAGCTCTCATGGCAGTTTTCCTGGCAGGAAAACCGGTCGTGTGTACAGGGCTTCACATTTTTTTTTTTTTTATTCCAATGAGCTGCAGGCTGGCTTAATCCTGCCCCTCAGCTCATGTAAACAAAACAAAGGTCTCCTCTGAACTCAGCTCTGGTCAAACTCCAAATTCACACTCTTTTTTTACTCCACTGAGCTGAAGGCCAGCTAAATCCTGCCCCCCCTCAGCTCATGTAAACAAAACAAAGGTCTCCTCTGAACTCAGCTCTGGTCAAACTCCAAATTCACACTCTTTTTTTACTCCACTGAGCTGAAGGCCAGCTAAATCCTGCCCCCCCTCAGCTCATGTAAACAAAACATAGGTCTCCTCTGAACTCAGCTCTGGTCAAACTCCAAATTCACACTCTTTTTTTACTCCACTGAGCTGCAGGCCAGCTTAATCCTGCCCCACAGCTCATGTAAACAAAGCTCAGGCTTCCTCTGAATCATCTCTAGCCAAACTCTGAACCCACACTCTTTTTTAACTCCAGCGAGCTGCAGGGCGACTTAATCCTGCCCCACAGCTCATGTAAACAAAGCTCAGGCTTCCTCTGAATCATCTCTAGCCAAACTCTGAACCCACACTCTTTTTTAACTCCAGCGAGCTGCAGGGCGACTTAATCCTGCCCCACGGCTCATGTAAACAAAGCTCAGGCTTCCTCTGAATTATCTCTAGCCAAACTCTGAACTCACACTCTTTTTTAACTCCACCGAGCTGCAGGCTGACTTAATCCTGCCCCACGGCTCATGTAAACAAAGCTCAGGCTTCCTCCGAACTCATCTCTAGCCAAAGTCTGAACTCACACTTCTTTTTTATTTATTTTTTACTCCAATGAACTGCAGGCCGGCTCAATCCTGCCCCACAGCTCATGTAAACAAAGCTCAGGCCTCATCTGAACAGAACTCTGGCCAAACTCCGATTTCACACTTTTTTTTACTCCACTGAGCTGCAGGCCAGCTTAATCCTGTCCCACAGCTCATGTAAACAAAGCCCAGGCTTCCTCCAAACTCATCTCTTGCCAAACTCACACTCTTTTTTTTTTTACTTTAATGAGCTGCGTGCCAGCTTAATCCTGTCCCACAGCTCATGTAAACAAAGCTCAGGCTTCTTTTGAATCATCTCTAGCTAAACTCTGAACTTGCAGCTTCACAGCCTGGTTCCATACAGCGCATGCGCGAGTCATGCTGCACGTCCTGACTGGTACCTGCTGTCTTCTGGATGTCTCCCAGAAGACAGCGGGGGGATAGAGGAGGGGCCGGACATGGCGTAGATCAGCGCAGATTCTGCTGCGATCTATCGCCGGAAGTCGGAGCAAATACCTGTATTAGACAGGTATCTGCTCCCCCATCCCCCTGAAAGGTGCCAAATGTGACACTGGAGGAGGGGAGGAACCGGATAGGCGGAAATTCAATTTTTGGGTGGAACTCCGCTTTAATTTATTTCAGTAATTCAATTCAAAAAGTGAAACTCATATATTATATAGATTCATTACACACACAGTGATATATTTCAAGCATTTCTTCAGATTGGCCACCACACTATGACAGTCAAGCCTCGTACACATGGCCGAGTTTCTCGTCGAAAAAAACACGTCGTTTTTTTCGACGAGATCCTTGGACAAGAAACTTGTCCCGGCCGAGTGTACAGACGCTCGATTCAAAGAACCCGCGGTTCTTTGAATGGAGCGTACGCGGTGACGTCATCGACTACGACGAGCATGCGCTCGTCACATTCGATGCCGTCGCCGCCATCTTGGTATACCCTACCTATGCCTAGGAAGCTACCGCGCATGCGTCGAATTCATTTCGAACATGCGTGGGCTTCCCGGAGGACAGGTAAGTGTACACACACTCACTTTTCTCGTCGAGAAACAGGCTGACGAGAATCTCGACGAGAAAATAGAGAGCAGGTTCTCTATTTTCTCGTCGAGATTACTTGTCGGTTTTCTTGACGAGAAGCCATACACACGAACAAATTTCTCGGCAAGACATCTCTGCCAGCAAGTTTCTTGCTGGTTCTTGCCGAGAAACTCGGTCGTGTGTACGAGGCCTCACACTATGGGGGAGATTTACTAAAACAGGTGCACACAGAATCTGGTGCAGCTGTGCATAGAAACCAATCAGCTTCTGGATTTTATTGTGAGAGCTTAATTGAACAAGCTGATTGGCTACCATGCACAGCTGCACCAGATTCTGTGTGTACTAGTTTTAGCTCCTGTTCACATCTGCACAATTTGGGTTTTGCACGTTACCTCTTCAGCTTCGTTGTCCGGGTAGGAAAATCTGTATTAAATGCACTGTCCACACAGAAGTAAAACCTTCAACAGTCATGCCGCGTACACACGACCGCTTTTCTCGATGAGAAAAACGGCATTTTTTTTTTTCGCAGAGAAAAACGATCGTCTGTGGGCTTTATGTCGTTTTTCTCGTCGAGAAAAACGGCATAAAAAACGACGAGAAAAATTAGAACATGTTCTAAATTTTCTCATCGTTTTTTCCAGCATTTTTTTCCGCGGCAGTTTTCCCATAGGGAGACACTGCTGCGGAGCCCACAGACGGTCGTTTTTCTCGTCAAGAGAAAAAATGACGGGAAAAACTACCGTGTGTAGGGAACCAAGCGGTTCCCTCGTTTTTCCTGTCATTATTCACGGCGGTTTTTTAACCGCCGTGAATAATGATCGTGTGTACGCGGCATGAGGCTTTATTTTCTTATGCAGTAAACTTCAAGAGCAAGTAGAAGGTAGAGAAGAGCAGGGGAAGGTTCAGGCACTTGCCACAAAAAGCCACAATATCAGCTCAGAGTCACTCACCACTCTCAATGTTAGAGTGGGTATTGGTCACCCGGATAGTCCCCTCTCACATGGCCTAGCAGCCGGGATGACACACGAACCAGCAACGGGACAGTCTCTGCCACAGACTGCCCTAGGTGAATTGGGTCTCTGCCACAGACATTATAAAGTGAACAAAGTCTCTGCCACAGACCTTTTAGAGTTAAGCGAATGGATAGTCCAGGAATCCTCTGCCACAGGATTTCAAAGTATCCCCTCCCAGCAGGCACAGCGGGGCGACCACTCCCACCGTACCGCTGCCGAGAAGGGCCACTCAATGCACCATGGTTTGCCCGTGTCTGAGGTGGTAACGCCACCTACAGGCAAAAAGGGAAATTACTATCAGGCAAACCACAACTAGAACAGAGGCAAATCTCAATGTAATTTAACAGTCTGAGCCCAACTACTGGCTCAGACATCCCTCTAAATTTCAAATAGCGTCCCAACCTTTTGGGGAGGGCGCTACACAGGTGACCATGTTTATGGAGCACAGGAAAAAGAGTAACATAGTACTCTGGGACCCATGTCTATTTTAATTTACTAGCTCAATCTTGTACCAGTAATGGTTTTATACCAAACAGTTATAACATGCTGTTTAGGGAATACCTATGGTATGCTCCTATTCCTGTAAGACAAGGTTCAAGTGGGAACATAAGATGGGCTCTTTTGAGAAGGATTCTTGGGAAGATATGCTAGTAAATGTCCATAAAACGTATTTAAATACACATCACATACACAAAAACAACTATTTCCTTATGGGAAGTGAATTGCCTCTATGTGAAAGAGATCATTCTCTCATGCTCTGGAAATGCTGAAGTTAGAATTAGGATGCATTTGCCAGAAGACTGAATACGGTGTTTCATATAAGCCTTAGCACTCTCTGGATGGAATGTGTATTTATGGACACTGGGGAATCCTTGATTAATTTTATAGAGCAAAAATGTATGTGCACGTGGTGCAACAAATACCCCCCAAGGCCTATGAAGGCAGGACTACAGTGAGATTATAGTATTAAAAATTCATTTTTATTGATGAACATACACAATAAAAGCATGGGCTGAAGTACAATGAACATCGTAGTTGGATAATGCTTAAATACCCCTTAAAACCATCAGATACATCCAAAGGGTGCTGATGCTATAGATGTGGTTCAGCCCTTGCAAGTAGAGTTGATGAGACTCAACATGTTTCGGATGCTGTAGTCCTTCCTCAGGGGTAGTAGCGGGTATTGAGACTTCTGAAAATAAATTCAACCAAAGGAACACAAAAGAAATACTTAAAATCAAGTTGCATCCTGCTGTGTGGGATGGCTGTGCGGTATCTTGAAGGGGGGGCAGGAGGAAGTGCGTGGATAAGTGGCAGAAAGTGCCTTCACAAGGACCCTATTGGGGCATTGATGCCCATGTAGCACCAGCCCAGTGAAGCAGTATCTTGTGTGAAGCCCTGAATTGTATTCCCCCAGTCAGCATGCTCAGAGGGCTATTTTGTTGTGGACTTCAGTCCATGCTTTTATTGTGTATGTTCAATAACCACTTCGGCTCTCACACCTGTTTACCCCCTATGGACCAGACCATATTTCACATTTCTGCTATGTGTCTGTTCATGAGTCTATAACTTTGTAATTACTTATGATAAACAATTGATACATAGATTGTTTTTTGGGGGACAAACAGGGCTTTTGTGTGACACTAAAGTCCTCTGAGAATTTTTTTCATTTATTTGCATTTTAAGGGGAAAAAAGAGTAAAAAACTTTTTTTTTTTCTTTCAAGTTTGATCAGTAATATTTTGAACACAAATATCAATAATGTGAGGAAAAGATACGTTTTACTCTGCTGCAACATTAAAATAAACATTTTGGTATGAAGCATGTTAAAGGTATTTACAAAAGAAATAACGTTTGTTTTTTGTTTTTTGCCTACATTTAATTTTTCTCATAATGCATCAGTAATCTATAGTTCTTACTGATTTCAAATAAAACAGATATACCCTAAACCAAGTATTTTTAACAGTAAATCCTTAGCCACTTCAATACCAGACACATTCCCCCCTTTCTGCCAAAGCCAATTTTCAGCACTGTCGCTGTTCAAATGACAATTGCGCGGTCATGCTACACTGTACCCAAACAACATTTTTATCATTTTGTTCCCACAAATAGAGCTTTCTTTTGGTGGTATTTGATTACCTCTGGGTTTTTATGTTTTGCTAAACAAATAAAAAAAAGACAGAAAATTATGAAAACAAAAAGTTTTTCTTCATTTCTGTTTTGTAAATAAGTATGTTTTCTCCTTTACTGCACTGATAAGGCGGTACTGATGGGCACTGATGAGATGGCACCAATGGGCACTGATGATGGCACTAATATGCGACACTGATGGGCACTGATAGGCGGCTGATAGGTGGCACTGATATGCAGCACTGATGGGCACTCATAAGTGGCACTGATGGGCACTGAAAAGCTGCACTGATGGGTACTTATGGGTGGCACTGATGGACACTGATAGGCAGCACTGATGGGCACTGATAGGTGGCACTGATGGACACTGATGCGTGGCACTGATGGACACTGATAGATGGCACTGATGGGTATCACTGCTATGGAGGCACTGCAGGAATACATTGGCATCATATGTGGGCACACATTGGCATCCCTGGTGGCCATGGGTGGCATACCTGGTGGTCATCAGTGGTGGCCATCCCTGGTGGTCCTGGTGGCATCCCTGGTGGTCCTGGGTGGGCATCCTCAGGGGGCTGCGTTGATAATCAATCAGCACAGACCCCCCTGTCAGGAGAGCAGCCGATCGGCTCTCCTCTACTCCTGTTTGTTAGATGCGAGTGAGGAAAAGCCGATACACGGCTCTTCCTGTTTACATCGTGATCAGTTTTGATTGGACACAGCTGATTACATGGTAAAGAGTCCCCATCAGAGACTCTTTACCTAGATCGTTGCGCTGCACACCCGCACGGGTGCGCGGCGGCTTGTTATTCTGATCACGTCATACGATGTCATATTGTTATATGGCGGGCGGCAAGTGGTTAAAGATAACAATGTATATATGTGCTTTATAAAAAACTAATTCCAGCAAAAAATGTAAAATAGAAACATGGAACAGGAGATGAAAGTATTAAATAAATAATGATTATACAGGTTAAAATTAAAGGGTTAAGTAGTAAAAAAAAGAGCACGTCCTGGTTAATTAAGAGGTAATTCCCTGTGTGCACTATAAAAACTTTCCTCTGTAAGCTGCAGCTCTCTCACTCACAAATCTGTCTGACAGGGAATGCAAGAGATAAGATAGCTACTATGTTACTTGTTTGTTGTTGTTGAGGTTTAAATGTTACATTGAATTCTCACTGAGATTGTCTGTCAGAGTGATCATTCAGGCCTCATGCCCGCCCACCTTGTGATGTCACCGCCCTGTACATGATGGGGCTTTGTTGTCACAAGGGGGCAGGCCCTCTGGATGATGTTACATGTCTTTATAAGTAATGACACACGGCGGACCTAGCTTTACACTGGGAGAGAGCGTAGAGAGAACATCGAAGGAAGAACAGAGGGAGAAGACAACGCAGAGAGGAGACCCGGCAGAAGCAGAAAACCTCAGAGAGAGGAGAAGAACCAGAGAGGGGAGAAGACATCAGCGGAGTGAGGAGAATAACCAGAGAGGGGAAGAAGACATTGCCGAAGGGAGAAGAAGTCAGAAGAGACCCCGGTGCTGCCTTATTAAATTGCTTTAAAAACCTGTGTACTGTTTTCATTCTTGACACTTTTTGGGGGTGAATGGGTAGGGGTACAATGTACCCCATACTCATTCACATAGGGTGGGGGGCCAGGATCTTGTTAAAGGGGGCTTACAGACCCCGACAACCACCCACCAGGGTTGTGGGGAAGAGGCCATTGTCCCCATCAACATGGGGACAAGGTGCTTTGGGTTGGGGGGCATAGGCCCCCCCTGCCCCAAAGCACCCACCCCCCATGTTGAGGGCAAGTGGCCTGGTATGGTCCAGGAGGGGGGGCGCTCGCTCATCCCCCCTCTCATCTTATCATCTTGGGGGGAGGAAACCCCATGTCAGCTTTTTTTTCATTTTGGCGAGGGATCCGACTTCTGGTGTGACTTCTATTCAAATCAATGGGCTCCCATAGGCATGAGGCATGAGAAACGCCTGACGAGGCTTAAGGCAGCTGTATCCAGCACTAAGCTGCGTTTAGCAGCTTTTAGCAGCATCAGGTGTTTTTACAGCTTTAACGCTGAATCTCAGAATGTGCTGGTCCTGGTTTTTTTTTGCAGCTTGAAAACGCCTATGCCACTTACAGCTCCTAAAAGCCTGTGTGTGTGCATGAGGCCATAGAATTACATGGAGAGGCGTTTTTAAACTGCAAAAAAAAAAAGTCTGATGCTGCTAAAAGCAGCTGTAAAATCGGCCCGTGTGCATGAGGCCTCATTGAGGAAGGCTTCTGACTAGCTCCCAGTCATAGGATGTCACGGGCTGTGCACAGTAGCTGAGCAGCAGGAGATAAGAAAAGATGAGAAAGTGCAGGACGTACAAGACACATCCTGTGTATAGAGGAGGGAGTTTTATGGACGTTTGTAAGACGCCCAAGGTAGGCAACTGGTTATAAAAAAAAAATTAATACTATAATCTTACTCCATTTCTGCCTTCATAGTCCTTGAGGGGTATTTGTGCACCACGTGCACATATATTTTTGCTCTATTGATATATAGGACATTGGCAGAATGCAGTCATTTTGCAGAATATACTCTGTCCCTAAAAACAAATTCCTGATAAATTTTTTAGGATAAAAGTAAACTGAGACCCCTGGGCTGCCTCCCTGGATTTATTAAGCACCTCTACTGAGTGAGCACGCCTTATAGTTTTGATCCCACTCCCAGACCAATTAGATGAAGATGGCAGCTACCCTGAGCTTTTTTATTAAGGATTTTTACCCACTGTTAATGGATGTGACTAGGTCATGAGATGAGTTGAGTTATCAATGAACTTTGGGTCATGGGATACATGCATTTTACTAAAGCACTGATCTGACCTGTACTATGCAGCAAAGGATAAAAAAAGATGAAAGAATCCAGCTATAGCGGTCAATGATAGTTTGTTTTAAAGCTGTTTTAAAGCTGTGTTTTATTTTATAAATGGATTTTGATACATTGAGCTTTACTAATTCAGCTTTAAGACCAACTATCATTGACCACTGTAACTGGATTTTTAAAGGTATTGTAAAGTCTTTTTTTTTTTTAAATAACAAATATGTTATACTTACCTGCTCTGTGCAATGGAATTGCACAGAGCAGTCCCAAACCTCCTCTTCTGGGATCCCCTGCCAGTAATCCTGCCTCCTCCTCCCTTTCGAGTGCCCCCATAGCAAACCGCTTGCTATGGAGGGCACTTGTGAAGGCTCAGTCCCAAACCATGCTGCCTGCATCCATAGACACAGGCAGCGTGGCTCAGCCCCACCTCCTTGTTACAGGATTAGACTGACAGCAGCAATGGCTCCCACTGCCCCAGCAAAGCCTGAAAGCAGGCGAGAGGAAAGAGCTGCTAAAGATGGGCACAGTGCTGAATTGAGTGAGGTAAGTATAAGAGGAGAGGGGGTGAGGGGGAGATACTGATACCTACACATTTTTTTTACCTTAATGCAAGGAATGCATTAAAGTAAATATGAGATCTGTGCGGACTTGGGTGCACACCCTGGGAAAATTTGAGGATGCGCACCCACACATACACTGATGTAATATTGGGACACAACAACTGTGTCCATGCAGCTGCTGTGTTCCAATAGACATTAATGGAACTACCTGCATCAGGATGCACAGGGTACAGACATGATGGTACAAACTGTTCTAAAATTCAGAATAAAGAAGAAGGAACACAAGCGTGGGGGTGTAGAGGTACTCACACTGTCCATAGAATCCTGCTGCTTTTGGCTGCTGTTCAGGCCTTCTGCTGTCCAAGTCCTCCCATGGTAGCCAGGGTGTCCCTTAGAAGAGACTGTAGGGTAGTTGGGATTCCCTCTGTCCTTCCTCAGCTCCAGCCTGAAGGCAGGGCCTCCTCACCCCCGGGGTCCCCTCCCAGGCTCCACGGCACAGCCTGAGCACTCCATGTTCCACCCAACAACAACCCTTGGTCAGGCTGGTCAGGCTCCACAATATTTAAGGGCTGACCCAGTCACCCTGCCATGCTCCTGCCTGGGGATTGGCCAGATTACCATAAATATGTAGATCTCAGTCTCTTTGCTGCCCCCCATTGGCTTCTAGAAACTTCCAGAAGTTTCTAGAATCAGGGGGAGGTACCAGAGGCCTAACTCGTAGAGCCCTCCAACCTGACCTACAGTAACCCAGACTAATTAACCAGACTCACACAGCTACTGTGAGCCAGAAATAAATGTACCTATTCTAACTGTACACTAGAGGGTGTTACACTTATGATAGTAAAGTATTAAAGCGTGATATAATTAAAGCTCACTTCACAAAAAATTGCCAAAAGACTGGAGCCAGGGCATGGTGGGTTGCACAGACCCTGGATCCATATCATCCAAGTCTATTTCTTCCACCTTTTTTTTTCTATATTTTTTTTCTCCATAATGTTGGATACATACCAAACCTAGCAGGGAGAACAGGATCCCACCATAATTGTAATTGGCAATTGTAAGTGTCTCCAAAAGAGTCCCCAAATAAAATTATTTTAATATTAGAAATTATTAGGTTCATTTACTCTAGCATTTATCAAAAACTGAAATATCAGTTAAGGATAGTCTGACTGTCAGGAATCAGATGTGATCAGAACTATGTGGACTGCAACAGAGGAAACCGCAAACAGAAAGTAAGTTTATTTAAGGTAAAAACATATGAATGTGAATACACCACCAATACAACAATTGAACAACCAAACAGTAACAGTAACCAACCAGCATATGTAGCAAAGGGGGAACCAGAATCGTAGTCAAGCCAGGCCAGGATCATTAACAGGAGATCAGCAGATGGGGGGCCAGGAGTAGACAGACAGGGACAAGAAGGAAGCAATCAGGCTGCAGAGCAAGGATCCAGGGATGCAGGAACAGATACAACAGGTTCAGGATACAGGAATCAGGAATCAGGGTTCAGGGTTCAGGTAAACAGGCTGCAGGTCAGGGGACGAGGACGATACCAGGGCAGTGTGTGTGTGCACTTGCCGGGTATTTATACTATTACCTGCTAACAAGCTCAGGTGACCCCTGATTGCAGAAGGTAAAATCTGCACCACACTGCCAGGATCCATCCGCTGGTGGATGCCAGTACTGCGGCCCAAAGATGACATAACAGCAGCAGGTAGAAGCTCCCCTGACAGTTCCAAACTGCCAGGAGAAATCTTCTGGTGGAACCCAGTACTGCACGCCAAATTATAGATATTACCAGCGGATGGAACCTTTCCTTACACTGACCCTTTAAAAAAAATAATGCTAATAGTGTGTAAGTGTTGTAAATTGGATAGCACAGTCATACTTACCCCTGGCCAGTGTAGGACTGGAAGAATGCAGTGACATTTACATTTCTTCTTTGGCACAAATGGCAAAACTGGCTCCCCTTTACAGGATGATTACATTTGTATACTATTTACAGTAAAACTTAGATACAATCTTACTCTTGTATAAAGAGAACAGGTTGATCAGCAGTGCTTGAGAGATCCAGTTTACAACTGTTAGGCCTAGTACACACTGGCCGAATGTCGCCCAGCATTGGTAGGTTCAATAGAAACCAGCCGACATTCGGCCCATGTAAACAGCTTCTGTTAAAGGGTAATGACTAAAAAAGGTCTGCCGACCATCCGGAATGTTCTTGGGGGGGGGGGGGGATTGCTGTAATAACATTGGATTGTTAGTACAGAAGCTCCGATCTGAGCTGTCAGTTTTTTTTCGTCCAATCCAGCGGGAGGCTTTAGGCTCCCTCACATTTATTGGTTTGAAGGTTAGAAGGTCTACTGGACTATCTTTTTCTCTAGAGCTTGCTGTGCTATCATAGACTGCCTGTCCAATTCTGTTGGAACTCATATTTTATGTTTGGTATGTTAAACTATATTTTACCCCAAAAATGTATAAGACATCGAAATGTTTGTGCATTTCTATACTTTTAAAATTCTTTATTTTCTGGAAAATACCTGGTCAGCAAGTTTCTCTTGTTTCCAATTTCTAACTGAGCATGCCGAGCATGGAAGAAAATCTGCGCTGGCGTATTCAGGTTGCGTTTTTGGGTTTACTGCTTGAAGTTACATGATGCGTGTTGATGCATAGTGTGCCTGCATCTTCCGTGCTAAACTTTGTTGCCAAACCCCCCGTTTCTTCTTCTCTTCATAAAAACTACAGGATGGCGTGCCTGTAGTGACACCCCCCTGTCCAGGCCTGCAGTACATGACTGACAGCAGCTCCTAGGAGGGATCCCAGGCATGACATGCCCTCTGCCCATCACTGCAGAATGTTACTGACAGCGGCTCTAAACAGGGATCCCAGGGATCATCAGTAGGAGTCGCCCCCCACCCCTCAGGGTTTAGCAGAAAAAGGGAACCTAGTAGTCACATGGTCACCAATAAAACCAAGTCAAAAAGTGTTTTTCATAAGCAGTTCTGATTATAAATGTAATATGGCATATTTTTTTTTTTAAATCAGTAAAAAGTTTTATTGAAAAAAACCAATATAACAGACGTATGCAAATGAGATGAAAATCAGAATTAATCACAAAAAATGCAGATATCAAACAGGCAAGTCTCATATACAGTGGGTATTATCCATCTCCTCATATCTACTAAATCTTGTACTACGTGTACTATGACAAATAGAGACATATATAGCAGAGACTACAGACCAGTTTGAATATGTAAACAATGATCCGTCAAATATTTACTGATATATCATTAAAAGCAACCAGATAACAAAAGAAAAAAGGAGAAAGAGTAAAAGAAGAGAAAAAGAATAAGAAGAAAAGAAAAAAGATTAAACAGGTACCAATCTCCTAACCGTCGAGATTGGATGAACTTCCCCTTCTAGCTCTCACTGCGGGGATATAGTCACCACCATGCCTCAGTCGCCCTCCTCCGTGACCCATCACCATCAGCACCAAGCAGAGATAATAAGTCTCAACTATGTATTCCTCTTATTCCTCTTATTCCCGCCCCCTCCCCTCCTGAGTCCCCATCCCCTTCCCGCACATATCTCCAGTCCTCAGCTCTTTTTTTTATAGCAAACTGGTCCATAGAGCGTACCATCCCAAGCCATGGGTCTATATCTGCAATAACCTATCTTTGATTAGTTGAGGAGGTCCCAACCCGGGGGTATCTAGCCAGGGTTGCCACATGGAGTAGAATTTTTTCAGAGCATTCCTATGTTGATAGGTAAGTTTCTCGCGTATCAACTGATCATTTACCATTTTCACCCACTGCCCTCCCGTTGGAATTCTCGGGGATATTCAAAGCCTCGCAATCGCCTTCCGGGCTATATATAGGAGACGAATTATTGCTGTGTGTCCGTGGGGCGATAGCGAGGGAATTTCCAACGCACCAAGCAAGCACACAACGGGCTCTCGTGGTATCGGTATCTGGTATACTCGAGAGATAGAGGAAAGTATATAATCCCAGTACCGAAAGAGTTTCGGACATTTCCACATCATGTGGAGCAGGTCTCCATCATGTATACTACACTTAGGGCAGAGTGGCGTATCTCAACATCATTTATACAGCCGGAGCGGGGTCCTGTAAACCCTATGAAGCAAATACAGATGGGACAGTCTGCGGGAGGCCGAAACTGACACTAGAGGGGCAGAGGTAAGACATAAGTCCCAAGTCTCCCCACCTATAGGTCCCAGATCCTTTTCCCAACCCCTTCTACAGGGAAGTTTGGAAGCATTGTGAGAAGCATTCAGTAGCCTAGCATAGACCCCTGATATCATCCCCTTTTTGTCTTCAGCTTGTAACACTACGTTTATTAAGGGATGCGTCAGCAGCCTGAACTCAGAAATCTGAGATTCAGCCTGGATAGCATGCCGTAATTGCAGATACCTGAAAAATTGTGACCTGTGGAGGGCAAATTCCCCCACCAGGTCAGTAAATGATTTAAGGATCGACCCTTGGAATAGTTGAGCAATAAAATGTATGCCAGCACTTTCCCAAGAGCGAAAATCTTTAAGTTTGAAGAGTTCAGGGAAATATTTATTTCTCCATATGGGAGTGAACGAGCAGACCCCTCTAATTCTCAGGAGAGACCTGGTGTACTTCCATAGAGCATTGAGTAAATGAATCGTGGGGAGTGTACTAGGGAGATGAGTGAATCCCGCTTCTAGGTGGGACAGTGCGGATAACTCCGAACCCTGAGGGACCAGCAATGAACGTATGGAGTCTCCCGCATCCTCCCCTCCCCAGTTACCCAGATGCTGTAACTGGGATGCTACATATTAGTATCGAGCATGAGGAACTGCCATCCCACCCTGATCCTTGGCAAGTTGTAGAGAGGAGAGACTAATGCGAGCCGCCCCATTCCCCCAAATTAGTGCCCTGAATTGAGAATCAATCTGGTTGAACCATCTATGCGGTATCCAGATGGGAGCGTTGTGAACGATGTATAAAGTTGTGGGGCCCATATCATTTTCACTAGGTTAGCCCGCCCCGTGACCGAGAGCGGCAACTTCGTCCACGCCGTGCATTTAGCACGGAGTTTACGAAGCAAAGGCGTCAGATTCAGCGACAGGTATTGCGCAGGGTCAGGGGTCACTTGTATACCCAAATAGCGAAATTCCTCCACTATCAAAATGTCCCTGGCACACTCTGGAACCGGGCGAGTCAGTGGGTCCAAGGGCATAAGCACCGATTTGTTCCAATTGATACTGAACCCTGACAGCTCCCTGAAGTCCGCGATTAAACGCATCACATTCTCCAGAGAGCGGCCAGTGTCTCCCAGGTAGATCAAAGTGTCGTCTGCATATAAAGATACTACTTCCTGACTAGGACCTCTACAAAACCCTGTAATGTCCGGTGAAGCTCTTATATGTATGGCCAGAGGCTCCAAAGCAAGAGCAAACAGCAGGGGTGAAAGCGGGCACCCCTGCCGTGTGCCCCGGAAGAGTCTGAATGAATCAGACACATCCCCATTAATTCTCATTCTAGCCGACGGGGCGCTATAAAGTAATTGGACCCAACAAAGAAATGTGGTACCCACCCCAAATCTGGACAGTACCTCCCATAAATAGGGCCATTCGACGCTGTCAAACGCTTTAGCAGCATCCAGAGAGAAGATGGCCCTATTACCGGGGTTATCCACTGGAATTTGAATGTTGAGGAAGAGTCTGCGTAGGTTTTGGGAGGTGGATCTCGATGGGATGAATCCAGATTGATCCCTATGTATCACATGCTGGATACATTTGGACAGCCTGGTGGCCAAAACTCTAGCTAGCAGCTTAATATCGTACGTGAGCAGGGAGATAGGTCTGTAGGAGTCTGGAGACAGAGCGTCCTTGCCAGGTTTCAGCAGCACTACCACAAGGGCCTCATTCATGGACGGGGGGAGCATACCTCGTTCAAAGGCATCATTGTAGACTTTTAAAAGTATCGGGAGGAGTTGTTCTGAATATCTTTTAAATACCTCAGCCGGTAATCCATCCACCCCCGTTGCCCGCCCATTATGGGCAGACGCCAGGGCCTCCAGGAGTTCATCCTCCGTCAATGGGGCATTGAGTAGATCAGCATCAGCCGATGAGAAGGCCGGGATGGGGAACCTATCTAAGAAGGATGAGAGTTCCCCCTGGGTGGGATGTACTTTGGATGAGTAGACCTCCTGAAAAAAACGGGAGAAACTATCTAGTATGGACCGAGAGGAGTAGCAAGGAGTCCCCTGCGCGTCCTGGATAGCGACTATATGAGAAGATGCTTGCTGTGATTTAGCAATCATTGCCAACATATGTCCTGTGTTCTCTCCCTCCTCAAAGTGCTTTTGCTGCAGAAAAAAGCGTTTGTTCTCCGCAAGTTGTAGGGACACCTGTCCAAGTAAAGACTGTGAGGCCAGCCATGATCTTTTAGTATCATCATTAGGGTCCGCAACATATGCAGCCTCAGAGCGCTGTGTATCCGCAAGTACTAGCTCCTCCCATTCCTTAGTCTTGGTCTTGATCTGAGAAATAATTCTAATAAACTGCCCCCTTAAATAGGCCTTGGCCGTATCCCACACCATACCAATTTCCACAGTGCCCAGATTCTGCCTAAAGAAATCCTGTAGTAGTCCTGGGATTGGATCAGTCTCCGGTATGAGAGAGAGCCAGAACGGATTGAGTTTCCACAGGTTCCTCCCCTTGACGGCTCCCAGCCTAAGATCAACCGAAAGTGGCGAGTGATCCGAGGTTTGTCTGGGGTGGTATTGCGAGGAGACAACCAGTGGCAACAGCAGATCCGTCCCTAAACCCATATCAATCCTGGATAATCCTCCCACCGAGGCTGATTGGCATGAATAAACTCTGGCTTCAGGGTTATGCATTCTCCAAACATCTGTGAGGCCCATTTCCGTGAGGAGCCGAGCGAAGGGGGTAGCCCCAGGGCTAGGTGGAGAATGGCCCATGAGAAGGGACCTAAGTTTATCTTTCCCAGAGTCCAAATAATTATTGAAGTCTCCCAGTACCAACACAGGTATACCAGGGAAACGGGACATAAAACCTACCAAAATCCTAAGTATGGCCGCAGAGTATGGAGGAGGAATATATAGCCCAGCCAATATAAATTTCGTCCCATAGAGAGAGCACAACAGGAAGACAAATCGACCTTCGGGATCAGTTTTAACCTCAATACAAGAGAATTGCGTACCCCGTCTAATCAGGAAACTCACCCCCCTCGAGTACACCGAGCCTGTGGCATGGTATTGGTGGCTAAACTGCCTTGGTGCGAGTTGCGGCTTAGGAGTCGGGGGGAGATGAGTCTCCTGCAGACATATCACTTTCGCGTCTATCCGCTTGATCGTACGGAGCACGGCAATGCGCTTAGTAGGATTATTTAAGCCCCTGACATTCCAGGACATAAACCTTGTAATCTTAGCCATCTAACAAGTACATTAACATAGTATAAACAGACAGAAGTATCTTCAAAACATATAGGAAGGCTCGCAGCCATGTATGGTAATACGTCCAGATGATTACAGACCAGCGCACCATGTACGGGGGGGGAGGGGGTGCATGGTTGTCAGAGGCAGCAACCCATACAACAGTGACCAGCAGAGTAGTGGATATGAGCATCAATGTAGAAGGAAAGGGAGGGGGGGCAAGAACAAACAGCAGCAAAAAAGGCATGGTGGAAGTGAGAGTATATCGTGATATACATAAACTGGCCAACAGGGCCAAACAGACATGGTAAGAATCAATTAGTGGCCGGAACCAGGCCATCTTAAGGGGCAACAGAGGAAGTGCTCCTCAGTGTCTCAAGTACTTCTCAACAGCTGGAAGAAAGAAAAAATAGCCGTGTTGGTAGAACCGTGTAGAAACATTGCGCTCCGCCTTGCAGTAGTAAAGTGGAGCTAATCCGAAATTCAAAGGCAGTAGTATGACCAAATTCATGGCGGTGCAGGACGCCTATTGCGTGATTCGCAGATCGCCTGTTCCTCTCTATCCAGCCATTGTGCAGCAGAAGATGGCGAATCAAAGAAAAGCACTTCACCCAATACTTCCAAGCGCAGACGAGCAGGATACAGCATAGCATACTTTAGATCAAGGTCTCTGAGCCTACACTTGACATCCATAAATTTGGCTCTATGTTTCTGCAACTCTGCTGAAAAATCTGGGAACAGAGAGACCTTGGCATTTTCTAGTTTCAGGGCTGCAGGGTTTAGACGGGCTTGGCGCAAGATGGCATCTCTGTCCTTAAAGTTAGGGAGATTGAAAAGAAATGGCCGAGGAGGGGCCCCAGGAGCGGGAGCCCTAGCAGGGACTCTATGCACTCTCTCGACAGAAAACATGGGGGAGAAGGTTTCTTTACCAAAGGCAGTAATTAGCCATGACTCTATAAATTCAACAGGGTTTTTACCCTCTATTCTTTCTGGCAGACCAATAGCTCTCACATTGTTCCTCCTCATCCTATTCTCTAAATCTTCCAGGCGGGAAGAGTGCTGGGAGAGAAGGTGGCTATTGTAGGTGAGGTCTCTCTGCATAGGAGCCAGGTCGTCTTCTATGGAGCTCACCCTGCCCTCCACCGCTGAGGTCCTCTCCCTGAGTTTCTGGTTATCCTGGCGCAGGAAGGAGAGCTCAGTTTTAACTGCCTTCATCTCAGTAGTGAGCGTGGCTATGGAGAGATTGCTGGATGTCACCACCGCGAAGATATCTCGCAGGGTAGGCTCACTATCCCCGGGGCTGACAGGATCCTGCGGCCTAGCAGAGGCCCCCCCAGGAGTACTCACTGTGTCCCATGCGAATGTCGCTCCGGCCGAGTCTTCCAGCGGGACTGTGTCCTCCTCCGATGGATCCACCTTCGGGAGAGGCAATAGGTGTGCTGGAGGAGGCCGCGGGATCCGATGACAGTGGCATAGAGAACAATTTCTCCGCTCCCTCTCTGTGCCGGTCTTTAGCAGAGCGAGAGCTCTGGGCGCCATGTTGTGTCACGAGGTCCGCCGACCGAGCTCCGTTCTGCTTCTTAGCAGCCGACATGGCAGGCGAAATGGACAGGGAAGGGTACCGTGATGTTCAGACGTCCTTCCGACAGTCTCCCGGGCGATTTGTGGAACAATATGTAGCTATCCTAAGGAGAGATTACAGGATTTTCGGCGGAGCTCTCTGCCCACACGTCTGGCTACATCCGCTGCCTGGTCACGCCCCTCTAATATGGCATATTCAAAAGAGATGGGGTGAATATGAACATTATATGAACATTATTCATATACTTTTTTTATAAAACACAAAAATGAATGCCATACGTCATTCTGGTTTTTGATAATAGCATTTAAGAATAAAAAGAACATCTACATATTCCTGTTAGAAATAGTGTTTACTGTATACCTAGTGTAGATACTGCCTAGTGCAAAAGTGATGATACAGTTAAAGGCTAATTGTGTTGAGAGCAGTTACCATGTGCACTCAATCTAGAAGACAAAATAAATCTTTCATAAGTGTGGGATTTGTTCATTTTAACATATAAGTAGGTCAGCAAACATTTATTGCATGTGACATTTAGTCCCAGACTTTATGTACTAAGCTCACATTAAAATTTGTGTTTTAAAATTCTTCATAGTGACTTATATCCAATAAACCTCTCTGTGGTGTGTGTAATTTCTGTGACCATAACATGACGTGTTCAAATCACATTGCACACAGCAGCTTTGCCCTCCCGTCTCTTTGAAAAACAAAGGGCATTATTGTTTTAGTTTGTTGATTCACTCTTATTCATAACAGATAAAAAGAGATCTATATGTACATACATAGATGTACTTCTTCTATTTATCTTGAGGTTGTTCATGGGGAAGAACATTTTTTTCTCATCCAATCTCTAGCCATTGACACATCAGTCTGCAACAACTTCTGCTATACTCTGTGCAAAGTATGGAGGTTTTGCATGGGTGGTACATGTCCACATTTTATGGTTAGTTTAAAATCTGTTAAAGGGTTAGTTAACCTTTCCATACTTTTCTTCCCCAAAAAAGTCTCCATACATTAGTTTCCTTAATAAAGGATAATGTAGTTCTCAATTTGGCAAATAAATGCTTACTTTTTCAGCTGCAGATAAGGTTGTCCTCATCTCCTTGTCCTGCAGCTAAAAAAGTAAGCATTTAATTGCATAGGGACCTTATTGGGAAAAGGAAAGGTGAAGTGACCCTTTTTGGGGATTGTGCTGCCCAAGCCATGTAGCCTGATGCTACCATGTATGACCACCTTTAACCCCTTTAAAGGGTTTAGTATGCGGCCACAGCGCGGCCGCCGAAAAGCCGCATTTTTGCATGCGCACGGCTCCAAGGAGTTAAAGGCGTTGTATACTTTCATGTTTCAATGTTTTTATTATTATAATTTGAATTATCATGAATGCAAAAGAATAAATACAAAAAAGGAGAAATGAATCATGAAATAAGATTCATAAAATAGAATATACATTACATCGGGTTGCACAAACATGAATCAGTAAATATGAAATTACGTATACAAATTCTAAATAACATCGTATAGATAAACATAACCAAGATGGTATGCAACTTACAATAGATCGAGGCACCGAAATGGTTATGTTGAAAAGGAAAAAGGAAAGAAGAGAGAAAAAAAGGGAAAGGGAGAATTAAAAAAAAAAAAAAACACTACGATAAACTCGTTAAAGCAGTGGTCATCAACCCTGTCCTCAGGGCCCACTAACAGGCCAGGTTTGCAAGATAACTGAAATACATCACAGGTGATATCATTTGCTGCTCAGTGATTGCCGTATTCTAGTCTGCATCTCCCCAAGGTAATACATAAAACCTGGCCTGTTAGTGGGCCCTGAGGACAGGGTTGATGACCACTGCGTTAAAGGTTTCGGATCATCAGATAGATATCTGATCCATGGGTCCCAAATTTTTTCGAATAATGTTAATTTATCATTTAAAATAGCTGACATACGTTCGTTGATCATTATCCAAGAAAGTTTCTGTTTGACTTGTCCGAATGGCAATGAGGCCGATTTCCACGATTTAGCTATTATAATCCTTGCTGATATGAATATAAAGGATATCAAATGATCCTGAAATGTATTTAAATTTTCTCATTTATAACCCAACAGAGCTTGTTTTGGTGATTTGAGTAGGATAATATGGGTTAGAGAATATATAAAATTATAAATTCTTATCCAAAAATGTTTAACTTTGGGGCATTGCCACCATATATGAAATAGTGTTCCCTCCTTCCCACATCCTCGGAAACACAGAGGTGATGATTCAGGTATAAAGGATGCCAGTCTAGAGGGGACCATATACCATCTCATGAGGATTTTGTAATTCGCCTCTATGATGGAGGTGTTAATGAGAGAACGAGACGATTTTAGAGCCATATTTTGCCATTCCGTTAAGTCAAAATTTTCCTGAAGGTCTCCTTCCCATTTTATCATATAGTTCAGTTTAGTATGAGAAGTATTTAGGATGGAATAAATTTCTGAAATATGCCCTCGATATAAGTCAAACTTCAGACATAGATATTCCATTTTAGACAAAGACGATATATCTTAATTTTCAGATATTTTAGTAATAAAATCTTTTATCTGTGTATAATGCAGTTTTTCGGTTATTGGTATATAAAAACGTTGCTCTATAGATTTAAAAGACAATATGCCATTCGAACCACATAAATCAGCTATACGCAAAAGACCTTTGTTTTTCCACCAGTCAAATCCCATAGGAGTGGGATCCTGAGTAGTGATGAGCCGAACACCCCCGGGTTCGGTTCGCACCAGAACCCGCGAACGGACCGAAAGTTCGAACGAACATTAGAACCCTATTAAATACAATGGATGCGAACGTTCGAATTCTAAAGTGCTAATTATAAAAACTATTATGCATGTTATTGTCCTAAAAAGGGTTTGGGAACCCGGGTTCTGCACCAGGGGACATGTATCAATGCAAAAATAAGTTTTAAAAACGGTCGTTTTCCGGGAGCAGTCATTTTAATGATGCATAAAGTGAAAAAAAAAAAGTCAAATATTCCTTTAAATATCGTACCTGGGGGGTGTCTAAAGTATGCCTGTGAAGTGCCACGTGTTTCCCGTGTTTAGAACTGTCCCTGCACAAAATGACACTTCTAAAGGAAAAAAAAGCCATTTAAAACTGCTTGCGGCTTTAATGTAATGTCTGGTCCCGGTAATATGGATGAAAATCTTTAAGAAAAATGGCATAGCTACCCCATGACCCCCCCCCCTACCCCAGCCCATTACCAGCCCCTTTGGGTCTTGTATGGATATTAAGGGGAACCCCGCACATAAAATAAAAAAGGCCCTATATACTCTGAACAGCCGTATACAGGCGGTGCATACAAGACAGGGACTGTAGGTTTGTTCTTATGTAGAATCTGTTTGTAATTTTGAACAGGTACATTGTTGAAGTGTAGCTCCAGACCAAAAATCTATTTTTAAACTTTTTGGAAAACATAGGTAAGGGTTATCACCCCTGTAACATTTGTTTTGCTGTCTGTGCCCCTGTTCAGAACATTTCACCTCACTTTCCGTCCTAATGACAACTGTTTTTGAAATGTGGTGTTTTTCTTGAAACAAGGATTGCTGATAAAGCATCAGTACAGAGGAGACACCTTTCTCCCATATTTATTCTTACAGGAGAGAATTTTCCTTCCTAGTGGTAGATTTCCTCTCACTTCCTGTTGTCTTCTTGCGTTTGCAAGTAGGAGTCGTTTGTAAGTTGGATGTTTGAAAGTAGGGACCTGCCGTATATACTCTGCAGAAATAGGCCCCTTAGTTGTTGGTGTTGGCACAACACTGTAAGCACTCACAGTTACTCTTGGTTGGTGCTGGAACGCCCTGCTGTCAACTATTATATCAGGAATTTTAATTACATATAATTGTTGAACAGTGGTAGTAAAAATTGGGCCTTTGATGGTGGTGCTGGTGCCACAACACTGTAAGCCCTGACAGTTACTCTTGGTGGGTGCAGCAATGGGCCCTGCTGTGAATTATTAGATCAAGAATTGTAATTACATGCCCCTGTTGAACAGGGGCTGAAAAATTGGGCCTTAGGCACTGGTGGCACAACACTGCAACCCTTCACAGATACTGTACTTGGAGCACAGCAATGAGCCCTGTTGCAAAGTATTGCTTCAAAAATTGTAATGACACGCCCCTGTTAAACAGGGGCTGAAAAATTGGGCCTTAGGCACTGGTGGCACAACACTGCAACTCCTCACAGATACTGTACTTGGAGCACAGCAATGAGCCCTGTTGCAAAGTATTGCTTCAAAAATTGTAATTACACGCCCCTGTTAAACAGGGGCTGAAAAATTGGGCGTTAGGCACTGGTGGCGGCACCCATAAACAAAAATGATCTTCCAAGCTATCATCATCAATCGTATCATTGAGGACTCGGAGGAGGAGGATAGGCAGTCAACATAACAGCACAGGCACTCAGCATCAGCATCAGTCTTGAAGGGATGTGACATTTTAAAATCAATTAGTCTGTTATATCAGCATCAGGTGTGTGGTAGCTGGTGGTGATCCAAGACTGGTTCATCTTGATGAAAGTCAGTCGATCAACCGAGTCGGTGGACAGGCGCACCCTGTGATCCGTGACAAATCCTCCAGCAGCACTGAATGTGCGTTCCGAAAGAACGCTGGATGCAGGACAGGCCAGTAGCTCAATTGCATACTGTGCAAGCTCTGGCCAGTGATCCATCCTCAAGACCCAGTAAGCCAGAGGATTTTCGGTGGGGAAGGTGTCCAAGTCTGACCTTGCCCCTAGATATTCCTGCACCATGTTTATCAGACGCTGGCGATGGTTGCTGGAACCGATCATACTTTGGGGCTGCGGACTAAAGAATTGTCTGAACGCATCGGTCAGACGGCCACCTTCCCCACCGCTCCTTCTTTGACTGGCCGAAGCCTCAGCAACTCGTTGTCCAGGACCAGGAGTTTGCAACCTCCCAGTCTCTGGGAACGCGTTGCACAGACCTTTCTGCAAGGCCTCCCGGAGTTGTCTCATCCTCTGCTCCCTCTGCGACGGTAACATAAGGTCCGCAACCTTACCCTTGTACCGTGGATCAAGGAGAGTGGCCAGCCAGTAATGGTCCCTCTCCTTGATCCGAAGAATACGAGGATCCTTCCGCAGACTTTGCAGGATCAGGGAGGCCATGCAGCGTAGGTTTGCTGAGGCATTCGCTCCGGAGTCCTCTGGGTCACTAAGGACGACATGATCCGCAGCCACCTCCTCCCAGCCACGTACAAGTCCACTGGTTTCTTGGGACTGTAAATCATCCCTAAAAGACTGCTGCTGATGATGCTGAGTGCCAGCCTCCACCTCCATGCTGACACAATCCTCCTCCTCCTCCTCCTCCTCCTCCTCCTCTTCCTGTGCGATGGGTGGGACAGAAGGAACACTGTCTGGGTAAAGGGGGCCTTGAGAGGCAAGGAAGTCCTCCTCTTCCTGCCTCTGTTCTGCCTCAAGTGCCCTGTCCATTATTCCACGCAGCGTGTGCTCCAACAGGTGGACAAGAGGTACAGTGTCACTGATGCATGCACTGTCACTGCTCACCATCCTCGTGGCCTCCTCAAATGGTGCCAGGACAGTGCATGCATCCCTGATCATGCCCCACTGGCGTGGAGAAAAAAAACCAAGCTCCCCTGACCCTGTCCTGGTGCCGTAGTCGCACAGGTACTCATTGATGGCCCTCTGCTGCGTGTGCAGCCGCTGCAGCATGGCCAACGTTGAGTTCCACCTGGTGGGCATGTCACATATAAGGCGGTTCTTGGGCAGGTTCAACTCCTTTTGCAGCTCAGCCAGGCGAGCACTGGCATTATAAGATCTGCGGAAATGCACACAGACTTTCCTGGCCTGCCTCAGGACATCCTGTAAGCCCGGGTACCTGCCCAAGAAGCGCTGCACCACCAGGTTAAGGACGTGAGCCACACAGGGCACATGGGTCAGTTGTCCCTGTCGGAGGGCGGAGAGGAGGTTGGTGCCATTGTCGCAAACCACCATTCCTGGCTTAAGCTGGCGTGGCGTCAACCACCTCTCGGCCTGGCCCTGCAGAGCAGACAGGACCTCTGCCCCAGTGTGGCTTCTGTCCCCCAAACACACCAGCGCAAGCACGGCATGGCATCTTTTTGCCTGCGTACTTGCGTAGCCCCGTGAACGGCTACGGAGCACCGCTGGTTCATAGGACAAACCACAGGAAGAGGCCATGGAGGAAGAAGAAGAGGAGGGGGTGGAGGAGAGAGGTGTGTCACAACCAGTAGTAGCATTTTGGAGGCGTGGCGGTGGGACAACCTCCAACACTACTGCACCTTGTCCTGAATCCTTCCCAGCTGCCAAAAGAGTGACCCAATGGGCCGTGAAAGAAAGGTAACGTCCCTGTCCATGCCTGCTGGACCATGAGTCAGCGGTAATATGCACCTTACCGCTGACCGCCCTGTCCAGCGAGGCCAAGACATTGCCTTCCACATGCCGGTAGAGAGCCGGAATAGCCTTCCGTGAGAAAAAGTGGCGTTTGGGAACCTGCCACTGAGGAACCGCACATTGCACAAACTCACGGAAGGGGGCCGAGTCTACCAACTGAAAAGGCAGCAGTTGAAGCGCTAGCAATTTAGCCAAGCTAGCATTCAACCGCTGGGCATGTGGATGGCTGGGAGTGAACTTCTTTCGACGGTCCAGCAGCTGGGGCAGGGAAATTTGCCTGCTAGAATCGGACGTCGGTGTACTGCTAGCAGAGTGGGCGCAAGTACTTGGCTGTGACACACCTAATTCTACACCTTCATTCCTCTCAGTGCATGTTTCAGAGAGGACTGAAGTTATAGTGGGGTTGGAGATCCCAGCTGATGCGGTGCAAGGAGAGGTCCGCTTTGTTCTTTGGTGTGGGTCTTTGAGGTAGGCTTGCCAACGAGCTGCATGGCAGGTCAACATATGTCTGGTCAGGCATGTGGTACCCAAGCGGCTGATGTTTTGGCCACGCGATATACGCTTGAGACATATGTTGCAAACAGCAGCTGTGCGATCTGATGCACTAGCCTCAAAAAAGGCCCACACCAAAGAACTTTTTGAATGACGGGCAGAGGCAGCGCCCTGCACAGGCGGAGCTCTGCGGTGTGATTCCGTCGGTGTACTGCCCTTACGCTGGCCACCAAAGGGCATCCTGCCTCGTTGGAGATGTGCCTCCTCCTCATCCTCCTCCTCCTCCTCTCTCCTATTAGGCACCCACGTGGAGTCATTGACCTCATCATCCCCTCCCTCCTCATCACTGGAGCCAATCTGGCAGTATGCTGCAGCTGCTGGAACATGACTGCCAGATTGGTGTCCTTCTTGAGCATCCCCTCTGTCTGCTCTCACGCTACTGCCTTCCTCTAGCTGGGTTTCATCATCAGACCCTTCGAAACGCTGGGCATCCTCCTGGAGCATGTACCCAACACTGTGCTGAAACAGTTCGGGGGACTCCTCAGGAGGAGGACATGGTGGGTCTAGGGAAGGAGTGACTGATGATTTGTCTGACATTGATACCAGGGAAGACGACGCTTTGGCAGCTGCTTTTCCAGTACCCTGAGCCTGGGTGAGAGAGGATGAGGAGGAGGAGGAGGGCTTGGTCATCCACTCTACCAAGTCTTCGGCATGATGTGGCTCAACATGTCCAGCTGCCGAAAAGAAGGACAAGCGTGTCCCATGGCCATGTGCTGATGACAATGCACCGCGTCCACGACCAGCACTGTTGCCCCCAGACACAGAGCCTGCTTGCCCTCTTTTATTGCCTCCTGAATGTCTGCCTCTCCTTGTTTGCCTTCCAGACATTCTAATAGATGGCCTGCAGGGAGATGGGAAAAAAGCAATAAGGGCTACCTTGAGGTGTCCTTCTCTGTCCCTTGAAACAAGGACTTTCACAGTGAAAGAAACTGACACTGTCCCTACCTAGAGTTTTCTGTCCCTAGAATAAATGTTTTTTTTAATCACAATATAGCACAAGGACAATTCACTCAATGTCTCTCCAGGTCCCTGGAAACAAGGACTTGCAGAGTGAAAGAAACTGACACTGTCCCTACCTAGAGTTTTCTGTCCCTAGAATAAATGTTTTTTTTAAGCACAATATAGCACAAGGACAATTAACTCACTGTCCTTACAGGTCCCTGGAAACAAGGACTTGCAGAGTGAAAAAAAAAAAACACTCTCCCTACCTACAGTTTTCTGTCCCTAGAAAAAATGTTTTTTTTAATCACAATATAGCACAAGGAAAATTAACTCACTGTCCTTACAGGTCCCTGGAAACAAGGACTTGCAGAGTGAAAGAAACTGACACTGTCCCTACCTAGAGTTTTCTGTCCCTAGAATAAATGTTTTTTTTAAGCACAATATAGCACAAGGACAATTAACTCACTGTCCTTACAGGTCCCTGGAAACAAGGACTTGCAGAGTGAAAGAAAAAAAACACTCTCCCTACCTACAGTTTTCTGTCCCTAGAAAAAATGTTTTTTTTAAGCACAATATAGCACAAGTAAAATTAACTCACTGTCCTTACAGGTCCCTGGAAACAAGGACTTGCAGAGTGAAAGAAAAAAAACACTCTCCCTACCTACAGTTTTCTGTCCCTAGAAAAAATGTTTTTTTTAATCACAATATAGCACAAGGAAAATTAACTCACTGTCCTTACAGGTCCCTGGAAACAAGGACTTGCAGAGTGAAAGAAACTGACACTGTCCCTACCTAGAGTTTTCTGTCCCTAGAATAAATGTTTTTTTTTAATCACAATATAGCACAAGGACAATTAACTCACTGTCCTTACAGGTCCCTGGAAACAAGGACTTGCAGAGTGAAAGAAACTGACACTGTCCCTACCTAGAGTTTTCTGTCCCTAGAATAAATGTTTTTTTTAAGCACAATATAGCACAAGGACAATTAACTCACTGTCCTTACAGGTCCCTGGAAACAAGGACTTGCAGAGTGAAAGAAAAAAAACACTCTCCCTACCTACAGTTTTCTGTCCCTAGAAAAAATGTTTTTTTTAAGCACAATATAGCACAAGTAAAATTAACTCACTGTCCTTACAGGTCCCTGGAAACAAGGACTTGCAGAGTGAAAGAAAAAAAACACTCTCCCTACCTACAGTTTTCTGTCCCTAGAAAAAATGTTTTTTTTAATCACAATATAGCACAAGGAAAATTAACTCACTGTCCTTACAGGTCCCTGGAAACAAGGACTTGCAGAGTGAAAGAAACTGACACTGTCCCTACCTAGAGTTTTCTGTCCCTAGAATAAATGTTTTTTTTAAGCACAATATAGCACAAGGACAATTAACTCACTGTCCTTACAGGTCCCTGGAAACAAGGACTTGCAGAGTGAAAGAAAAAAAACACTCTCCCTACCTACAGTTTTCTGTCCCTAGAAAAAATGTTTTTTTTAAGCACAATATAGCACAAGTAAAATTAACTCACTGTCCTTACAGGTCCCTGGAAACAAGGACTTGCAGAGTGAAAGAAAAAAAACACTCTCCCTACCTACAGTTTTCTGTCCCTAGAAAAAATGTTTTTTTTAATCACAATATAGCACAAGGAAAATTAACTCACTGTCCTTACAGGTCCCTGGAAACAAGGACTTGCAGAGTGAAAGAAACTGACACTGTCCCTACCTAGAGTTTTCTGTCCCTAGAATAAATGTTTTTTTTTAATCACAATATAGCACAAGGACAATTAACTCACTGTCCTTACAGGTCCCTGGAAACAAGGACTTGCAGAGTGAAAGAAACTGACACTGTCCCTACCTAGAGTTTTCTGTCCCTAGAATAAATGTTTTTTTTAAGCACAATATAGCACAAGGACAATTAACTCACTGTCCTTACAGGTCCCTGGAAACAAGGACTTGCAGAGTGAAAGAAAAAAAACACTCTCCCTACCTACAGTTTTCTGTCCCTAGAAAAAATGTTTTTTTTAAGCACAATATAGCACAAGTAAAATTAACTCACTGTCCTTACAGGTCCCTGGAAACAAGGACTTGCAGAGTGAAAGAAAAAAAACACTCTCCCTACCTACAGTTTTCTGTCCCTAGAAAAAATGTTTTTTTTAATCACAATATAGCACAAGGAAAATTAACTCACTGTCCTTACAGGTCCCTGGAAACAAGGACTTGCAGAGTGAAAGAAACTGACACTGTCCCTACCTAGAGTTTTCTGTCCCTAGAATAAATGTTTTTTTTAAGCACAATATAGCACAAGGACAATTAACTCACTGTCCTTACAGGTCCCTGGAAACAAGGACTTGCAGAGTGAAAGAAAAAAAACACTCTCCCTACCTACAGTTTTCTGTCCCTAGAAAAAATGTTTTTTTTAAGCACAATATAGCACAAGTAAAATTAACTCACTGTCCTTACAGGTCCCTGGAAACAAGGACTTGCAGAGTGAAAGAAAAAAAACACTCTCCCTACCTACAGTTTTCTGTCCCTAGAAAAAATGTTTTTTTTAATCACAATATAGCACAAGGAAAATTAACTCACTGTCCTTACAGGTCCCTGGAAACAAGGACTTGCAGAGTGAAAGAAACTGACACTGTCCCTACCTAGAGTTTTCTGTCCCTAGAATAAATGTTTTTTTTAATCACAATATAGCACAAGGACAATTAACTCACTGTCCTTACAGGTCCCTGGAAACAAGGACTTGCAGAGTGAAAGAAACTGACACTGTCCCTACCTAGAGTTTTCTGTCCCTAGAATAAATGTTTTTTTTAAGCACAATATAGCACAAGGACAATTAACTCACTGTCCTTACAGGTCCCTGGAAACAAGGACTTGCAGAGTGAAAGAAAAAAAACACTCTCCCTACCTACAGTTTTCTGTCCCTAGAAAAAATGTTTTTTTTAATCACAATATAGCACAAGGAAAATTAACTCACTGTCCTTACAGGTCCCTGGAAACAAGGACTTGCAGAGTGAAAGAAACTGACACTGTCCCTACCTAGAGTTTTCTGTCCCTAGAATAAATGTTTTTTTTAAGCACAATATAGCACAAGGACAATTAACTCACTGTCCTTACAGGTCCCTGGAAACAAGGACTTGCAGAGTGAAAGAAAAAAAACACTCTCCCTACCTACAGTTTTCTGTCCCTAGAAAAAATGTTTTTTTTAAGCACAATATAGCACAAGTAAAATTAACTCACTGTCCTTACAGGTCCCTGGAAACAAGGACTTGCAGAGTGAAAGAAAAAAAACACTCTCCCTACCTACAGTTTTCTGTCCCTAGAAAAAATGTTTTTTTTAATCACAATATAGCACAAGGAAAATTAACTCACTGTCCTTACAGGTCCCTGGAAACAAGGACTTGCAGAGTGAAAGAAACTGACACTGTCCCTACCTAGAGTTTTCTGTCCCTAGAATAAATGTTTTTTTTTAATCACAATATAGCACAAGGACAATTAACTCACTGTCCTTACAGGTCCCTGGAAACAAGGACTTGCAGAGTGAAAGAAACTGACACTGTCCCTACCTAGAGTTTTCTGTCCCTAGAATAAATGTTTTTTTTAAGCACAATATAGCACAAGGACAATTAACTCACTGTCCTTACAGGTCCCTGGAAACAAGGACTTGCAGAGTGAAAGAAAAAAAACACTCTCCCTACCTACAGTTTTCTGTCCCTAGAAAAAATGTTTTTTTTAAGCACAATATAGCACAAGTAAAATTAACTCACTGTCCTTACAGGTCCCTGGAAACAAGGACTTGCAGAGTGAAAGAAAAAAAACACTCTCCCTACCTACAGTTTTCTGTCCCTAGAAAAAATGTTTTTTTTAATCACAATATAGCACAAGGAAAATTAACTCACTGTCCTTACAGGTCCCTGGAAACAAGGACTTGCAGAGTGAAAGAAACTGACACTGTCCCTACCTAGAGTTTTCTGTCCCTAGAATAAATGTTTTTTTTAAGCACAATATAGCACAAGGACAATTAACTCACTGTCCTTACAGGTCCCTGGAAACAAGGACTTGCAGAGTGAAAGAAAAAAAACACTCTCCCTACCTACAGTTTTCTGTCCCTAGAAAAAATGTTTTTTTTAAGCACAATATAGCACAAGTAAAATTAACTCACTGTCCTTACAGGTCCCTGGAAACAAGGACTTGCAGAGTGAAAGAAAAAAAACACTCTCCCTACCTACAGTTTTCTGTCCCTAGAAAAAATGTTTTTTTTAATCACAATATAGCACAAGGAAAATTAACTCACTGTCCTTACAGGTCCCTGGAAACAAGGACTTGCAGAGTGAAAGAAACTGACACTGTCCCTACCTAGAGTTTTCTGTCCCTAGAATAAATGTTTTTTTTAATCACAATATAGCACAAGGACAATTAACTCACTGTCCTTACAGGTCCCTGGAAACAAGGACTTGCAGAGTGAAAGAAACTGACACTGTCCCTACCTAGAGTTTTCTGTCCCTAGAATAAATGTTTTTTTTAAGCACAATATAGCACAAGGACAATTAACTCACTGTCCTTACAGGTCCCTGGAAACAAGGACTTGCAGAGTGAAAGAAAAAAAACACTCTCCCTACCTACAGTTTTCTGTCCCTAGAAAAAATGTTTTTTTTAATCACAATATAGCACAAGGAAAATTAACTCACTGTCCTTACAGGTCCCTGGAAACAAGGACTTGCAGAGTGAAAGAAACTGACACTGTCCCTACCTAGAGTTTTCTGTCCCTAGAATAAATGTTTTTTTTAAGCACAATATAGCACAAGGACAATTAACTCACTGTCCTTACAGGTCCCTGGAAACAAGGACTTGCAGAGTGAAAGAAAAAAAACACTCTCCCTACCTACAGTTTTCTGTCCCTAGAAAAAATGTTTTTTTTAAGCACAATATAGCACAAGTAAAATTAACTCACTGTCCTTACAGGTCCCTGGAAACAAGGACTTGCAGAGTGAAAGAAAAAAAACACTCTCCCTACCTACAGTTTTCTGTCCCTAGAAAAAATGTTTTTTTTAATCACAATATAGCACAAGGAAAATTAACTCACTGTCCTTACAGGTCCCTGGAAACAAGGACTTGCAGAGTGAAAGAAACTGACACTGTCCCTACCTAGAGTTTTCTGTCCCTAGAATAAATGTTTTTTTTAAGCACAATATAGCACAAGGACAATTAACTCACTGTCCTTACAGGTCCCTGGAAACAAGGACTTGCAGAGTGAAAGAAAAAAAACACTCTCCCTACCTACAGTTTTCTGTCCCTAGAAAAAATGTTTTTTTTAAGCACAATATAGCACAAGTAAAATTAACTCACTGTCCTTACAGGTCCCTGGAAACAAGGACTTGCAGAGTGAAAGAAAAAAAACACTCTCCCTACCTACAGTTTTCTGTCCCTAGAAAAAATGTTTTTTTTAATCACAATATAGCACAAGGAAAATTAACTCACTGTCCTTACAGGTCCCTGGAAACAAGGACTTGCAGAGTGAAAGAAACTGACACTGTCCCTACCTAGAGTTTTCTGTCCCTAGAATAAATGTTTTTTTTAATCACAATATAGCACAAGGACAATTAACTCACTGTCCTTACAGGTCCCTGGAAACAAGGACTTGCAGAGTGAAAGAAACTGACACTGTCCCTACCTAGAGTTTTCTGTCCCTAGAATAAATGTTTTTTTTAAGCACAATATAGCACAAGGACAATTAACTCACTGTCCTTACAGGTCCCTGGAAACAAGGACTTGCAGAGTGAAAGAAAAAAAACACTCTCCCTACCTACAGTTTTCTGTCCCTAGAAAAAATGTTTTTTTTAATCACAATATAGCACAAGGAAAATTAACTCACTGTCCTTACAGGTCCCTGGAAACAAGGACTTGCAGAGTGAAAGAAACTGACACTGTCCCTACCTAGAGTTTTCTGTCCCTAGAATAAATGTTTTTTTTAATCACAATATAGCACAAGGACAATTAACTCACTGTCCTTACAGGTCCCTGGAAACAAGGACTTGCAGAGTGAAAGAAACTGACACTGTCCCTACCTAGAGTTTTCTGTCCCTAGAATAAATGTTTTTTTTAAGCACAATATAGCACAAGGACAATTAACTCACTGTCCTTACAGGTCCCTGGAAACAAGGACTTGCAGAGTGAAAGAAACTGACACTGTCCCTACCTAGAGTTTTCTGTCCCTAGAATAAATGTTTTTTTTAAGCACACTATAGCAGAAGCACAAAACACACTGACACTCTCCCTACCTATCCTTCTCTTTCCCTAAACTAAAGGAATCCAGGTTAAGCAAGAAAGAAATAACAGTCACTGTCCCTGCCTATGCTACTCTATCCCTGCTCCGGAACACACTACACTGGGCCGCCGTGCTGGCGGCCTTTTATAGTGTGGGGCGTGTACTAAACACCCTCAGCAATAATTGGCCACAGGCATCCTGCCTGTGGCCAATCATTGCTCTCCTCGCTGCCGGCGCTGTGATTGGCCAAGCATGCGGGGTCACAGTGCATGCTTGGCCAATCACAGCGCCTGGATGACACTGCGATGGCGTAGTGCATTGTGGGCCGTTCGCGTCACTCGAATTTGGCGCGAACGGCCCAAATCGTTCGATCTTCGTCGAACGATCGAACAGCCAATGTTCGAGTCGAACGTATGTTCGACTCGAACACGAAGCTCATCCCTAATCCTGAGTAAAGCTTTCGTTCTCAAGTATATTAGCCAATGGGCTGTGTGGAGACTTAAACTTGTGATATTTATTCAATTTATCCCATATGTTTAGGGAAATAGATAATGTTGGACATAAAATAGGGGGCCTCGCTTTAGTCGGCAGCCACATCATGTGGGAAACTGAATGGCCTCGACATGCATATGTTTCTATATCCATCTAGATAGGGTGGGGTTTAGAAGAGTTAGACTTAGTCAGGTTTGTTAGCATTGCTGCGTAATAATATTTTAACAAATCCGGAGTGCCCAATCCACCTTTGTTTTTCGGGGTCAGTAAGGTACGTTTATTGATTCTGGGTTTTTTATTTCCCCAAATGAAGGAAATTAATTTGTTTTGAAAGTTAGTCAATTCAGAATGGATCAACGTAATAGGAAGAGCACGGAAATAATACAATATTTTAGGGAGAATATTCATTTTTACAGAATATAATCTGCCAAACCATGACGGAGGATGGAGTAACCATTTTTCTAAATCAGCCAATAGTTTTTTGTAAAGTGCAGGGTAGTTTTGGGAGTATAAAGAGCTAAAGGTCGGAGTGATATTAATACCCAAGTAAAGTAGAGATTTTTCACACCATATATAAGTATAAGAGTGTTTCAAAGAGGATAGAGTAACATCATCTAATGATATATTCATGGCTTGTGTCTTATTGTGATTAATGTCTAGTCCTGAGATGTTGGAGAAAGATTTTAGTACCGAATATAAGTTGGGAAGAGTAATGATAGGGGGACGAAACAAATAATAATATGTCATCGGCAAAAAGAATGCATTTATGTTCAGTTCTCCCACATATGATTCCCCGAATATCAATAGAAGAACGAATCTTTAGTGCCAAAGGTTCAATAGCCAAAATAAAAAGCAAAGGGGATAATGGACAACCTTGTCTGGTTCCTCTATGTATAGAGATAGGTTTAGAGGAATAACCTTTAATCATCAATTTTGCCAAAGGGGAGGTATATAGTATTTGAAGAGTAGAAATAAATTGGGTACCGAATCCTATTTTGGATAAGACAGAAAAAAGGTAGTCCCACGATATGGAGTCAAAAGCTTTATGCATGTCTAATGATAAAAGCATACCTCTTCTTGTACCACCTCCATCCCAATTAGAATGAATTGCAGAAATAACATTTATTATTCTCCTAGTTTAATCCGTGGTTTGACGTCCTGGAACAAATCCAGCTTGGTCTGGATGTATATATTGTGCAAGAAATGAATTTAGTCTGGTCGCTAAAATTTTAGTCATTATTTTTAAATCTGAATTTATTAAAGAAATAGGTCTGTAGTTGGCACAAAGCCCATGGTCTTTACCCTGTTTAGGGATAACATGTATATATGCAGTATTTTCTTGTATTGGCAGAGTGGTACGTTTTCGAATTGAATTAAAAAATAAACATAAATGTGGGATTAAAATTTCTTGAAATTTACGATAATATTGTCCAGATAAACCATCTGGGCCTGGTGCTTTAGAAGGATTCAAATTTTTTATAGTTTGTCTGATTTCTTCTACAGTAAATTCCCTATCCATGAGCTCAGAATGATCTTGTGTCAGTTTGGGTAATGAAATATCTTTGAAAAAGCCGTCAATAATGCTTTGAGTTGCTGTGGCCAGCTTGCTATATAGTGAGGAATAAAAGTCGTAGAATTCATTTAATATAAGTTCCGGATTTTGGGTTATTTATTCTGAGCTTGGGTAATGCGGGTGTAAAGGGGCGCGGTAATAATTTTCTAGACAATAAAGTGGTGGGTTTATCTCCCATAGAGTAAAATTTATGTTTTGACCATCTAATGTGTCTATCCGCTTGTGTTGTTAGGGTCATATTCAACGCTAATCTAGCATTATCGATTTTGTTTCTAATGTCTAAGCTAGGTGATGACCGTTGTACAAGTAGAAGGTCTTTAAGTTCTTTTTCTTGTTGCATAATGGTACTATTATGATTTTTTTTAAGTCTGGCTGCTATCTGTATAAATTTACCCCTAATGGTAGCCTTATGGGTTGCCCAATTAATAACTGGGGATGTATCTAAAGGAAGGTTTACACGAAAGAACGTTATTAATTCAGTTTCTATTTCCTTTAGGATTAATGGGTCATTTAATAAAGAAACATTGAGGCGCCATGGAGTGGGACAAGGTCTAGTCCATAAGTCTGTAAGGGATATTTGGACTGGAGAGTGGTCAGACCAAGGGGTAGTGAGAATTTCAGTCAAAGTCATATATGAAATCAAGGCAGTATTTATGAAAATATGGTCAATGCGTGAATAGGTTTTGTGGACATGTGAATAGTGAGTGTAATCTTTAATGGATGGATTATTTTCTCTCCATGCATCTATTAAATTATTCTTATTTAATATGCGTGCTAATTTATTACTATTTTTGGACCAATTTTTTTGACGTGAAGTGTTCTGGGATGATTTATCAAGGATGTGATCCAATGGTAAATTGCTATCTCCACCCAAGATTATCTGACCCTGAGCTAACGGAATCAATGTTGTTAGCATGTCACGAAAAAATTGTAATTGTCCCGAATTAGGGGTATAATATGAGATAAATGATGTTAATTGGTCATTAATATGTCCCGTTACCATTATATATCTTCCTATATCATCTTTTATAATAGAATCAGGCGTAAAAGGAGCATTTTTTGAAAAACAAATAGCCACTCCTCTTTTTTTCTCAGTATCGGAAGATAAATAAAATTGAGGGTAATGAGAACTAAGATACTTTGGGGTGGAGGTTACCGAAAAATTAGTTTCTTGCAGCAATAAAACATCAGCTTTATGTTTGTTGTAGTAAAGGAAGGCTTTCATCCTTTTGGAAGGAGAGTTAAATCCTTGCACATTATGTGTAACTATATTATATTTCGCTTTCTTAACAGACGACATCATGTTATGAGAATGAATATTCGCTCTAGGAGGGAGGTGGAAAAAGGACATAGTAATAATTTGAGAAGGAGATCAAAGCAATAAATACATCTGATGGAAAGGGATCCAAGTACAGATTTTAAAGTACAATAGAAAAAGACGGAAAGAAAAGTAAATAAAAAAAAAAAAATGGATAGAAAGTAAAAGTAAACTAAATTGGATAGATTAAAATCAAGCATAATAAATATAATATTATCTAAACAAATTAGGAGGTGGGATGAAACCCAACCCAGGTTTAATACCTGGGGAAATATTTGTGAGTATGTCCCCATATAATATGGGAACAAGGTCACTAGAGTGGCTTGCGAGTCCACCTAGAATCTTAAATTTGTAACAAGAATTAGGAGAGTGGATTCTAGAATAAATTATTAATATTCTATTAGTAGCTAGAACCTCCAATAAAGGTATTTTTACAAGGAACGTTTGCTACTTATTGTATCCCTAAATAACTATAGAAATTTAATGTGAATTATTATTGAATAAAATAAACAGCAATTAAATGTATACAAACATATATCATTTAACAGCAAATATGTAGATCAAACTATATTCTCTCACTTAACTTACAGGAACTATATGAAAATATAACATTGTTTATACGTTGTATACTTTCAAATGTTTTTGTTGTTTTAACTAGGTATTGTGTAGTCAGGTTCCCTGTGTTGTTTGTTTCCCTTACCTTGTAATGATGGGCTAACGTTGTGGCTGCAATTTGAAGTGTAATAGCCTATTAATTACCTATGCCCTTGCATTCATCTGTCTAGCTTGCCTCTATTCGTTAAAGTGACAGATAACCTCTTGTTCTGGCTCACGATCCATGCCTCACCACTACAAATGCAAGAGAGCTAATGTGATGAAAACTGCTGGATGAGCTGGTAATTGCTCTGCCTGCTTGTGTCTGATCTAATAATAAGCTTCCACCTGAAGAGCACTAGACTGAGAGACCCAGGGATTGTGGGATATATAGTTTCGGCACAGGAAATGTCAGTTCTTAGACTACAGACAGAGATCATGCATTAGCCTGTGTAGTGCCATGCTTCATGTTTGAACACAAACAGAATTACACTGGTACACCCCAGACGATGCAATTTATTGCGAAACGCATCGGTAAACTCCACTGCTGCCACTGATTATATTCAAAGCGCTTGTTCATTGATGTAATGTAAGTGTTCCTACCTACATTAATAAATTGTTTTAAGACTGTATCACGCTATGTGCCCTCCTTCTCTTTTCCCATTCTGACATTGGTTTATCCTGGGCTACCATCACTGTGATATTGGATTCCGAGATTCGGTTCAATCATCTGTCTTGAGTCACTGAAGAGTCCTACTTTGGTATTTCCAGCGGAGGATCCAACCCTTACAGGGACACACGTTAAAGCTTGAGTTGACCCTGTAGACGTACGTTTACCGGGTCCACTCATTCCGGTAAGCCTCTTTTGGTTCGGTGGTGGTCATCCTATATTCACCTTATCAAGATTGTTTGGATAACTTTTTTTCAATTATTTTTTCATCTTGGATTGTTTGATTCATCTATCAAAGTATCTCCATTAGAGTCTTTTTGTATATTTACATATCATGTGTTGAATTTTGGACTGACATCATTTCTCTTCATCTATTCACTTGGGTGTTATACATTTATTGTTTTATTAGTAATAGCGCTACAATTTTTTCGTCTTCATGTTTGAACACAAACAGAACTACTGACACCAGAATGTGAAGATTTACACTACTATAGGATGATCGCACAGGCCAACAAATGACACTATGAAACTAGATGGTCAATGCACATCTTATTCAAGTGAAAAACACAAGGTGCGGGTAGGAAGGTTTATAGTGCCCTTAAATAAATTTGCATAACACAAGGTTTACTTAAAGTGGTTCTAAAGTCTAAACATTTTTTTTCCTTAATGCATTCCTTTTGGCCCCTCACCCCTCCCCCTTCCTTATATTTACTCAAACCCTCATTCGATCTAGCGCTGTGCACGTTCTGTGGCTCTTATCTCCCCTCACTTCCCTGTCTTACTGGGTTGCAGAGGCACTGGGAGTCATTGGCTCCCAGTGCTGTCAATCAAAGCCAGTGACGGGGGAAGCGCAAGGCAGGGCCAAGTCCCGCCTTCTGTGTCAATGGATGCAGCAGTGGGGCTCAAGAGCGAGCACGCATGAGTGCCCCAATGGAAAGTGGCTTCCTGTGGGGGCACTGGACAGAGAGAAGGAGCCAGGAGCGCTGGCTGGGGACCCGAGAAGAGGAGGCTCATGACCTTTGCACAGAGCAGGTAAGTATAGAGATGTTTAAAAAAATATTTTTTTACAACCACTTTAAAAATCCACCTTTTGCAAAAAAAATTATAGTACATTTTTTTTTTTTTGCAAATGAGCCTGCAAAGCATTGCAGCTGCGATCAGTGGATTACCGGTGCAATGCCCTACAATCTCACTTTAGTCAATGGAGAAATTGTTAATGGACTATTGTTCGATTGAGAACAATAATTGACTAACAACAAGTACGTCTGCCTCAGTGGCAGACAGGACTTACTGCATAGTTTATTAGTTCACAGATCTCTGTGAATGAATGATGCAGCTGTGTGGGCACAGTCCAGAACATCCACACTTATTTCAATACTGACTGCTAACAGGGAAGAAGAACTCCTGCATGCTGCTAGAACGTGGGCCTGAGTCCGCTTTACACAATGTTACATGTTACACCCTATATACTGGTAGGACATGTAACTTGGCCTTAATCCCTGATTCACACCAGTGCAACTTGTCATGTAACTTGACAGTTTAAAGTCATAAACTGTCAAGTCGCACCCCATTTGAGGCAATGGAACCATTCAAATCGCTTTGACTCAAGTCACAGCGACTTTGAAAAAGGTCCCTGCGCTATTTTTGTGCGATTTCAGTGCGACTTGCATTGACATCTGTTAAATGAAGTCGCACAAATGTCAGCAAGCCACTTATGAAATTGCACTAATAGTCGGCTTTTAAGTCCTGCTGAAGTAGCACGACTTCAAAGCCGCACTGGTGTGAACCAGGGCTAAAGGTAGACTTAAGCTGGTCATACATTAATATTTTTTTTTAAATGACTCGATTCCCCAATCCACACATTCAATGGGGATGGGAGTATCATGACCACTGGGCTATTGTCCCGTGCAGTCATAGCCCCCTCTCCTCCTTTACTTCACAGCTCCCCTTTCATTTTCAGCCTCCCCTGCACAGTACAATCAGGGCAGAGGCACATAGCAGCTGGGTGTTCTATCTCGGGGCTCTTGCCTGGCTGCAGCTATCATACTCACCACAGTCAGGGGTGAGAGGTTCTGCAGATCGGGATAGAGGGCGGGAGCTGCCCAACTTATTTTGTTAACAAGGAGGTGATTACCAGCTTTTTTATATGAAAAGACTCCCGCTCTCTGTCCACATCTGCAGCACTCCCTGCCCTGGCTGCTGTAAGTATGATAGCAGCAGCCAGGCGGGAGATACCAAAGAGAACACCAAGGCTAATAAGTGACATGGCTGCATTCCGGACAGGACTGTCACTCTGTTCAGGTCTGGACCGCAGTCTGCCATTTAGTGAACCCTGAGAGATTAACATAATTTCTTTGTTCTCCACGGATTAGCATTTGACAGTTGATTTACTGGAGAATAGAAAGGAGATATTATTTTTCTGCTGTTAAATAGGGATTGATTTGGCAAATCAGATCCACTGAAACATTAGTATTTTCAATATAAACTGCTTCTCCAAACATTTTCCCCATGGAGCAGACCAGCAATCAAACTCACCTGAAGTTGTAAACTTATTTAATGAATATATGAAATTAATGATGATACTTTACTCATGATTAACCTGTTGGTGCAGTTCCTATTAGGAGCAGATTTTAAATGACAGCTGAGAAGAGAAGGGCCTTGTTTGAGTGCATGAGTTGGTGTTTTGTTAGGAAGAATATACTGTATTTTTGCTTGCACGTAATTGGATTATGGAAGTCAGCAGAGCTTCACCTCATTCACTAAGCTGAGAGAAATTTCCTTTGCAAACTAAAACATTTCCTTGAAAAGTTAACAACCTATTTATCTTTAGTAAATCAACCAACATGATTGCAAACTGGACAGGCCCTGAAGTAACAAAACAACCCCTTAGCATAACATTTCCACTATCATGATTCACAGTTGGTTTGAGGCTCTTCTCCACAAATGCTGTCTTCGGTTTGTGACACGCATGTCTACTGTTTCTGTGACCAAACATTGCTGATTCATCGGTCCACAGCACAGTAATCCAGGTGGCCTGATTTTGCCTATACTGTATGTTTAATGAAAATTAATGATTCATTCTCTGATGGTCTAGGGTTATTAGTGGAGTACACCAAGTTTCCTTGTTGGGACCCTTGCCTTTTAACCTATTTTTTAAATATATAGAGTTTGAGATTAAAAGTACTCCTTTGTTTGCAGATGAGACCAAGCTGTGTAGTGGAATAAAGTCATTAGTGTAGTGTAGTGGTCAGCGTAGTGTAGTGGTCAGTATAGGAATCAGGTAGGTCAGTGTAGTGTAGTGGTCAGTGTAGTATAGTGGTCAGTATAGTGGTCAGTGTAGTGTAGTGGTCAGTATAGGAATCAGGTAGGTCAGTGTAGTGTAGTGGTCAGTGTAGTATAGTGGTCAGTATAGGAATCAGGTAGGTCTGTGTAGTGGTCAGTATAGGAATCAGGTAGGTTAGTGTAGTGGTCAGTGTAGGAATCAGGCTGGTCAATAGTATTGTAGGAAGGGAAGGGACAGGACCAGGGGAGTGCTAAAAGTCCGCAAGTTAGGGAGGCGCAAATTACTTGCCTTGCCCCGGGCGCTGACAACCCACTGTATAGGATGTCCCCAACTTACAAGCCGACCTTAATGCACTGTTTAATTGGGCAACTTGGTGTTGAGGTGAGAGGTTGATAATTGTAATGTTATGCACTTGGGGGGTAAAAACATGCATGCATCATACATACTAGAAGGAGAACACTTGAGGGAGTTCATAGTTGAGAAGGATCTAGGTGTTCCGGTAGATCATAGACTTAAAAATAGGATGCAATGCCAAGCTGCAGTTTCTAAAGCAAGGTAGATACTTCCTCTTGTATTAACAGAGGCATAGACTCTAAAGAGAGTGAGACATCATTTTGCCCCAGTAATAATCAGTTCAAAAAAGGATATTGGGGAACTGGAGAAAGTTCAGATAAGGGCAATCAAACCGATAAGAGGCATTGAGGAGCTCAGCTATGAGTAAAGATTCGTTGAACGGGAGATATGAGATATGATCACTTGGCGGCGAGTTATTTACTTTAAGGTTATTACAAAAAGACAAGGGAGCATATTTTACGTCTGGAGTAAAAGAGATTTAGGCCCCTTCCACACGGGGACGGATTCGTTGATCTCCGCTGAGCCGGCGGATGACAGGTCCCTCTCTGCTCACTGAGCGGGGAGGGGCTTGTCGAGTGCCACTGCTTGCTATGAAGAGATCGGATGAAAATGGACAGCATGCCCGTTTTCATCAGATCTCACCCGATCTGATTTTAGCAGATCGGATGTGAGCAGACATGTCACCGCTGACATCCGACGCTCCATGGACAAGCATGAAGCGGCCGTTCAGGTCCCTCGAAAAAACTGACAGGCGGACCTGAATGATCCGCCCATGTGAAAGGGGCCTTAACCTCCAAATACGGAAAGGCTTCTTCATAGTAGAAGCTGTGAAAATATGAATTAGATTGACTCAAGATTTAGTTCTGGCCAGCTCAGGATACTGTTTTGAAAAAGCACTGGGTGTGTTCCTAAATGCACAAAATACCTGCATAGCAACAAAACTGGATAACAAAATATTTGGATTCACAAAACTGGATAACAATGTGTTTAGATAATAACACCAGAGACTGTTGATGCAGGGAATATCCGATTGCCTACTGGGGGAACAGGAAGGAATTTGTTTTTCCCTACCACAGCAAATTGGACTGTTTTATTGGGGTTTTTATCTTCCTATGGATCAACTGTGGGTATAAAATTCTGTTGATGGAGGTTTTCTATTTTTTTTCTTTTGGTTAAACTAGATGGACTTGTATTTTTTTTCATCCTGAATGATATATAATTTACCATGGTAACATTAGTGTTATTTGTTTAAGTATATTATGTTTTTCTGTATGTACTGTTTGAATAAGGATCTAATGTTTCCCTTTTCAAATGTGTTTATAAAGTAAATAATTTCTATGGGACGTACTTACTTTTTCATACTACTGTATTTCCATGGGGTGTACTTACTTATTCGTACTACTGTATATCCTTCATTGACTTTAAACACAACCATCTTTTGTCATTGTAAATCATAAATGGATTAGGTTTCTTAAACTAGGTCAACCTAAGCCAAAACTAAAGATCATGGTTCCTTTTTTCATTTCACATGACAGAAACTTGTTGATAGAACCAGGCAACCAGCATAACTAAACTATCAACAATTTATATGTTATAAACCATATTTTGTCATTGTAAACCATTAATGTATTGGGTTTCCTAAACTAGGTCAACCTAAGCCGAAACTCACATTCATGGTTCACTTTTTATTTTCACATGACATAAACTTGTTGATAGAACCAGGCAACCTGCATAACTAAACTATCATCAATTTATATGTTGTAAATAATTGGTCAACTAAATGATCAAGCACTACTGCTTGTGTTTTATATAGTAAATCCTTTGAATATTTTCCCCTGAAGATTATACTTGGATTATACATGGTAGGCTACAATGTAGTAAATCACTGAGTATTATTTTACGATGAAACTGGTTGATTATCTTTAGTACTTAATTTTCTAACATTTTAAATCATTTTAGGTTTTTCATATCAACATTTATTTCAATGTAGCAATCAAATTTAGACTTTCAGGGTAGGTCTGACGCTGATAGATTATTGAGGAGAAGAAACCCTTGTTCATAAAAGGAACATGTTAATTTACAGTATAAGGTTGATACAAATTATATCTTTGAAAGAAAAGCTGTAGCGTAGTAAAGTTTTGTTTCAAAACTGGAGCACGTTGAAACAGTTTCTTTTTAATGGTTCACTTATTGGGAACATGCAACTATTTTCAAGTGAAATATCAACCAATTTGGTGGCTTTCATTTAAAGTGTATCTAAGCATAAAAGAAACTTCTCTTAATTGCTTGGCAGGAGGGATTCCCCCTCAACACTGTCTATGTTGATTTGGGAATTGTGCAAATTTCTTTCCTGCAACCCGTGGTTGCAGGAAAGAAATTTGCACCTCCTATGGCATGCCTAAGACTTTATTTTATTATGACATCACATTGCCAGTGTATTCCCCAGCAGCTGATAGCATTGTAGCAAGGTAGCACCTGCAAACTCTAAAATGATTGTATCATCTACAACAGGGGTCTCCAAACTTTATAAACAAATGGCCAGTTTACTGTCCTTCAGACTTTAGGGGGGGGCGGACTGTGGCCATTAGGAGTAGAAAAGGTCCCGACGTCAGTGGGAAAAAATAATGCCCCATTGTTTGTTTCCGTGGGAGAAATTGTGCCCCATCATTGGTGTCACTGGGAGGAATTTTGCCCCATCATTGGCGTCATTGAGCCACATTGTTGGTGTCATTCGGATAAATTTTCCCTTATAGTTGGTGTCATTGGGGGGATTGGGAGGAATTGTGTCCTTTCATTGGTGTCAGTGGGGGGAATTAAGTCCCATTGTTGGTATCAGTGGATTAAACAGTGCCCCAAGGGCCATATAAAAGCAAGCATCTGGCCCCCGGGCCACAGTTTGGAGACCTTTGATCTACAATAAGAAACATAAAGTACTAAGGAAATAACTCTTTGAATATTGGGAATACTTTGGAATTTATTTATGTAGTCAATTTGCCTTCCTTAGCAGTTTTGTAGATTTAACAACATATTTAACTATTTTATTTCCATGTTTGTTTTTTGAAAAACAAGAACATTGCGAAGGTAGGAATTTGAGTATTTTTCATGTACGTAATTACTACTCTGGCCAGTTTCCACAGGCTATATGGGATTTTGTACTGCCTCTGCATTTCACACTGCAATTACTATGTAGGATATTTGTGTACTTCAAACCATGAAGCCAATTTGTGTTGGGTAGAATCCTGGTCTGAGTTCCCTCTCCTGTGGCTCACAAGTTCAGCCTGGCATTTTTCTGCCCTGAACGGTGTTGACTACAATGTTACAGTTACAAGCTGGCTGCTTAAGGACACAAAAAGAAACACGTCTGTGGAGTTTTGTCATTAACAGCAGAGTATACTATTTCTCATTATAAGTAAAAGTTCAAAGCACTTCCACTCTGATTTTAATTTTTTTTAAATTATACATAAAATAATTAGTGCTCAGCCTCATTAATTTTATACTGCTTCACTCCTTCAGAAAGGAAACAGTGCAGAGAGTTGTAAATCAGTTTTAGCACCTATTTTATTCAAGAGAATGACCAAAATAAAAAGGAAATATGCCTCTGATAACCAAAAACAAACCAGTTTGAAAGCTGTCTCAATCAACGGGCAATTTTTATTGATTTTTATGAAAACAACGATTATTTTCATGATATTTGTTTAGCAAAAATAACAAGTGAGTTAAAGGGAGATTTCAACAAAACATATACATATGTATTATGCTAACGCTGGGGACATAGCATATCCGCTGATTGGCTATATTATTTATCCTGGAATTCATCATTTGCAGCTGGTTGATTTGCTAGCTACAGGCTTATAGATACAGTATCTTTATCTTGTAAATTATACTATAGCTATCTTTAACCAAAACCATGGATCTGTGGCCACTCTTATATACAATACCTACAACACTACATGTACCAGACCTCTTTCTTGCCACCCTTACCCACGACAATACCCCAATTGGCCACCAATACCCACAACACCAACCCCATCTGCCATGGCTCTTTTGACAACCTTACCCACAATATCGCTGCACTCTGGCCACCCTTATTTATGAGCCGCTAGAATATGCTGTTGCTTTACCTCTTCAGCCAGGTACACAGTATTTTCCACAGCCAGGCATACACTTAGGCTAATTTATTGAATAATCAGTCTAGGGGATTTTGGTTGTTTTTGATGTTTTATTGAGATCTTGGATAGGGAAGGTAATGTGGTGGGATACTCCAGATTCAACTAATTACAGGGAGGACAACTTCTTCAACTTGACTGTGGAATTCCTACTTGAAGCAACATGCAAGTTCTCTATGAGAAGGATAGACAATTGCTCTTCAGGACACTAGCCAGTATCCCTTTTCTGCTGCACCGAGTAGCTGACTTTCCTAGCACAGAGGGTAAACATGCCCCTACATCTTTGTTCTGAGCTCACATGAGGCAAATCCCGATCCTCTCAGGCATGGCTCCCCTCAGTCAGCTCTTAGGAACACATGGGTCAGCTCTCCAGCTTCCAGGACTCCAGCCTGAGGCCACATGGCAGCAGGTGCTGAGAAAGGCAAAGCGCCCCCTTCTCAACTGGGATCTCCTCTCCAGGCAAAGACCACATCCTCTGTCTCTTCACTGAATATAAATACCCCTTCCCAGGACGCATAGGGGCCCCTATGCCTGTATTTGGCTGGGATGGCCACCATATTCATGCAGCTGATCTGCATGAGTCACTTCTGTCCACCCAGCAATTTCCAAACCTGCCTGGATACAGATGAGTCAATGCAAATCCAGTAACACACAGGACTCCCTGGCTGTACCAATTTAGTCTGCCTGTTAAGCAGGAAAACTACTATGTGTAACTACCATGTGTTCTGTGCATGTCCATGCACTGTGTTTATGGCCTTTTCTCAGTTGCATTTTGTAAGTACCCACTTTTATACAAAAATGTATTATTATTAAATTATCTCTGGTAATGCACTAGGTGTGCGCGCCTTCCATTACAGTTTTTCTTGTAGGAAAACTACTAAATTTTACTCAGTATCCTGTTAAGCAGGAGACCATCCTATTCTAACTACCGTATTTATCGGCGTATAACACGCACCGGCGTATAACACGCACCCCAAGTTTAGGAGGGAATTTTAAGGAAAAAAACTTTTAGGAGGGAAATTCAAGGAAAAAAAACTTACATTTAAATGCAGCATGCAGCCTTGCCCAGTGTCCATCTGCAGCCTTGCCCAGTGTCCATCTGTCCATCTGCAGCCGTGCCCAGTGTCCATCTGTCCATCTGCAGCCGTGCCCAGTGTCCATCTGTCCATCTGCAGCCTTGCCCAGTGTCCATCTGCAGCCTTGCCCAGTGTCCATCTGTCCATCTGCAGCCGTGCCCAGTGTCCATCTGTCCATCTGCAGCCGTGCCCAGTGTCCATCTGCAGCCTTGCCCAGTGCCTTTGCGATCGTGTCAGTCCCGGCGGTTTTTAAAATTTGGCGCCGATTTCTGTGGAGAGGAGCGAGCGGGGCCGAGTGTACTTCGGCTAGACTCGGCTCCTCTCGCAGTTCCGCCCATCTCCACTGACTGCGCCGCTGACAGAGAAAGCCGAGTGTACTTCGGCTAGACTCGGCTCTGCTCACAGTCACAGGCAGGACTGCGAGAGGAGCCGAGACTAGCCGAAGTACACTCGGCTTTCTCTATGTCAGCGGCGCAGTCAGAGATGGGCGGGACTGCGAGAGGAGCCGAGTAAAGCCGAGTGTACTTCGGCTTCGGCTCCGCTCGCTCCTCTCGCTCGTTTTCAGCAGGGGAATTCGACGGAGTATCGGCGTATAACACGCACCCACGATTTTCCCCTGATTTTAAGGGGAAAAAAGTGCGTGTTATACGCCGATAAATACGGTATATACCGAATTTATCGGCGTATAACACGCACCCTAACTTTAAGAGGGAAGTTTCAAGAAAAAAACTTTCCACAGCCCCCTGCGTATAACACGCAGGCACAGTTTACCCTCTATTTTCAGGGTAAAAAAGTGAGTGTTATGCCGCGTACACACGATCATTATTCACGGCGGTTAAAAAACCGCCGTGAATAATGTCATTTAAAACGGGGGAACAGCTTGTTCCCCACACACGGTCGTTTTTCACGTCGTTTTTTCTCTTGTCGAGAAAAACGACCGTCTGTGGGCTCCGCGGCAGTGTTTCCCTATGGGAAACACTGCCGCGGAAAAAATGTAGGAAAAAATGACGAGAAAAATTAGAACATGTTCTAATTTTTCTCGTCGTTTTTAATGCCGTTTTTCTCGTCGAGAAAAACGACAGAAAGCCCACAGACTATCGTTTTTCTCGTCGAATGGGAAAAATGTCGTTTTTCCCGACGAGAAAAACGGCCGTGTGTACGCGGCATTATACGCCAATAAATACAGTACATCCTAACAACCTACTTAGAAGGGTGCTACATTTACAAGACCTTACTCTAGCCAATTTTATCTACGAGATGCAATTTTGTGAGCTTCTGCATGCTCTCATGAGCTCTCGAGCTTCTGCATGCTGTGGCTGAATCGGTTGGCTGCTCTAGCCATGGAATCACAGATGTATTGGGATCCTGCTGCGTGTGGCTCTAAAACCGTTTTTTGTGCAGGACCTGCATGTGGAGCTGATCGCTCCATACTAGTTGCTATAAGCCCATCTATCCTCACCTGGAAACAGCCTCACCTAAAAAAGGTCTGTAACCATCATCACACACACATCATCTGGTCCCTTCCTACCAAGGTTGTATTGCCAACCTTAACCCCCACACCACTCTAGCTAGCTATCTGTGTGGCCAGCTTTACCTAAAATACAATCCCTCATCTGGCCACTGTTACACATAACACCACCCTCATCTTCCAGGGCTCTGTGATAACTCTTACCCACAACACCACTTGTACCAGACCCTTTTCTGGCCACCTTTACCCACAGCACCACCTGCTTCTGGCCACCCATACTCACAATACCACCTTAATCTGAAATTAAAAATTTCACTGATTGGATGTCAGAGACTGGTGGGCAGAAACTGCCTACAAAATGCCTACACCATCCTCTTCTGGCAATCCTTTCCCACAACATCATCTTGTTCTGCAAAGGCTTTGCAACCATCCTTACCCACAACACCATCCTCTTCTGGCCATCCTTACCCACAACACCCTCCTCTGCAATGAATCTATGGCTAGCATTACTTACAACACCACCCCATTCCCCTGACACCACTTGTATTTGACCACCCACATCTGGTAAGGTTCTGAGCACCTCAGCTGAGGGGGTTACCAGGTGTAGGTATTATTTATTTATTATATAAATGTATATATTATATAGATTTTATATATTTTTACTGTTTTCCCATCCCCTCTGGTTATATAATATTGTATCAATAATCCCTGTTATATTAGGGAAACAAAACATATTATCAATATATGTTAATGGGGCTGTAAAGGTTCGTTTTTTATTTTCTAAATAGGTTCCTTTAAGCTAGTGCCTTGTTGATTCACTTACATTTTCCTTGGATTTCCCTTCTAAATGTTTTTTTTCTTTGTCTGAATTTCTCACTTCCTGTTCCTCCTCAGTAAGCTTGCCCCCATCATCCGAGCCATTCTGGCTGGGGGTTAGTCAGTGTGCTCGCCCCCTCCCTTGGGACTACATCCCTGCGGGGAGACGCTGTGACGCTGTGAAGCTTACTGAGGAGGAACAGAAAGTGAGAAATTCAGACAAAGAAAAAAAACATTTAGAAGGGAAATCGAAGGAAAAGGTAAGTGAACCAACAATGCACTAGCTTAAAGGAACCTATTTAGAAAATAAAAAACAAACCTTTACAACCCCTTTAAGGTACGTTAAAGGAGAAGTCCAGCCTGAGCTTTTTAGGCTGGGCTTATCCTCTGGGTCACAGGAGTGCAATTCGTTTTGCACTCCTGTGACCCGTTTTCAGCGGAGAGCAGTCTGAAGTTCGCTTTCTGCTGACGTCACTGCAATCAGATGAGGCAAGTCTGGATCCGCCAGCTGCCTTGATTGATGGCAGTCTCAGCGAGCCGCTAAGATGCTGAGATGGCCGCTCCCCACCCCTTTACAGCTCAGCGCTCCAATGAGCACAGAGAAGTAGAGCAGAAGCGATGCTGACTGACAGTCAGCATCGCTCTGCTCGGGAAGGAGTGTGAACTGAGCCATTGGCGATGTTCGGTGGCTCAGTTCTCAGAGCAGAGACGCCAGGGGACAGATGCAGCATCAGTCTGATGCTGCATCGACCTAGGTAAGTATGACTAGCAAAAAAAAAAAGGTAAGAAGGCAGTATTCATTGGTAACTACAGATGTAACCCCTAATATACTAACATAGCACAGGGTGGTGGATTAGATGCAGTGAGATACTTAAACAATGCAAGTAAGCTCTTGGACACACATAAGGAATTTATTCTAGAAAGGCTGGAATTTGCAATGTCAAAGAACCATGTTTGGTTTAATAGCAATTTCTATATACAAATTAAGGTAGTTGTAATACCAGCCAAATTTGCAAATCTTTTGATGGCCAGGTGGGAAGTAAGTAATGAGAGTGTAAACATTCTTGATCTCACTATTTGGGTTTATGGTAATATTATGGGTGAAAACCATTCTGAGAGAACAGTTCATACAAAGTAATTGTAATTGTAATGAATTCGTGGATTATAGATTGCAAGCAAATGTTCTGAAAGAAAAATTCTCTGAAAAAGCATATAAGGATGAAACCTTAGGTAAGATAAAATAATTTGTGATTAATTTACATCTGGACAATCTATTGCAAGAAAGAGATAAACAAAACAGAGAGACCCACGCAAAGGCTATAGGGGTTGATTTACTAAACCTGGAGAGTGCAAAATCTGGTGCAGCTCTGCATAGAAACCAATCAGCTTCCAGGTTTTTCAAAGCTTAATTGAACAAGCTGAAGTTAGAAGCTGATTGGCTACCATGCAGAGCTCCATGCAGAGCTGCACCAGATTTTGCACTCTCCAGTTTTAGTAAATCAACCCCATAGTGTGGCAAGCTAAAATCAATTGTATTTATTGTAATGAAAAAACTTTAATGCATTCACAAGCATATCAAAGAGTGTAACTTTACAAGACATTGGAGGCGGATGGACCACAGGCAAGCAGCTGGCGGATCCGGTGCTTGGGAAGCCTCGCCACTGGAGCAGAGTGTACAGCAGGAGCCGGGCCCGCTGGGCTGCAGGGAGGGAGATGCCACTTGTCAGTGGAAGCCTACCTGCCTGGAAGACATCCTCGTGGAATAGTGCTGGGGGTGGGGGACCCGTTTCCAAGGGACTTCCTATTCCTCCCCCACCCCTGACATATAAATGTTATTTAAAAGGGATTCTATTCCCCTAGTGTATCCTTGCATTTTTTAGGAGTCCATGGGATAGGTCCTTGTGGTCTTAATTGTATGTAGATGGATAAAATAAGGAACAACTGGTATGGTACAAATAGAACTAGAGAGGTTTCTGGGCTGGAAACCAAGTGGATCTACCAATTGGGCTCGTTGACACATAATGGTTTAAATATTGATTTAGACATAAATTGTTTTATTACCAATACTTACTGATATTATGCTCTATACAGTGTGACAGCAGGAAGGTAAAGTCACCTGGTTGCATCCAGGGGGGTAGATATATTTCGCCCAGATTCAGGCTTTACGCCGACTTATACAACTAGGTGGAGAGTTGTATAAGCCCAGCTGAGGCTAGTGGGCTCATGGATGACTCATACCTCTAGGGAGAGTGTGGGGCGTCGTGCAGACAGGGAGTTGATGAGACCAGCTGAAGCTTGTCAGCTCATTTAGGCCTCTATAAGAACTCCCAGATTCATTAGGTGTTTGCTCATGCCTGGAACCAGACCTGTGTGGACTGTCTAGGGAGAGTGAACCCCTGTGCGGTGAGACAAAGCCTGTGTGGCTATTTGCTTGGACATTTAAAACCAGGGACTTAGGGACTAGGACAGCACTAGGCTGATCCCAGTTGTTAGTTAGGAAACCTGTATGTTTAGTCAGAGGTCAAGTTGACCAGGATTTATTTTGTTTATGTTTCTTTTGCTTTGCTGTGTTTTGTCACTGTAAATAGAAAATAAACCGCACCTTTTTGATTTTGAAAACCACAACCTCCGTTTGCTGGGCCTGTTTTTGTGGGGGGAGCCCATCCCGGGGGTCACACACACCCGCTGCCGAGCTAACCCCCTCACAGTTGGTGGAGAACCAGTGGCAGTTTTTTTTTTAAGCCAGCATGGAGGAGATACTGAAGCAGCTGGCTCTAGCAAATGCCAATCAACAGCAGACAAATGCAGGTTTACAAAAGAGCCTTGCAGCTCATCAACAGAGCTTCGCAGCCCAGCAGCAAGCTCATCAACAGAGCCTTGCAGCTCAACAACAGAACTTCGCAGCCCAGCAGCAAGCTCATCAACAGAGCCTTGCAGCCCAGCAGCAGACAAACGCAACTTTGCAACAGAGTCTGGAGGCTCAGCAACAAGCCCAGCAGCAATCTGAGGCCCGCTTCATAGACCTGTTGCAGAAGCAAGAGCAGAGACTACAACAACAGATGGAAGCAGTAATGCAGCAACGTCCGCAGACCAGTGAGGAAAGCCGTCCCACTAATACCGCGTCCTTTGGGGTGAGTCGTTTATTGACAAAAATGACTGGAGAGGATGATCCAGAGGTATTTTTGACCACATTTGAAAGGACCGCTGAAAGAGAAAAGTGGCCTGAGGAGCAGTGGGCTGGACTGGTGGCTCCTCTGTTAACTGGTGAATCGCAGAAAGCTTACTATGACCTAGAGCCTAACCAAGCAAAAGACTATGTGATGCTAAAAGCTGAAATATTGGCAAAACTGGGTGTCACCCAGGCTGTCCGGGCTCAGCGTGTGCATAACTGGACTTTCCAGCTTGGAAAACCCCCCAGGTCTCAAATGTATGATCTCATTCACCTGAGCAGAAAGTGGCTACAGCCAGAGACTTTGTCCGCACCAAAGATTGTGGAACGTGTTGTAATGGATCGATTTTTGAGAGCTCTTCCTACTGCCATCCAAAAGTGGGTAAGCCATGGAGACCCAGAGACGGCCGATGGTCTTGTGGATCGTGTGGAGAAATACTTGGCTACAGAGAACCTGACGGCCTCTTCCAGAGACACTCGGACTTTCCACCCTAAGACCAGACCATCCCCAGGGGCGGATAAGAGGATTCCAAGGGGTGAGGGTGGAGAGAGTGAGAGGGTGGGAGCTCTACCCCAAGTTTGGCGAGAACAGCCTGGGAAATCAGCGGCTCAAGAGGCGGCAAGAAGGATCGTTTGCTACCGCTGCCGGCAAGCGGGACATATTGCGGCCAATTGCCCGGTTGTGGAGGAACCCATGCAGTGTGACTTTCTGACAGGCAGACGTCAGTCGCTGTGTGCGACAGTCGCATGCACTGCCATTCGAGGAACTGAGAAACATTTATGCAAAATGTGTGTTAATGGTAGAAATGTTGTGGTATTGCTGGATTCAGGTAGCCTTGTGACCCTGATAAAGGCTGAGTTAGTTAAAACAGAGGTCTCTGGGAATAGCAAGGTAGCTGTTATTTGTGTGCATGGGGACACCCGAGAGTATCCAGTGACTACAGTGTGTTTCGAGACCCCCAAAGGTACCCTCTCTCATCCAGTGGGCTTAGTATCTCAGTTACCGCATGACGCCATTGTGGGAAGGGATTTTCCGAAGTTCTGGGAACTGTGGGATGATCCTGAGCCCCCCACTGGTGCCCCTATGTACCAGGAATGTGATAGCCAGAACTCCCCTGAGAGTGGTGAGGACTCTCCGGAATTTCCCTTATCAGTATTGGCAGGGGAGACTCAAGAAACTGGAGAGGAGCCCACCTCCTCAGACGAAAACCTACCGTCTGTGGAGTTTTCTGATCTTGAGGTTCACAGGGAAAACTTTGCCACAGAACAGTTGAGAGACCCCGCCCTAATAAAGGCACGGGAAAACGTAGTGAAAATAGATGGCGAGTTAGTGAACCCAGATAATACCTGCACTTACCCATACTTCAGCGTAGAGAAGGACCTACTGTATCGGGTGGCAAAAAGGGCAGAAGAAACCGTTGAGCAGCTTGTGGTGCCCAAACCTTACAGGAATTTGGTGTTGGAGTTGGCCCATGGGCACATTCTTGGAGGTCATCTGGGGACAGAGAAAACCCGAGAGAGGGTATTACAGAGATTCTATTGGCCGGGGGTGATGAAGGACATAGAAAATTATTGTTCCTCCTGCCCTGTGTGTCAGAGGTTGGCCCCGATGCCACATTTCCGTAGCCCGCTGGTCCCTCTACCCATCATTGAGGTCCCGTTTGAGAGGATCGCCATGGATTTGGTAGGTCCTATAATCAAGTCCGCTAGGGGGCACCAGTACATATTAGTTATAATGGACTATGCCACCCGTTATCCAGAAGCGATCCCTCTCCGAAATACCTCGGCCAAAACCATAGCCAAAGAGCTATCTCTTGTGTTTAGCCGGGTGGGTATTTGTAAAGAACTGCTTACGGACCAAGGTACACCCTTTATGTCCCGGGTTATGAAGGAGCTGTGTAAATTGTTCAAAGTGACGCAATTACGTACATCTGTGTATCACCCCCAAACCGATGGGCTGGTTGAAAGATTCAACAAAACCCTAAAACAAATGTTGAAGAAAGTGGTGGATAGAGATGGAAAGGATTGGGACTGTCTACTTCCTTATCTGATGTTTGCTATTAGGGAGGTGCCCCAATCCTCTACGGGATTCTCCCCCTTTGAGTTACTGTATGGGAGACACCCAAGAGGGCTGTTGGATATTGCCAAGGAAACTTGGGAAAGTGAGAGTTCTCCCCACAGGAGTGTGATTGAGCATGTCGCCCTGATGCAAGACCGAATTGCACAGGTAATGCCCATCGTGAAGGAACATTTGGCCCAAGCGCAGTTAGCACAGCAGAGAGTGTACAACCGTGGAGCCAAGACCCGTACCTTTTCCCCGGGGGATAGGATACTGGTACTTGTCCCTACGGTTGAAAGTAAATTCCTTGCCAAATGGCAAGGCCCCTATGAGATAATGGAAAAAGTGAGCGAAGTGAATTACAAGGTCAGACAACCAGGAAGGCGAAAGCCCGAACAGATCTATCACGTTAATCTGTTGAAAGCCTGGAGGGATAGAGAGTCCCTAGTCGCAGACACTTGGTCACCAGCTCAAACTGGTTGCGTGATTCCTGAGATTGGAATAGCAGCCACCTTGTCACAACCCCAACAACAGGAGGTTAAGGAGTTTGTGCTTCGCAACAAGGAGGTATTCTCTGAGCTGCCGGGACAAACATCTGGGGTAGAGCATGACATCATTACCCCACCCGGTGAAAGGGTGAAGTTAAAACCCTATCGGATCCCAGAGGCCCGACGGGAGGCAATACGGGAGGAAGTACAGAAAATGCTGAACTTAGGGGTGATAGAGGAGTCCCAAAGTGATTGGTCTAGTCCCATTGTGTTGGTGCCTAAACCGGATGGGAGCTGGCGATTTTGTAACGATTTTCGTCAGTTGAACAAAGTTACAAAATTTGACACCTACCCCATGCCACGTATTGATGAGTTGATCGACCGGCTGGGAACAGCCCGATACATGACGACTCTTGACCTCACAAAAGGGTATTGGCAAATCCCCCTGGCCAAGTCGGCCAAAGAGAAAACCGCATTTGTAACCCCAGACGGGGCGTTCCAATATAAAAGAATGCCGTTCGGGTTACAGAATGCGCCGGCCACATTCCAGCGGAAAATGGACCAGATGCTGAGGCCCCATCGGAAGTATGCTGCGGCTTACCTGGATGACGTAATTGTCCATAGCACAGATTGGGCCTCACATCTGCCAAAAGTGCAAGCAGTCCTGGACTCTGTTCGGGAAGCGGGGTTTACGGCTAACCCCAAGAAGTGTACCATTGGGCAGGAGGAGGCCAAATATCTTGGGTACACCATTGGGAGGGGAGTAATAAAACCCCAACTCAACAAAATCGAGGCCATCCAGAGTTGGCCACGTCCCAACAGCAAGAAGCAGGTACGAGCCTTTCTGGGAATCGCTGGGTATTATCGGCGATTCATTCCCCACTTTGCTTCTAAGGCTGTGCCCCTAACCAACCTGACGAAGGGGAAAGGGTCGGTCATGATTAAATGGACCCCCGAGGCTGAGGCAGCATTCCAATTCTTGAAACAAGCCTTATGTAGCCAGCCAGTGTTGTACTCACCCGACTTCTCTAAAGACTTTGTCGTACAAAGTGATGCGTCAGATGTGGGGTTAGGAGCAGTATTGTCCCAGGTCTGGAACGGGGAAGAGCACCCAGTCATTTACCTCAGCAGGAAGTTGAAGTCCCATGAGGTAAATTACGCCACCGTTGAAAAGGAGTGTTTAGCGGTGAAGTGGGCTCTAGATTCCCTTCGGTACTACCTGCTAGGTAGGCACTTTGACATGGTTACGGATCACGCTCCGTTAAAGTGGATGGCTCAAAACAAGGAAACAAATAGAAGAGTGAATAGGTGGTTCCTGGCCCTCCAGGAATTCAACTTCACAGTAAAGCATCGCCCTGGCGTTCAAATGGGGAATGTGGATGCTTTTTCTCGAGTACATGAATGCCTGATTGCTGGTGTTCCAACCCCGAGGTTAAAACAAGAGGGGGGGGTATGTGACAGCAGGAAGGTAAAGTCACCTGGTTGCATCCAGGGGGGTAGATATATTTCGCCCAGATTCAGGCTTTACGCCGACTTATACAACTAGGTGGAGAGTTGTATAAGCCCAGCTGAGGCTAGTGGGCTCATGGATGACTCATACCTCTAGGGAGAGTGTGGGGTGTCGTGCAGACAGGGAGTTGATGAGACCAGCTGAAGCTTGTCAGCTCATTTAGGCCTCTATAAGAACTCCCAGATTCATTAGGTGTTTGCTCATGCCTGGAACCAGACCTGTGTGGACTGTCTAGGGAGAGTGAACCCCTGTGCGGTGAGACAAAGCCTGTGTGGCTATTTGCTTGGACATTTAAAACCAGGGACTTAGGGACTAGGACAGCACTAGGCTGATCCCAGTTGTTAGTTAGGAAACCTGTATGTTTAGTCAGAGGTCAAGTTGACCAGGATTTATTTTGTTTATGTTTCTTTTGCTTTGCTGTGTTTTGTCACTGTAAATAGAAAATAAACCGCACCTTTTTGATTTTGAAAACCACAACCTCCGTTTGCTGGGCCTGTTTTTGTGGGGGGAGCCCATCCCGGGGGTCACACACACCCGCTGCCGAGCTAACCCCCTCACAACAGTATATGTTTTTATATCTTTGTATATTCTATATGGAGTCTGCTTTAACATGATCGTGGAATGGGTATAATGTATTCTCAATGTTCTGTAATGATTTACAATGTATTTGCAGATTTACATAACCTACCGATTCAAGGACTCTAATATGTGGAATATGTTTGATATATGTTATATAGTGTTCATTTTAACATGATACCAATAGGAACACTAATCTTTTTTATGCTGTTTTATGACTTACAAAGCTGAAACGTGTTTGGCAATATTAGGTTGTGCGGAATTAGAAAGGGGCGCGACATATGCAAAATTTTCATGTTAATTAACCACTTCCATACTGGGCACTTAAACACCTTCCTGCCCAGACCAATTTTCAGCTTTCTGCGCTGTTGCACTTTGAATAACAATTGCGAGGTCATGGTACACTGTACCCAAACTAAATTTTTATCATTTTGTTCCCACAAATAGAGCTTTCTTTTGGTGGTATTTGATCACCTCTGCGATTTTTATTTTCTGCTAAAAAATAAAAAAAAGACAGAAAATTTTGAAAAAAAAAAGTTTGTTTTTGGTTTCAGTTACAAAACTTTGTAAATAAGTTAGTTTTCTCCTTCACTGATGGGCACTGATGGGGCTGCACTGACGGGCACGGATAAGGCGGCACGGATGGGCACCGATGAGGTGGCACAGATGGGCAACGATCGGCGGCACAGATGGGCAAGATCGGCGGCACGGATGGGCAACGATCGGCAGCACGGGTGGGCACAGATAGGCGGCACGGGTGGGCACAGATAGGCGGCACGGGTGGGCACAGATAGGCGGCACGGATAGGCGGCATGGATGGGCACTGATAGGTGGCACGGGTGGGCATGGGTGGGCACTGATAGGTGGCATGGGTGGGCACTGATAGGTGGCACTGTACTGTACTAATGGATGCCAATCAGTGCCAAACAATAATGCCTGCCAATCAGTGGTGCCCATTGTGGGCACTGATTGGCATCCATTGTGGCACTGATTGGCATCCATTATCCCTGGTGGTCTAGGGTGGCATACCTTATATACCTTTATGGTGTGCTTCCCTGGTGGTCTAGTGGCATCCCTGGTGGTCCAGTGGGCATCCTCGGGGGGCTGTGCTGATAATCGATTAGCACAAACCCCCCCCCTGTCAGAGGAGCAGCCGATCGGCTCTCCTCTACTCGCGTCTGACAGACGCGAGTGAGGAAAAGCCGATGACCGGCTTTTCCTGTTTACACTGTGATCAGCCGTGATGGGACACGGCTGATCACGTGGTAAAGAGTCTCCGTCTGAGACTCTTTACCTAGATCGGTGTTGCGGGGTGTCAGACTGACACCCCACAGCAACGATCGCCGCCATGCGCGCCCCCGGGGGCGCGCAGCGGCTCAAAATCCTGAGGACGTCATATGACGTCCTGTCAGGATTTTGCAACCACTTTGCCGACGTCAATCCGCTATAGGGCGGGCGGCAAGTGGTTAATAAAGTTTACATGACAGATGCAGCTTGTCACTTGCCACATCACCTGCCTTCAGATGTGTATTGTCACTTGCCATGTCACCTGCCTTCAGATGCAGCTTGTTTTTCGCCACGTTACCTGCCTTCAGATGTGGACTCTCACTTGCCACGTCACCTGCCACCAGATGCGGATTATCACTTGCCACGTCACCTGCCACCAGATGCAGCTTGTCACTTGCCACGTCACCTGCCTTCAGATGCGGATTGTCACTTGCTAAGTCACCTGCCTGCAGATGTGGATTGTCACTTGCCACGTCACCTGGCTCCAGATGCGGATTGTCACTTGCCACATCACTTGCCACCAGATGCGGCTTGTGACTTCCCACGTCACCTGCCACGAGATGCAGCTTGTCACTTGTCACGTCAACTGCCACCAAATGCGGATTGTCACTTGCCACATCACCTGCCACTAGATGTGGATTGACACTTGCCACATCACCTGCCACCAGATGCGGATTGTCACTTGCCACATCACCTGCCTTCAGATGTGTATTGTCACTTGCCATGTCACCTGCCTTCAGATGCAGCTTGTTTTTCGCCACGTTACCTGCCTTCAGATGTGGATTCTCACTTGCCACGTCACCTGCCACCAGATGCGGATTGTCACTTGCCACGTCACCTGCCACCAGATGCAGCTTGTCACTTGCCACATCACCTGCCTTCAGATGCGGATTGTCACTTGCTACATCACCTGCCACTAGATGTGGATTGACACTTGCCACATCACCTGCCACCAGATGCAGATTGTCACTTGCCACATCACCTGCAACCAGATGTGGACTGTCTCTTGCAACGTCACCTGCCACAAAATGCAGATTGTTACTTGCCAGTGGCTGTGTCCCAGAGTGAGGGCGGGCAGTGAAAAATTATGTAATCTTTCTGCTGCCTGCGGCTGCACAGTGAGGGCGGAACTGTGGTGATGCAGGGTGGGCGGTGAGAGATGATGTCATCTCTCTGCTCGCTTGCTCGCCTGCCCATTCAACCGTTGACCCGCTTACCAGCCTGCCCGCCTGCTCACTGGCCTGCCGCCCGCTCATTGCTTGGCCTGCTCGCTCACTATTTTTTCGGGGGGAGCAATTGCCCCATTGCCCCCCCCCTGGATCCGCCCCTGTTTTGTATGCAGTTTCAACCAAAAAAACATGAAAGTCACATATGATGTATACTGCATGCAGCACTATTCATCCCTATGGAGCTACCATTCTCAACTAGGGTTCCTCCAAAGGTTGCTCGAATTCATTGAGCAGTTGCAGATTGACCTCCATCTGATAATGGCTGCATAGTTCTAGGGCTAACATCATTTGGCAAAGTTAGTGGCATGCCCCTAATGATCTTTATAGCTGGTTGTAGGGGGAGGGGGGCATTCTTCTCGATGACCACCAATGTCAGGAGGCACTGACCACTGCAGTTTGTGTTTATTTCTTGGCCAATACTATCACTTTTTATTTTATTTTTGTTTTTATTACTAATAATTATTTAAAATATTTTGTAATTATAACTGAATTTTTTTTTTCAATTTAGAACAACTTAGTCTAAAAAAATATCCACCATGAGTGTCAAATACTCTAGTTTTGCAGCATGTCCCATCGATAGAAGCTGGCCTTTAGGTTTTGCTGTCCAAAAACTAGGCACAAGGGGCTGGATGGGCCAAGCCAGGCACTGACCATAGAAGCGGTGCTGGATATTTGAGAAATGGCATGACTGGGTTGCATTGCTGGTACAAGTTCATTCAGCGCCCAAGGCAAAGATTCCAAACTGCTCCCCCACTCATGATGTGCAATCTTAGGGGATACTACACCCAGCAGTCACTTGCCTGTCCCGGTGATCTGCCGACAAACGTCCCCCCGGCGGATTCTGCCCCCAACTGTACTGCGCAGGCGCGGCGCTTGCGCAGTACGAACGTCAATGAGCTTCCGAAAATAGCCGAACGTGTAGAGCTGAGAGTCAGCTCTACACGGCGCCTGCGTGGACCTAGATGTAAGTGGCCAGTCGGCCTCACGTCCTCGCTTCGCTCGGACGGCTCGCTACGCTCGCTCGGCCTCCTGGCTCTTTTTTTAACATCCTCCATGTCCACGGGGATGGTAAAGAAAGAGCCTGGATGTCAGCAGTGTAGCACAATTTGGTGTGCGCAGGCGCCATGTAGAGCTGACTCTCAGCTCTACATGTTCGGCTATTTTCGGAAAAAGCGCCGCGCCTGCGCAGTACAGAGCGGGCAGAATGCGCTGGGGGGCAATGCTCGGCAGTACACCGGCCCTGCTGGGTTGAAATAACATCATATCTCAGATTGCCTATATTACACAGGCTTAAAAATACACAAACTAAGTAGATACCCTGTGGATACCCTGTATGCTGGAGTGTGGGGAGACATAATAATTATTTTCTGGGTTCATACAGTGCTGTGCTCTTTGGACTCATTGAGATGTTAAAATTTTACAAAAATGTACTGAAATTTTCTCTTGCAATTTGTCAAGAGGCAATTAAACAGGTTCATAGAACACATACTGCACACTTAATGCTACAGAACATTAAAAGCACAGAATGAAAGTCTCCATTTTTTATGAACATATTAATTTGCTTTTTTTTTCATGTGGTGTATAAAGATGTATTATAGTTACAGTGATTTGGAAAAACTATGATGTCCTCAAACAATTCTTTTTTGAAGCCAAAGCAGCAGTTCTCTGACTACTGATTAATCTGCCTTGCTGGCTCAGGCCTGGTTCACACTGGGGCGACAAACGCTCCGACATTGGGAGCTCATGTCGCATGACGTGTGAAAATCAATGTTTCCCTATGGGAGCCGTCCTAACTGGTCCGACACATGTCGGTCCGACTTTGAAAATGCTCCCTGTACTACTTTGGTCCGACTTTGATCCGACTTCAGCCCATTGACTATCATTGAAGTCGGATCAAAGTCGGACCGCAGTCTTGCATGGTCCGACTTTGGCATGCGACTTGTGCTCTCCTGCTCATGAGGGGAACTCCAGGCCAAATTTTAAATAAAAAACCGGCGTGGGTTCCCCTCCAGGAGCATACCAGGCCCTTGGGCCTGGTCTGGATTTGAACGGGCGCCCCTACGCCGGAAAAACTGCGTGGGGGTCCCCCCAAAATCCAAACCAGACCCTTATCCGAGCACGCAACCTGGCCGGCCGCAGGGGAAGAGGGGGGGACGAGAGAGCGCCCCCCTCCCTCCTGAACCGTACCAGGCCGCATGCCCTCAACATGGGGGGTTTGGTGCTCTGGGGCAGGGGGGCGACCTGCGGCCCCCCCACCCCAGAGCACCCTGCCCCCATGTTGATGAGGACAGGGCCTCTTCCCGACAACCCTGGCCGTTGGTTGTCGGGGTCTGCGGGCGGGGGGCTTATCGGAATCCGGGAGCCCCCTTCAATAAGGGGGTCCCCGGATCCCGCCCCCCCACCCTATGTGAATGAGTATGGGGTACATCGTATCCCTACCCATTCACCTGGTGGAAAAAAATTGCAATAAAAAAACACTACACAGGTTTTCAAAGTAATTTATTGCACAGCTCCGGGGGTCTTCTTCCGACTTCCGGGGGTCTTCTTCCGACTTCCGGGGGTCTTTTCCGACTTCGAGGGTCTCCGGTGTCGTCTCCCGCTCTCCGGTTCTTTCTTCCGCCGGGCCTCCGCTAACTTCTTTTTAGCTCTCTTGCTAACAGAGGCCCGGTCTTCCCGTTGTCTCGTCCGGCTCTCCGTTGTCCTTCTGCCGGCCCCTCCACTAACTTCTTTTTAGCTCTTTCACTAGTGGAGGAGCCGGGCTTCCCGTCGCCGTCGGCTTCTTCTTCCCTCTTCTCCTCCTCGATGTTGATGCGTCGCTTCTTCCCGCTGTAATACTGGCTCTCCGCTCCGCTCCGCATTAATATAGGCTTCTCATGACGTCACAGTCACATGTTCCAGGGCACACGGCCCCAGAGCATGTGACTGTGACGTCATGGGAACATGTGACTGTGACGTCATGAGAAGCCTATATTAATGCGGAGCGGAGCGGAGAGCCAGTATTACAGCGGGAGGAGGCGACGCGTCAACATCGAGAAGCAGAAGAGGGAAAAAGAAGCCGACGGCGACAGCGACGGGAAGCCCGGCCCCTCCACTAGCGAAAGAGCTACGAAGAAGTTAGTGGAGGGGCCGGCAGAAGAACAACGGAGAGCCGGACGAGACAACGGGAAGACCGGGCCTCTGTTAGCAAGAGAGCTAAAAAGAAGTTAGCGGAGGCCCGGCGGAAGAAAGAACCGGAGAGCGGAAGATGACACCGGAGACCCTCAAAGTCGGAAAAGACCCCCGGAAGTCGGAAGAAGACCCCCGGAAGTCGGAAGAAGACCCCCGGAGCTGTGCAATAAATTACTTTGAAAACCTGTGTAGTGTTTTTTTATTGCAATTTTTTTCCACCAGGTGAATGGGTAGGGGTACGATGTACCCCATACTCATTCACATAGGGTGGGGGGCCAGGATCCGGTGGCCCCCTTATTGAAGGGGGCTCCCGGATTCCGATAAGCCCCCCGCCCGCAGACCCCGACAACCAACGGCCAGGGTTGTCGGGAAGAGGCCCTGTCCTCATCAACATGGGGGCAGGGTGCTCTGGGGTGGGGGGCCGCAGGTCGCCCCCCCTGCCCCAGAGCACCAAACCCCCCATGTTGAGGGCATGCGGCCTGGTACGGTTCAGGAGGGAGGGGGGGCCGCTCTCTCGTCCCCCCCCTCTTCCCCTGCGGCCGGCCAGGTTGTGTGCTCGGATAAGGGTCTGGTTTGGATTTTGGGGGGACCCCCATGCCGTTTTTTCGGCGTAGGGGCGCCTGTTCAAATCCAGACCAGACCCAAGGGCCTGGTATGCTCCTGGAGGGGAACCCGCGCCGTTTTTTTAATTTAAAATTTGGCCTGGAGTTCCCCTTCAAGATTCATACCAAACACAGTGCCTGATATTGGCGGGGATCCAAGTCGGATCCCCGTTCATTGAAAGTCGGACATATGTCGGCTTCATGTCGCAGGACAAAGTCGGATCCAAAGTAGGACAGATGTCGTGTCGCACTAGTGTGAACCCGGCCTCAGAGACAACAATATGTTATCAATATATGAAAGATTATTTTGAAAAAAAAGTTTTATGGTATTAATTATAATTTAAAATGTAGAAAGTCCACCTAAAGCTGTTCTTTATTACAGTTAAAGTAAAAAATAGACAAAATAAGGCTCAATTCAACTCTCTATGCTATAAGCAGGTTTCATTTGCCATAATGATCGTTATTTTCAGTCATGGAAAAAAATAACAAGTGTTTTGACAAATAATGATTGCTAAGACTTAGCAAATTGAACCAATTCTTTTTCTTATAGGTGCATAATACATTTGGTCCACATATTCCCTCTTCTCTGCTATCTTTGGAAAAAGAAAATAAATCATTATAATGGTATCTAAAATTTTCATGAGATGGGACATGTGGGCAGAAGTACGGTATATTTAACAGCTGCAAGATATGCAAGATATGCAGACACAGTGGCATAGTTAACCACTTCAGCCCCGGAAGGATTTGCCTCTTTCCAGACCAAAGCACTTTTTTTACAATTTGGCACTGCGCTGTTTTAACTGGCAATTGCGTGGTTATGCAATGCTGTACCAAAAAAAAAATGAATTTTTTTCCCCCACAAATAGAGCTTTCTTTTGGTGGTATTTGATAACCTCTGCGGGTTTTATTTGCGCTATAAAGTATTTTCTACTTTTTGTTATAAAAAAAAAATAAAAAATTTTAGTCATACATTTAGGCCAAAATGCATTCAGCCACATGTCTCGGGTAAAAAAAAATCAATAAGTGTATATTTATTGGTTTGCGCAAAAGTTATAGCAGTTACAAACTAGGGTACATTTTCATCATTGGCCTGGGCCTGGAGACTGATCGGTTCTGAATCGCTGCGGGTGCTCATGCGCATGCCACCTAGGCGGCCACGCGCCCGACATATACCTACTGCGATTTTTCCCAGGAGAGCTGACATGCAGCAGTATAATGACGGTGGCTGGTAGGCTACTGGTTAAAGCTGTTTTCCATTCATACTATCTTTGATACTATCTGAAGCTTCCTTACATCTTTACTGGTCATATAAAGTTTTAGGCTGGGTTCACACTGCCACACGGAGCGTCTCACAGCAGGGGGTCCGGTGCGTCCCTGTTCACCGTTTCAGGTCCAATTTCAGTCAGAATTTTTGGTGGAGTTCGGACCTGAAACAGACCAGAAGACTCACAGGACTCCTGTGCAATTCGCTCTGGAGAGCCGCTCTGGAGATGTGTGAACCGGTCACAATCTCGTGACATGCGAATTGGATGCAGGAAAACCCACATCCAATTCGCAATAGTGTGAACCCAGCCTTAAGGACCCCTGCTGAGTTCACTATACATTCTGGACCAGAATTCAGTAGCCTGAATCCCCTAAATATAACACCACACAGAGTGTGAAAGCTCCCTTGTGCCACCTAACATAGGGGACATAGGCAAGTTTAAATCTGGTGGGTTTAAGAAATGTCTTGACACTCTGACACATCCTGTTTCTAGGACATAGCTATGAGTAAGCATCTACTTTGATGTGAAACTCGTCAGCCATCCATCCCTGCATGTCAGTTTTCTGTTTTGCCTGTTTTTGGATTTTTTGAATTTATGGATTAATTTTGGATTTTATTTTGAAATTTTGGAAATAAATCGTTTATACAGAGTGCGGCAGTCCAGGGCTCCTTTCTTTTCCAGGGTTCCCTCAGTCTAAGGACTAAATACTTCTACATAGCTACTTGTCTTTTTAAACGCTTTCCAACTCTCCCATTTATCTGTTGACTCCGCGCTTTCTTCCTCTAGGCTCTGCCTCAGACATTCCATATTATATGTTTCCCCTACTGTATTTATCCACTCTCGGATTGAGGGGCCTTCCACTTCTTGCCACTTTTTAGGAATAAGTCTTGTAACGGCACCCCAGGTATGAAAGGGGTTAATGCCGTTTAGGATATTCCCTCTCTCTGGACACACATCCACTGCCGATCCTCCACAGTCAGGCGACCGCTTCCCATAGGATTAATCCTTCCAAACATACAAGACAAACACTCTGTATGAAGTTTCCAGCAGGTCTGACAATCTTTAATGAGAGCAGGCTCTTTTTATACACCAAAATAATACTGCATTAATCTAAATGAACAATGGTCCAACTCCACCCACAACATCACACAATGGTTACATAACGAGCTCCCAATACACATATTCTGACATCTCTTAGCTAATCCCTTTACATCTTAAATGACTATGCATGACCTTTATATTCACCAGACTGTCTGTCTGCTTTACAATACACACAAGTACAGAGTTAATTATCACTATTCACAATGAAAGGATCTGTAGCATAGTTGAGATTCATTAACATTACACAAGCAGACAGGTGACACATCAGCATCTCTTAATTAACTTGTTGAGTTCAGAATCAAACAACCAGTACATTTTGTGGATTAATATTACTATCCCAATTTAAAGCAATCCAAGACATTCTTAATGTCCATTATTTCCTGGCTCACCCTGTGCCCAAAGTGACCCCTGTCACACATCTCCCCTTTCGCCCAGAGACTAACACAGGAGGAGACCCCAGACGGGTTGACTCCGAAGTTAGTCCATATTTCCATTCGCCTAATGCCTGGACAACCCATCAGCATTGCCATTTTGCTTACCGGGTCAGTAACTGATGGTGACATTGTAAGGTTGCAGGGCTAAGCTCCACCGCAGCAACCTGCCATTGTCTCCTGAGACCCGGTTAAGCCAGACCAATGAGTTGTGGTCGGTGACTAGGGAAAATTCCTGTCCGTACAAGTAAGGGTTCAACTTTTTAAGGGCCCAGACCAGGGCCAAACACTCCTTCTCCATTGTCGCATAGCTTACTTCCCGGGGTAATAGCTTTCTGCTCAGGTATGCGACAGGGTGTTCTCATCCATCCTCCCCAACTTGGCTCAGCACAGCCCCCAGTCCAAACATGGAAGCATCTGAGTCTCAGCAGCAAGCGGGCCAGTTCCAGCAGCACGTGTCTGGGCACGGGTAGTCACTGGGTTGACGTCATTGGGGCCCATCGGGGCATAAGCAAAAATGAGGGGGGCCAAATCATTCCCCAGTAGTACATCCGCTGGCAAATCCTTCATCACCCCCACATTCACGTGTCCCGAACCAACCCCCCAATCCAGGTGAACATGGGCAACGGGTAGCCGGAAGATGGTACCTCCCGCTACTCTTACGACTACCGTGTCTCCGGTATGTTGGCTCTCTGGGATGAGGTTCTTCTGTAGTAGGGTCATGGTGGCACCAGTATCACGTAGGCCATTGGCTACCGTTCCATTAACCCGGACAGTCTGCCTGTGTTGTTGCCTGTTGTCCCGGTTAGCTGCTTGTATTGGATCAGCCTCGTGCAGGACGCCCCAATGTTCTTCCTCCTCAACGCAGTGGGCCGCAGGCATGGATGTGCGGGGGCTCCCCCTTGCTGGCTGTCTCCATGACTGGGACTGGATGGCTGGATTCAACGGACAGTCTGGCTTTTTGTGCCCTAGCTGTTTACACCAAAAACACCTGATTGGTTGTGAGTAGTCGTGGGAGTTGAACGTGGGCTGCTGAGGATAAGTGGCCGCTGGAGGTGGTGCTGAAGTTTGGTTAGAGGCTGGTAAACTGGGCCGAGATAGTGGATAGCGCTCGCTTTCGTCTGACCTTCGAGAGTCCAGATCTTTATCGGCCAAAGTAGCCGCTTGCTGTACAGTCCGTGGTCGCTTATCTCGCACCCAATCCCGTAATACCGCAGGGGTGTGGTTAAAGAACTGTTCTAAGAGTACTAGCTGGGTGATGTCCTCTATGGTATGAGCGCGGCTTCCCTGGAACCAGCCCTTAAGGTCTCGCTGCAGACGATGTGCCCACTCCACGTATGTTATGTGGGTTTGTTTCCGGGATTCTCGAAACTTAATCCAGCTGGCTTCGGGTGTAATGGCAAATCGGGCTAGCAGAGCTTCTTTTACCCGGTCATAGTCTTTAGCGTCCTCATCCTCCAGGGCCCGATACGCATCCGCCGCTCTGCCAGTTAAATTACTCGCCAGTAAGGTGACCCGATCTTGGGGCCGTACTTCATGTATCTGGCATAGTCTCTCAAAGTCCTGCAGGAACGCTTCAATTTCCTCCTCTCCTTCCTTGAATAGTTTGAACGCCCGAAAGGGCAACTTACGGACAGGCGCTGCATCTTTAGGTGTTGTCTCCGATTGCCATATTTCCGCCATTCTCCGCTCATGTTGCCGCTCTAGTTCTCTCTCTTGTCGCTCCAGTTCTCTCTCTTGCCGCTCATCCTGCAGCTGGATGTCTCTAATGGCTTTCTGTATGGCGGTCTCTGATGGGTTAGCCCCATATAATGCCAACCGCTCTCGAACTCGTTGCTGCAACAAGTCTTCAACTGACCGGGGTCCTGCATCCCCATCCCTCTGATCCATCTCGGCTAGCTCCCTGATCAAGGTGGCCTTGTTCTTTGTCCCACTGGTCCCTCCACAGCTCTCAAGTAAGTCTTTCAGCGTGGCTTTCCTGCAGGCTGCTTAGCTGGTCATTCACTGTTGTGGTTTGGAGTGTCCCAGTAACTGGAGGGAAAATCCCACCGCTGCCAACCAATGTAACGGCACCCCAAGTATGAAAGGGGTTAACGCCGTTTAGGATATTCCCTCTCTCTGGACACATATCCACTGCCGATCCTCCACAGTCAGGCGACCGCTTCCCATAGGATTAATCCTTCCAAACATACAAGACAAACACTCTGTATGAAGTTTCCAGCAGGTCTGACAATCTTTAATGAGAGCAGGCTCTTTTTATACACCAAAATAATACTGCATTAATCTAAATGAACAATGGTACAACTGCACCCACAACATCACACAATGGTTACATAACAAGCTCCCAATACACATATTCTGACATCTCTTAGCTAATCCCTTTACATCTTAAATGACTATGCATGACCTTTATATTCACCAGACTGTCTGTCTGCTTTACAATACACACAAGTACAGAGTTAATTATCACTATTCACAATGAAAGGATCTGTAGCATAGTTGAGATTCATTAACATTACACAAGCAGACAGGTGACACATCAGCATCTCTTAATTATGTAACTTGTTGAGTTCAGAATCAAACAACCAGTACATTTTGTGGATTAATATTACTATCCCAATTTAAAGCAATCCAAGACATTCTTAATGTCCATTATTTCCTGGCTCACCCTGTGCCCAAAGTGACCCCTGTCACAAGTCTTTTTGCGGCGTTCAACATATGTGGGATTACTGAGTCTTTATATTGTTTTACTGATCCTTCCACCCCATGTAGCAAAACTATCCACGGGTCCTCAGGTATTTCTTTTTTGGTAATTACTTTTATTAGCTGCAAGATCCCTTTCCAATATTTTTTGATTTTTGGACAGTCCCACCACTGATGGGTCATCGTTCCTACCACCTTACATCCTCGCCAACACTCCGCAGATTTTCCCGGTTGATACCTGTTGATTTTATCAGGAGTTGCGTAACACCTTGTTAAACATTTATAATTCATTTCAGCTGTTCTGGTGTCTACCGCTGAGCTATGGGTTAGTTTCAGGATTTTACTAATAGTGGCTTTATCTCAGTGTGACCCCAATTCCCTTTCCCAATTATTTACGAATGATGGGATCTCCAGATGCTCCACAGCCAACAATATTTTATAAATTTGTGATATACTACCTCTTGTGTTTTCTGCGATGCATAGCTCCTCTAATGGCATTAATTCCGTCTCTGTTCTTATTGGCTGATGTAATTACTCAACAAAGTGCTTCAACTGGAGATACCGTCACTCATTCATCACCATAAATTCAGTTTTGTGCTTCAACTCTTCAACTATATCTCTTAATTGTGCATTTTCACGTATTATCCAATTTCCTCCTATTGCTTCTTTACCAGGTGGAAAATAATCATTTTCTTTCAGTGAAATTAACAGTGAATTAAATTTCCCCTTACTTATTTTGTGCGTCACGTCCCAAATTTTTAGTGCATTTAATGTCAGTGCATGTGTGTTATCGCCTAATTTTCTAAATTGTGGTGTGTTCCAAATTATACTTCTTAAATGTGCCTTGCTCATTGTGTTCTCTAACTTCACCCACCTTTTTTCACTTTATCCCCTAGTCCATTCCACTACTCTTGATAGCACCACCGCATTGTAATATTTTTTAATGTCAGGGACCGCAAGCCCCCCTTGTTTCTTCCCTTGTTCAAGTACCGCAAGTGAGATTCTAGCTTTTTTATTTTGCCAGATAAATTTCCTTATCATGCTTATTAGCACGTTAAAGTAGGATTGCGAAAATGCCATAGGTAACATTTGAAACTTGTATACAATTTTTGGTAGCAATACCATCTTCAAGGTGCTAATCCTCCCTATCCATGATAGGGGTCTATACATTACTCTCTTTATTTCATTTTTAATTTCGTCCAGTAGGGGTATGTAGTTGATTTTATATATTGTTTTCATAGAATTCGCTAGTTTTACTCCTAAATACTTAAGCTCTTTTTTCCAAGGGAATTGGAATTCCTTCTGTAAGTCCGCTGCTTCCTGCTTTCTTATGTTAATATTCAAAATCCCAGACTTGGTTAAGTTTATTTTAAAATTCACCAAGTCGCCATATTGTTTTAATGTTTTTAGTAGGTTGGGCATTGTAATCCTTGGATTTGTAATGTAGATCAACAGGTCATCGGCAAAAGATGCCAGCTTATGTTCTTCCTCACCTGCCCTAATGCCACTTATATCGGGATTGTTTCGGATCGTTGCAAGGAGTGGTTCCAAAGACAATACAAATAGAAGGGGGGAGAGGGGGCACCCCTGTCTCATCCCATTTTTCATCTCGAGGGGGGAGGATGGCACGCTGTTAATTTTTATATTTGCAGTAGGATGACGGTACATTACTTTGATCCATTGGATCATTTTTGGGCCAACACCCATTATTTCTAGTGTTTTTATCATGAGTCCCCAGTCTACCCTGTCAAATGCTTTTTCAGCATCAATCGACAGGAATAGACCTGGGGACCCCTCTTTTTTTATTTACTGGAGGAGGAGCAACGTTCTCACTCCGTTGTCCCTCCCCTCTCTACCTGGGATGAATCCCACCTGGTCCGGGTGGACCAGTGTGGTCATCATGTCTTTCATCCGTCCTGCGAAGATTTTAGCGTACAATTTTATTTATTTTTTTAAACTTGTTTTTATTATAGATTTTCAAATAGACAGAGACACAAAAAACAAAGAAAACAAAAACAAAAACATTGCTTAGGCACATACAACATCCTCATAGAACAGGTGTATATCATAAATTATAGCAATACAGGCAGGGCTTCACATTGTATAGTATAGCAAGTGCAAATCAGCTAGGCCTCAAATCACAGCTAAACTCATCCTGCCTCACATATCAGCCAGCAGTTTCCGGTTCTGCCAACCATGCGTGCCATATCTTATCGTATTTCAGAAAACACCCCCTATTGGCATATGTGTCTTTATAAAGGGGAAGGCTGGCGTTCACCAAGCGTTTCCACTGTAGCACTGACGGGGGGGTAGGCTTTTTTCAATGCATGGCAATATTTTTCCTAGCATAAAAGAGCAGAAGGCTAACTAGAATACGTCCTACAGAGGACGGGACAATAGGTTCAATGATTCCCAAGAGACAAACCTCCATCTTCAATGGAATGGAGGCCGAGGCCACCTTATTAATTAGGTCTAATACCATGATCCAGTATTGGAGAAGAAGGAGAAAAACTGCGCTAAATAAATAAATTAAGAAAAAAAGAAAGAAAAAAACTCCAGACGTTTAACTGGTAGCTTTGTAGCTATGGAGAGCTGCGATTAGAGATGTAAACTACCATACATGGTAATGATTAAGGAAAAAAAGTTGGTGGAAATCGCGCTACCCCCGTGACCAATCACTGTGACAGTGAACAAGTGGATTAAAAATCAACAGTTAACCCATACATCACAAATCAGAAATGAACGGATAAGTGAAAAAAGGTTATGTATATAAAACAAACTATAAATCTATGAACATTAGATATAAATAAAAAATGGTCCATCAAAAAAGTTTGTTTAAATAAAGTCCAAAGTATTAACACCAGTGCTTTATGTAGAAATCATAAACAAATTGTGCTGTGTCCACATTCATCTGTGACATTCCACCACCAAAACTCAGGATTTCTCCTTACCAGCTGTACATGACCCCCTATTACAGAGGGTCAGTGTATGCATTCAGTAGTTTCTCCCACAGGTCACCGCAGCACACAACACAAGAGATTCCTAAGATACCGACCTCCGGTTCTCATCAATGGGCTCATATGTATAAAAAGAATGGAACACACTCCACATAGTGCATTATATCTTTTTTTAAAATTTATTCCATAAAAAGCAAGTATTGCACTTACATGTATGCAGTTAAAAAATCGCCTGATTACGTCTGGTGTGCCGGCCGTAGCACATTCAACAGACACCCGTCCTTGTTGGAAATATCAGAGGTGACGACAGCGCTCCGCTCCGCCCTACGTCCGTTTCGTGCCCCAGGAAGAAGTAAACTGTTACGAAACGGACGTAGGGCGGAGCGGAGCGCTGTCGTCACCTCTGATATTTCCAACAAGGACGGGTGTCTGTTGAATGTGCTACGGCCGGCACACCAGACGTAATCAGGCGATTTTTTAACTGCATACATGTAAGTGCAATACTTGCTTTTTATGGAATAAATTTTAAAAAAAGATATAATGCACTATGTGGAGTGTGTTCCATTCTTTTTATACATATGAGCCCATTGATGAGAACCGGAGGTCGGTATCTTAGGAATCTCTTGTGTTGTGTGCTGCGGTGACCTGTGGGAGAAACTACTGAATGCATACACTGACCCTCTGTAATAGGGGGTCATGTACAGCTGGTAAGGAGAAATCCTGAGTTTTGGTGGTGGAATGTCACAGATGAATGTGGACACAGCACAATTTGTTTATGATTTCTACATAAAGCACTGGTGTTAATACTTTGGACTTTATTTAAACAAACTTTTTTGATGGACCATTTTTTATTTATATCTAATGTTCATAGATTTATAGTTTGTTTTATATACATAACCTTTTTTCACTTATCCGTTCATTTCTGATTTGTGATGTATGGGTTAACTGTTGATTTTTAATCCACTTGTTCACTGTCACAGTGATTGGTCACGGGGGTAGCGCGATTTCCACCAACTTTTTTTCCATGATCCAGTATTGTTGGATCCCGGGGCACTGCCAGAAAATGTGCGAGAAGTCGCCTGGGGAGGCGCTGCATCTCCAACACTCCGACGAGTGCGCAGGGTCTATCTTGTTGAGCCTATGTGGGGTGAAATATGCCCTATGTACAATCTTGTACTGTATCACCCTATCACGGATGGATACCAGAGATCTGAAAGGTAGGTCCCAGACATCGTCCCAATCATCTGAGTCTAGAGTAGGGATGTCTCGCAACCAGCTGGACCGCAGCCTGTCAAGGGGCGGGAGAGACACACGGAGCAAGTATGAGTACAAATGTGACGTGGGCTTTTCTGCACTGTTAGACCGCAGTGTTCTCTCCAGCTCCGACTGGGCCATGATACAGGAGGAGCGCGGGAATTGTGCCGCAAATGCATGGGACAGCTGACCGTATCTAAAGAGGTAATAGTCAGGCAGATTGAAATTGGATGAAAGGTCAGAAAAGGGAAGTAGGGCATTATGTGCTACTATGTGTGATAGAGTTTTAACACCATATTTTGTCCAAGCATAGGGGTCTGGGAGATTGTAAATATGTGACAAGCTGGGATTTAACCAGATTGGGGCATTAAGGGAAACTTCTTGTGGTTTACATTTTTCAATGGCCAGGCTGGCCTTCCACGCCCGCAGGGTGGTGAGCATGGACGGGGTCAACAAATAAGGAGCGCGGGGGCCCCGAAAAAGCAGAAATTGGAGGGCTTCCAGCGAACCCACCACTGTGGCTTCAAGCACCATGGATGGGTTTGTCTTGTCCGGCTGTAACCACCATGCCGCAGTTACCAGCTGTGCGGCGAGGAAGTATTGATAGCAGTCCGGAAATGCCATGCCACCCTGCGTTTGTGGTCTCATCAGTGTCGTAAGCTTGTATCTAGGCGGCGACGGCCCCCAGATAAAGGCAGAAAAAATTTGGTTCAGTTTCTGAAAGAAGGATTTTGGGATCCATTGTGGGGATTGACGGAATAGGTATGCAAGCTTAGGGACAATTTTCAAGTTTATTTGCCCCCAGACGGAGAGGGGTAGGTTGCTCCAAGATTTAAATCTGGATTGGGCCTCCAGGAGCACCGGGGTCAGATTCAGCCAGACATAGTCAGAAGTCCTGATGGAGACATGGACTCCCAAATATTTAAATGAATCAACCCATCGTAGGGGAGTCCCGGGTAAAGAGGTGGAAGTGGCCTCATGGTCGATCGGAAATAGGAGGGACTTGGACCAGTTAACCCTGAGCCCAGTGACCGCTGCAAAAGCGTCAAGGACTGATAAAGCCCCTTGTAATGATGGACCTGCATCATTGAGAAAAAGGAGCATGTCGTCTGCGTACAAGGCTACCCTCTCCTCCAGCTGACCCACACGGAGACCTTTGATGTGCGGCGAGGTGCGTAGGGCCTCAGCCACCGGTTCTAAAGCTAGGGCGAATAAAGCCGGGGAGAGAGGGCAGCCCTGTCTGGTTCCTCTAAAAAGCCTGAATGGGACAGACAACCCTCCACCCAGACGCACCGAGGAGGTGGGACATTTATAAATTATCTGAAGCCAATTAATGAATACTAAAGGAAAGCCCATTCTACGCAGGGTTTCCCACAGGAAGGGCCATTCGACCGCGTCGAAGGCCTTTTCCACATCTAACGATGCCACCGCCCGGGACCCCATGTTAAAATGTTGGGTATGTATGTTGGTGAAAAGGCGTCGCAAATTAACATCGGTGGATCTCCTGGGCATGAAACCTGTTTGGTCCGGGTCTATCACCGAGGGTAACATGGGATACAACCTAAGGGCCAAGAGCTTAGTCAGAATCTTTAAATCTGTGTTCAGGAGCGCTATGGGTCTGTACGAGGCACACGAGGTGGGATCCTTAGGGGGCTTGTAAATCAACGTCAAATGAGCATGATACATAGAGGTGGGTAGGCTGCCGCTAGACAAACAGTCAGTGTAGAGCTGTGCCAGTAGGGGGGCCAATAGGTTCAGATGTGCTTTGTAGAAGTCTATCGGGAGCCCATCCGGCCCAGGGGCCTTGCCAGGGGGAAAGGAACGGATGGCGTTCTGAACCTCTAGCGCTGTGAAAGGTTGGACCAAAGTCTCCCTTTCGCTGTCGGAGAGCCAGCCAAGCGCCAACGGGTCCAAGAGGGACCGCAGCATCTCCGGCTGGAAATCCGAGGGCAAACCAGAGGAGTATAGACTGGTGTAAAAGTCATTAAAGGTCTGCAGAATGTCCAATGGGGAGGAGACCGATCCACCCCCCGGGACCTGTAAAGAGGACACCAAAGTGAGAGGCTGGTCGTGCTGGGCCATCATGGCCAGAAGACGGCCATTCCGATCACCCTGTTTAAAAGCTCTCTGTTTGCCTTTGTATGTCTCGAGTCTCGTGACCTCTGCCAAATGTAGCTGCAGGTCCCTCTGAGCCGCCATAAGCAGGTCAAAGTGAGCTGGGGGTGGGGTCCCTGCTATATATGTCAGTATGGTCTGTAACGTTTTGTTCCAAATTCAGAGTTGCAGCTGAATGCTGCCTCTTTATACTCGCAATAGACGATATGTACTGACCCCTAGTATAAGCTTTGAAGGCATCCCAGGTAACATCCGGAGGGGAGGACCCGGCATTGTGGTCCCAGAACTCCGTCAGTAAGGGGGGTAAACTCTCTGAGAGATCCGGGTGCGACACCCACTGAGCACCCAACCTCCAGAATGCAGCATTCCGGGAAGCCGGGAAGCGGAGAACCACTGCCAAGGGGCTGTGATCGGACAGACCGCTCGGCAGTTAGGCAGCCTCCAACACATCCGCTAACAGTGCAGGGTTGGAGAAAGCCAGATCTATCCGCGATGCGGTCTTGTACGATGCTGAATAACACGAGTATGCCCGTGTAGCAGGGTGCTTCCACCTCCAGATCTCCTCCAGACCCACCGCCTGAGCCCAGGCTGACAGGTCTAGACAGTGCCTCTTGGAAGGCGTGGGTCTATCTAGGTCCAGTGACAGAGTGGCATTAAAGTCGCCCATCACCAGAACTTTACCCGGGCAAAACGGGGTTACCTTTCCTAGCACATCATAGAGTAGACCTGGTGAAAAGGGGGGAGGAATGTATACATTGACAACAATATACCTTTGCGACCATAGTGTGAACACCAATATAACATATTTGCCCTGAGGGTCAGTGCGAACCTCTTCAATCACACAAGGAAAATTTTTGTGAATAAGTATCGATACACCTCTAGCATATGTGGAGTACGTGGCATGTACTGCCCTCTGAATCCATGTTTTTTTCAAAGTCAGGATTTTTCCGCCCACAAGGTGGGTTTCCTGGAGGAGTATAAATTGGGGAGATTGGGACTTTAAGTACTGGAAAAGAAGGGCACGTTTGAACTTAGAATTAAGGCCCCTGACATTCCAGGAAAGGATGGTAAAGGAAGGAGGCGGCCGATCAGCCATTGGGCATGTATGGCATAAAACAAAGCGGGCGAGCTATACTCACCCTAATGAACCTTAGGGGCGGCAAAACCTCTGTTGCATTGCATAGAACATCGACACTACCCGAGCATTGTACAAAAACAAAACAGAAAAAAGAAAGTAAACCAAAAACAGACACATAAATCACAATTATCCGTGAACTTCCCAGGCACCAAGTGCCTATCCTACTATGTCCCTTCCCTCCACTAAACATGTGGGGGGGCGGGAATAGTCTAGACCCCTAACAAAAAAACAAAAAAACTATGGATTAGGTGGTGTGAATGAGCCCCGAACTAGGGGCCCCACACAACCGGAGCCAGCGAACTCACTCCGCTTCTAGGCAATGTCCCAGGGAGTGGTGGTATGTGACACCAGCACTGGCCACCAGCTACGGGAGGGGGGGTGGGGGGAGAGCAGTCTCTAACTTGGTGAGGAAAGTAGTGTGTGTCCAGTTCAGAGCTCTGAGCAAACCGACTCCTGCATAGGAGAGAAAAAACAGAAACCAGGCAATGTTCCATAGTGCAGACATGTTCTGAACCATAAGAGCAGGGGAGGCCACGGAGATCAAACCCAGGGCCAGGGATCTTCCCCCTCGGAAATCACGAGCAGCAATCAATGGCAGTTCAGCAGCAGGGGGGGGAGGATAGCAACCGTGACCCCCCGGGAGGGAAGGGAGAGAAGAAAAAAAAAAAAGAGAAGGCAAACAGTGCATCCCGCCCCATGAATAAAAACAGAAAAACAAAAAACAGGGGTACAAAATATGGGGGGGAACAGGAGGCAACTTGCAGAGTGTCAAATACTTGCTGCTGGGGGAGTCATCTACCGGCCATCCAACCAGGACATCGCCGCCTCCGGATCTGTGAAGAATCTTGTGCGGTCACCATCAATTACACAAAGTTTGCTGGGATAAAGCAGGCTGAACTTGAGGCCTTTATCTCTCAGGCGCTTCCTAACCTCGGTGAAGCTGCGGCGGCGGTGTTGGACCTCCGGAGAGTAATCAGGAAAGAGCATGATGCGGGCACCATTATAGTCAAGGTCCCGTTTCTCCCTGGCAGCTGTCAGGATCCGATCCCTGTCCCTATAATTAAGCAGCCGGAGCAAGAAGGGTCTAGGAGGGTTACCAGGGGGCGGAGGGGTAGGGGGAACTCTGTGTGCTCTTTCCCCCACAAATGTGGGAGGCATGGCAGGCAAATCCAGGAGCGAGATCAGGAAGGCCTCAGTAAACTCCGCAGGCCTCACGCCCTCCGCCTTCTCAGGGAGGCCTAGGACACGGATGTTGTTCCTCCTGAGCCTATTCTCAGTATCAATGGACTTGTCCTGTAAGGCTTTAACCTGTAGCTGTAAGGCATGGAGTTCCCTAGAGTCCGCCCTCGTAGAATCCTCTGATTGGGAGATGCGGCCCTCTGCTTCAGTGAACCGGGCCCTGAATTTGTCCACGTCATGGCGGATCAGGCTGACATCCGCCACTAGGTGGTCTATCTTGACCATCACTGAGTCCCGACCCTCCCTGATCGCTGCAAGGAGCTCGGCATGAGAGGTGGCCTGGGATGGGGATGGATCGAGATGGGAAGGAGAGCTGGCTGACATGGTCAGATCCTGGGGCCTCGTGGGCAAGATGGCGGCCGCGGACCGGTCGGCTGGCGCCGAGGACGAGCGGAGCTTACCCGGAGACAGCTGGGATAGCCTCGGGGTGGTGGATGCCTTCTTCCGCCCCAGGGTGTCAGGTAAGTGGCTACTGGAAGGAGGAATCTGCGCTGGAAAACGGTAAGGATTCGGGCAGGAGCGGAGCTCAGCGGTCACACGTCCTCTCCTGTTCACATCCCGGCCACGCCCCGATTTTAGCGTACAATTTAGTGTCCACATTAAGCAGCGATATAGGCCTGTAACTTGAACAAAGCGTGCCATTCTTCCCCTCCTTAGGGATTACTGTTATTGAGGCAAGGAGGGCCTCCCTGCTCATATCGTACTCTACCCCCAGTCCATTCATATACTAGCACATCCTTGGCATCAGGATCTATTTGTATTTTTTTAGGTAATAAGTCGTGAACCCGTCGGGTCCAGGGCTTTTCCCCGGGGCTGACTCTTTTAGCGCGTTATTAATTTCGTCCTCCGTTATCAGTTTATCCTTAGCCTTTCGCTTTCGGATATTTTAGATAATCTAGCGTTTTTTACATAATCGTTTATTTTTTCTATTTTCTCGTCCACCTGTTCTTCCTTCTGATTTACCGAGTATAGAGCCCCATAGTAGGTTTTAAAAATTTCTGTTATCTCCTTAGTCGTGAATGCCTTTTTCCCGTTCTTCTTTTGGATTTTTTCTATATAATTTCTAGATTTTTTCTTTTGTAATATTCTAGCTAGGTGTTTACTTGCTTTGTTCCCCCACTGGTATCTTTCTTTTGCTATTCTGTTGAATGTTCTTTTTGTCTCTTGATCCATTAAATCCTTTAATTCATCTCTCTTGATTACCAAAGATTGAAATAATTCCTGCTGTGTTCCCTGCTGTTTTTTATGATCCTGTTTTATTCTATGTATTTCATCCATTAGTGTTTGGATTTTTTTCTTTCTCTCTTTTTTCTTCCCTGCCCCAATGGCGATTAATATGCCCCTGATATAGGCTTTATGGGCCTCCCATAGAGTGGACCCCAATATGTCCTGAGTCATTTAGTAGCCATGTAAATGGTTGTCTTTGAAATCTGGGTACAGTCATTTTCATTCTCTCAGGGCCATGGTCGGATAAAGTAGATATTTCTATATTCGTTTCGATGATATTCTCCAAGGCCCTATGGTCTACCAAGATGTAGTCTATTCTTGAATATGTCCCATGCACAGGAGAGTAAAATGTATAGTCTTGTGTTTTAGGATGCTGGACCCTCCATATATCAATTATTTGACACGCATGCATTTTCTGTTTGATCCTTTTTAACTGTGCATTGTTCATCTCCTGTACACGGGACATACTGTCCACTCCTGGGTCCATGCAAAAATTCATATTGCCCATTATTATTACATATCCTTTCTTAAAATCCATCAGTTTTCCTATTACTTCTTGCAGGAATTTTATGGGGTTCCTATTGGGGGAGTAAATATTTACAAGTGTGCATGTCATTTTACACAATTTACCCTTCAGGAAGATATATCTGCCTTCCGGGTCCATCAACCTGTCCTCCAATTTGAACCTCATAGCTTTGGAAAATCCAATTGCCACTCCCCTTGCTCTCCTTGTTGATGAATCAGCATAATACCATATAGGAAAATCTGCGGAATACAATTTCACCTTTATGTCTTGTGTGAGGTGGGTCTCCTGAAGGCACACCACATCGGCACCGTAGTGTTTAAGCTCTTTAAGGATCTTATGTCTCTTTGAAGGTGTATTTAATCCCCATACATTGTCATATCATTTATTGTTGTCATCTACACTGAGACCCCTTCCCGCTTCGGGTTTCCTGTAAAGTATAAGAGGTACCTCACCCCCCCCCCACTCCGCCCATCCCTCCCCCTCTCCCCACTCCCCCCCGTGACCCCATGTTAGTCCCCATCCCCTTCCTCCCCCTCCCTGTGACCCGCTCATACCCCACTCTCCACTCTCCCCTTGGCCCTTTGCTGGCCTCAGAACCTGAGGTGGCCCTAAGCGCCATTACCGCCTCTGGTTCTCTTATTGCGAGGTGGGGCTCTGTCCATGCCGCCTGGCCCCCCTCCCCCGCTCACCAAAGCGAGGTGAGGGGAGGCTAAGCGGGGGGTGCAATGTACTCCCCGGGTCCGCCTTTCTCAGCCCCCTTTTGCTCTTCCCTCCCTCCCGCCCCCCACATTCTGCTCCCCCAACTAATTCCTTAATTAAGGTTTATTCTTATAGTTTTCCACCTTCTTCCCGCCCCGCAGATCTGGAACCTGTAAGTCGAACCCTAATCTCGCAGATCTTCCCTCTTTCTGGCCTATCAGGCATTATATTTAATGTTTTTTGCACGCATTTGCTCTAGTAGTGGTTCAGACTCCTCATATTTTATAGGGGGTTTTCCCCTCATTTTTGCCCATATTTCTGCTTTGTCTTTGAAAAACTGGAATCTCACAATTATGTCTTTAGGCCATTTTGCTTCTGTATTTTTTGGTTTTCCCACTCGATGAACTCGCTCAATCTTAGGGAAATCTTCAGCTCCTTTGTCTAGTATAGGATTAAATATTATATACATAATCTTTCTCAGATCTTTCCTCTGGTAATGAACGGATTCGCAGATTTTGTCTTCGGTTTCGGTTTTCTTGATCTTCTAATCAATATAAGCTTTTCCTCTGGTTTAGTTGCGTAAATTTAACTTAATCCTTTATCATCTTTAATTCATGGGCATGGTTGTCTGTTCTCTCTTCCGTCACCTTTACTCTTGTCAGCAAATGTCCCAGATCTGCTCTTAATGTGTTAATTTCTCCTTTAATTGCATTTCATTAATCTTTTGTTGGTATTTGCGCTTCTGTGCGTACTTCATCTGCTCTGCTTATCTCGAATTCGCTTTCTGTGGTTAGGTCATCTCTGGATTGGTCCGGTGCATCTCCTGTCTTTTTACCGATGCCCTTTTTTTCTGTTTTAAGTTGCTGTTTTCCCAATCCAGGGCTTTTTGGGCTTGCCTCCTGAGTCATATACTGTTTAATCGTGCTAATCTTAGCATTATCGCCGCTTTACTCAAAGATTTGCTCATGGTACTTTTCTTTACCACTCTTATACGTTTCCCCAGTTTGTCTTATTTTTCCCACGGGGTGCAGATCTTCTTCCTCTCCCAGATCTACAATCACCGGAAGATTGACAGCGGTTCAGTTTCTCTAGAAGGAAGTCAGCCACTATATGTAACTCAATTATACTCTCCTGATGGTACCTTAGGCCAGCTGTCTGTAGTGGAGTACGTGTACAGAGGGTCACATATATTAGTCCCCCTCAGTGTAGGCAAGCAGTTATCAAAAAAAAAAAAAGGGGAGAAAAAATAGTGTCTCTTGGTAACTTTTGTTTCCACCTTCTGGTGGTAAACTAGCAGGTTGGATCGCCCAGCTGGTGGTCCAGTTCAGTAAGTTTACCAGTAAATTTACCAGTTGGCTCTTGTCGGCCCTAATGAGTATAGTGCCCTGCCTCAATGAGGGCCCACCACAGTCTGAGTATGCCAGGGGCCCTGCATAGGCTGATTTATAGCAAAGAGGGACTGCCTCTATGGTGCAATCGACTGCGGCTCAAGGGGCTAGGTGGGTACTGCTGATTGGTCTGCTGGTAGCAAAAGTCTGATTTTGAGTGAGCACATATTTGGGGGACCACAGAAACAACAGAAAAAAGAAAAAAAAAGAAAATAAGCAGAAGAACTTGTACAACTTGTACTGTATGCAGTCCTCTCAAGTAGTCTTCTGTTTAAAATGACTCTTACTTCTTTGCTCCCCCCGCTGCCTCTCGTTAGCCTTAGTCTCCAAAAGCTTTTTATTTACAGTCCAAAAAGCAGACATAACAGCAAAATATTCATATCATCCTATTAGTCCTCATGCACTGAGCAAGAAATCAGAGGTTTATATGCATTCAGGCATACAGGCTACCAGATATCCATACAGGTATATGTTTTGTCAGATCATGCTAGCAGTTATACTGGTGAGTCTAATGCTCAGCTGTGCATATGAGTACCTTCATGTCTGCAAACCTTCTTGTCACGTTTCAGCTACTTGTGCAATTCAAATCAATTCAGTTCAATTCAGATCAGCTTTACCTTTCTCTCCGGGAGCCACCACAGGGAATGTTCTCACCTAGCCCCTCTGGCTTATTTGCACATGTAAGTTGCAGACCGACCATCCTGGCGAGGCTTGAAGTGGGGGAAGCAGGGGGGAGTGGGAGGAAAGCTGGTGCGGGGTTCAGTCCTTCCCTCTGTCCCACTGTGCTTATCCATTGTGTCGGTAAGTTGGACGGGAACCCAAGAGCGGGGGCGTCACCTGTGTCGTCGGAGCCTCTCATGCTACAATCACGGGTCATCCTGGAGCACATCTCACACTCCCCTCGGCAACACTGTCAGGCCCCTCCCTCTGGACGCAAGTGTCACGTCATCACGTCCATGTCCACCCTCTTGCAGTCCTTTGGTAAGTCCTAACAGGTGTCAATGAGTAGAGATGAGGCATCCTCTGAGCTTGTGCTCTTTTTTTAACTTCTATGAGCTATGAGTGAATGAATGAATGAATGACTTGTATAGCGCTACACATGTGAACTGAATCGCCTCTAGGCGCTTTTTGCAGCCAGTGTCTGCTTAGCTGGTGCGGTCATTTTACCCCGCAGGATCTCAACACGCTTGGGACACACAGTCGTACACACATATATACATATATACTGGGCCAATTTGGACAAGATCCAATTAACCTACCAGCATGTCTTTGGAGTGTGGGAGGAAACCGGAGTACCCAGAGGAAACCCACACAGACACAGAGAGAACATAAAAACTCCAGGCAGGTGGTGTCGTGGTCGGGACTCGAACAAGCGACCCTTTTGCTGCTAGGTGAAAGTGCTAACCACTACACCACTGTGCTGCTCCTGCTCCTGGTCCTGGTCATTCCTGCTCTGCAGCTCATATAAACAAAGAGGAATTCTGGGAGGGAAATGAACAGCACCTCAGTAAAATAAAATAAAAAGAGTGCGAGTTTGGAGAGCCACAGTCAAGTACTAATCTCACAATATTTTGTGGCTCAGTTGAACAAAGTACATTTGAATTGTGTTTAAGTAAAGTGCTTTAATGTATTTGTGACTTCTTCTGATCTTTCAATAAACTCCAGCAGCCATCTATACAAAGGGTCAATCAGCCCTGTCTCCCATTGCAACAATAGTTGCAATCAGTGCAATAGCGATCTAAAGCTGACTTTGGATCACAATTATAAGTAGACTGTTGTTGCAGATTGGGAGATTGAATTAACCACCCTGGCGGTATGATTATGTCAGATTTTTGCGTCTCAAAGCAGTACAATTGTTCTGCATAGAAATTTGGTGTTTTATATTGTAGGCCTGTAATTCTTGGTAATAAAACATTTAAATCTGTCTGAACAAGAGTCTAGTAGACATCCCGGGTATGATAAAGTTTGAAACACGAAATCATAAATTATTATATAATAAATAACTATAAATAATTATAAAAAATAATAATATAATAATTATAATAAAATAAATTTCTTCACAAATCACTATCGCTCTATTCGGCAAGTGTTCTAATTTACTATTGCTGTTTTCTAGCTAGTCTAAAACCACTTTTGACGTAAAAGGGCACATTTTGGTTGCCATGGACAAAAGTTTCCAGGCAGAAAGAACAGTATATATAATATAAAAATGGAAAGGGCATGAGGCGGGACCTTGCACGAGACACACAGAGGCAGATAGACAAATAAAGTAAAAAACAGCTTTTAATTGGTTAAGATAGTAATATAGGTACATTTTCGTTACATTTCAAAAACTTTATGCATTTTGCAAGATTACTATGAACACTATATAGGAACTTAATTCAGCGTTACATCCATGTTATTACATCCATTGAGACCCTCTTGGGATGGTCACCTGTGTTGTCTGCTGTCGCTTCGCCATGCCCCCTCAGCTCCCACCTGTGACGTATCTGGCCGGCTTGTCACCATCATGGCCGCACCGCTATTGCGCATATGTAAATGTAAGTCAGTGGGCTTAGTGTTTGTGTGATGGAAGGGAGGCCATCATGTCTTATACTTACCACTTGTTTTCCACTACTTCTCTGACCATAACAATAATTATTGTTCTTTTTACTCATAGACCATGACTACGGTCTTGCTCCTGATGAGGGACTTTAAGGTCCCGAAACGCGTAGAGCTTACAACCACCGACAAGTCTACCCATCTACTATATCTGGCATGAACGTTCCATTCCAATAATAAATTTTCACCTTTTTTGACATTTATTTGACTTTCATTATGGTCGACAAACTATATAGACATTAACTGCAATGTGATTCCTAAACCTCTACTACCTCATGTATTTGACAAATTTATATGGCAATTCCTTGTTGGAATATTTTATACTACAATATTTTGGTTCCTATATAGTGTTCATAGTAATCTTGACTTATAGCAAAATACATAAAGTTTTTGAAATGTAACGAAAATGTACCTATATTACTATCTTAACCAATTAAAAGCTGTTTTTTACTTTATTTGTCTATTTGCCTCCGTGTGTCTTGTGCAAGGTCCCGCCTCATGCCCTTTCCATTTTTGTATTATCCAACCGGGATGGAGGAGGGGACTGAATGGCCCCAAATATCCTCACTCAAAGTCCCACATATTTGTTCTTTTTCCTTCTTGCCAAAACAATCAGGGATGGAGACACACGGTCGCATAAAATGATATGTTTCTCTATAAATTAGGTAGTATATATGTCTGTATAGCAGCCTTCTTTATTCTAGCTTGTGCTGTATTTATTTATTCCTAATAACTGTGCACGTTCATCTGCAGACCCCTTTTTTTGTTTATTTTACATCCCCAGTCAATATGTTACTCATGATTGTCTTGTGCGCATTGGTGGTGTTGGCCGTGTTTGTTTGATGGGCTGTGCCCCCCTTTGCCACGTTTGGGAGCTGTGACGCGCACTGCGTGTCCCCCCTCCGCCCCGATCTGACGCGGAGCGGGCGGGGGCCTCATCACTGTGCGTCAACGTCACGCTTTCCACGTCAGATGTGCAGCGTCCTTGCGGCGCCGCGCCATTGCGGGAGTGTTTACCATCTGTCTGTTTACCATCTGTCAGCACACCGGGGATTACATTCCCCCTCCGTGCTCTGGCGTGATGTTGGGGCGGGTCTGAGGCGGCTTCCCCTATATGGGCTTCCTGCCTAACTGTGTCTCACTTACCTCACAACACGTCTCAACTAGGATCCACACACACCAGTGTTGTGTGCTTTTTTGCCCCCAGCAACCCTGCAATACGGTAATTCCCCTCTCTTTTCACTCACACATCACTTGTGGTTGCTTCTATTTCCTGATTCCTCTCTGTCCTCATTTCCTTTCCCCCCTTCCCTCATCCTTCTCCCCACTCATCCAGCTTTCCCCCTTTTCCTCCTTTTTTCTGCCGTTGACTTTATCACCTTGCCCCACAATCACCTCCACATTTTGTATACCAGCAATTTTTATTTTTATTTTTATTTTCTCACACTCCTGTTTTTGTCACCTAGATCCCCTATATGGGGTCCCTTCATTCAGCGTTACATCCATGTTATTACATCCACTGAGACCCTCTTGGGATGGTCACCTGTGTTGTCTGCTGTTGCTTCGTCATGCCCCCTCAGCTCCCACCTGTGACGTATCTGGCCGGCTTGTCACCATCATGGCCGCACCACCATTGCGCATATGTACATGTAAGTCAGTGGGCTGAATGTTTGTGTGATGGAAGGGAGGCCATCATGTCTTATACTTTCACACTTGTTTTCCACTACTTCTCTGACCATAACAATAATTATTGTTCTTTTTACTCATAGACCATGACTACGGTCTTGCTCCTGATGAGGGACTTTAAGGTCCCGAAACACATAGAGCGTACAACTACCAACAAGTCTACCCATCTACTATATCTGGCATGAACGTTCCATTACAATAATTAATTTTCACCTTTTTTTACATTTATTTGACTTTCATTATGGTCGACAAACTATATAGACATTAACTGCAATGTGATTCCTAAACCTCTACTACCTCATGTATTTGACAAAATTATATGGCAATTCCTTGTTGGAATATTTTATACTACAATATTTTGGTTCCTATATAGTGTTCATAGTAATCTTGACTTATAGCAAAATGCATAACATTTTTGAAATGTAACGAAAATGTACCTATATTACTATCTTAACCAATTAAAAGCTGTTTTTTACTTTATTTGTCTATCTGCCTCCATGTGTCTCGTGCAAGGTCCCGCCTCATGCCCTTTCCATTTTTGTATTATCCAACCGGGATGGAGGAGGGGACTGAATGGCCCCAAATATCCTCACTCAAAGTCCCACATATTTGTTATTTTTCCTTCTTTCCAGTATATATAATATAAAACTGCAGGCAGGGCACTGGACAAAGCATTAGGGACAAAAGGGAGGAGAAATGATTTCATACAGTAATGTAATCTGTAAGATTACAGTGTACTGTGTGTTATGAATTTTGTACTTTTTCAGTTTGCCGCCGGGCTCTGCCCTCATGTGTCGCGGCGCTCGCAGTAAACAGAGCCCGAGGCATCGGGCGGAGTACACAGCCCGCAGGCACAGCGGGGGGACATTGCAGGATCCTGGGGACAAGGTAAGTATCCTGTAATGCAATCCCGAGTTTGGCTCGGGGTTACCGCTAATGGTACTGAATTTTAACCCCGAGCCACACTCGGGATTACCGCCAGGGAAGTTAAAGTGTCATTAAACCCACATCATAAAAAATATCAATAAATGGTGTATTACATGCTGTTGTATTCTGCAAAAATCCTGGTTGATCCTGCTGTTCTCTATCTCCCCCTTTTGATCATGTCCTCAATGCAGTTGGGGATTTTGCACAGCAGTGTTGGCAGCTTCTGCACTAGCTAATTTTACAGTGAGTTTCTATGCTAAACATGTCATCCCAATCACATCTGAGCAGCCCATGTGACTATAGAGTCACACATGTGGGCGTATATACCTCCTCCTCCACGCCCACTAACCAGCTAAACACAATGGGGACGGGACATTACATGTAGATTGATGGATGTTTCACATCCCTTTTGTTCTAAGACACAGACTGGAGGGGCGTGACACAGCCTGTAACTGGCAGAAATCCACATACACCAAGTTATTGTTAAAAAATTATAAATATGAAGCTAGCAGACCCCAGCCTTGCACAGCTTGCCTAATTTCCGATAGTTTTTTGTGCCTTAGTGCAGTAGCAGATGATGGTATGAGTGGGCTTGTGGAATTAAAGGTACACAATGCGTTCAACTTCCCCTCTTTTCCCACCTACATTTTGACGTCTTCCTCTTCCCCTCTTTTTTCCCCCCATCTCCTTTTCTTTTTCTTATTTCTTTGGTCAATATCATTCATGTTTCACCTGGAGAATGTTAAGTTATAAGATCAAAAAAATTATAAAGATTTGATTTCAAATATATATTTGTATGATGATTTAAAACAGTTTATTGATTTTAATTATTTATTTTTGTATTCCAAAGGCTGTTTTTTTGTTTTGTTTTTTGAACATGTGACCAGCAGCAGAGGACTAGAAGCTCCTCCTGCTTCTATTTCCCTGCAGACAGCCTGGGTCATGTGACAATCTGTATATTGATTAGCTAAAAGGTACTTAGATATTATTTTTTATTAAAATATTTACAGTGCCATCGCCCCCATACAGAAAGAGAAGAGATAATGTAAATTAAACAGTGTGTGCTTAGTATCACTTTAAGTAAAAAATAAAATAAAAAAAATAATATGAATAAACAAATAAAAACTCCTTCCATTAATCTCAACATCCCAGCAAAATTGTTGGATACTCTGGATGACCTTTGCGTGCAGCAAAATGCTGTCCTAAATTAACAGGTGAACTTTCACATTGAGCGCTACCTTCCTACATAGCTTCATAACGCAAAAATAACACTTATGCAATATCCTTTCAGTTGAAAGACTTTGTCAGTCCTATCTTGTAAATATCTGGGGAAATGCAAATTAAATGAAAATTGCATGGAGAAAAATGATAGGTTAATACTATTTCCCAGTCTCCTTTTTATATTTGTTAGTCTGTAGTATTTTTTTTTTCTTCATGTATTATTAATTGAACGGTTCCTTCAATAGTTTCTGAAAATTACGCTGCTTAATAGTGCTAAGTAGCAATAGTGGGCTATTTGAGCAGCAATGTGGTATGTGATTTATTCGGTCAACTTTTTTATGGAGTCAGTTCAGAAAAGATGAATTGCTTAACTACTCTGGAAAAGTCACAGGACACCATACAAATCTAACCTGGCTGTGTTTTAATGATTAACTAATGAGCTCATTAATGTGACTTTTCCAATTTTGAAAGTGACCTTATACTCAAAAACCTTAACTAGTTTAGGATTTGGTTGGTGGTTATACTGTATTAGGTGATTTTAAGGCGCATTTAATATTCATTCAAGCAGGAAAGGCACTATGCTTTGTATTTTTTTTTTTCAATTTGCCAACTGATTAGAGGAAAAATGCAGGAAAGGCCAATGTATAGTTTCAAATAAGGGTACTTTCAGTATCAACATCAAGAACACAGGGACATGACCTCAAACTAGCAGGAGGAAGTTTGAAAACTAATCTTAGAAATTAAATATTTTAGCAAAGATGTGGTTCATGCCTCCAGCAGAGACAACTAGTCAGTCAACGATAAGTGAAAATCTGCTTTGAACAAACAGCGGTCTACATTGAATATAAAAATGTAAAAAATGGGGTAGACTTAATGGATCACTTGTCTTTATTCTACCATCACTCTTCTATCTTTTTTTATTTTTATAAATTCATTATTTTTACAGAAACAGCGTTACAATTCCACAGATCAACAGTTCACAACCATGACATAACATTCAATATGAAACTTTCAAATCACTTGGTTAACAAGATATGTTGTTAGAAATATTTCTGTGTTGTAGAATCAATAAACTGTATAGTGGTATAATGAAATTACTCTGTGAGCAATAGGGAGCAACACCGCTTCTCATTTTATTATATTTTTCTTAACCAAGTAGCGCCCTGGTTGAGTCCAGAAAGTAAAAAGCGGAAAGAAAGGTATAAATGAATAAACTAGAGAGAAGAAGAAGAAACAAAAAAAGGGGGAGGGGGTAGACCTGGTCGGCATGTTAGTTGAGCTCTGTAGGGCAGGTTAGTGGAAAAACTTCTGCTGAGAGGCTAAAGGAGAGCCAGTATTTCTCATCTTGCTCTTTCAGCACCATCAGGTTCTCCATCTTTTTGGATTTCCGTTGTCCTGACTAGCCAATTTGTTCTAGTTGGAGGGGTGGCGCTCTTCCACAAAGCTGGGGTACACGCCTTTGCTGCAGTTAAGAGATGTTTTAGGAGTGAATTTTTGGATTTTTTAATGGATAGAGGGGTATCATGTAATTAGAAAGCTGCCGGATTTTCTCCAGATTGAGCTACCATCGTCCAAAATTTTTTTAACTTTTGGGCATTCCCGAAATATGTGGAAAAGGGTGCTCTCAGACTTCAGACAGCACCGACAGACATTTGATACTTTCGGGAACATCCTATGCAGTACTGCCAGTGTTCTGTACCATCTAGTAAAGAGTTTAAACCCTCCTTCTTGATACCTACTCACCAGGGACACCCTATGAGCAAAAAATAAGATCCTGTCTTTCTGAGCTTGAGAAAATGTGACTCCAAGGTGTTTTTCTCAAAATTGTAGGAAAGAAAGTTCTTGTGGCGCTTCCAGACTAATCAACGGAGCATAGAAGTGTGACAAAGAGTGTCTCAGCGGTTCCTTCTATCTTTTTTTAAAGTACTTATTTAAACAACATTCTTCATATGGGCTTTTTTCTTCTTAAAGTTGGACTAGTGCTTTTTCTTGTTCAATTTGTTTATTGTTTTCATCAACATAAATGCACTTGGGGTCGGAAAATCGGAAATGGATGTTTTTTCCGACGGAATTCCGCTCAAGCTTGGATTGCATACATGTGGTCACACAAAAATTCTCGGAACTTTCGACCGGCAAGAACGCTGTGACGTACAACACTACGACAAGCCGAGAAAATGAAGTTTAATGCTTCCGAGCATGCGTCAATTTGTTTCTGAGCATGCTTCGGAATTTTACGTGTCGAAATTGCTACAGACGATCGGAATTTCTGATTGGAATTTTTTTCCGTCTGAAAATTTGAGAACCAGCTCTCAATCTTTTGTTGGCGGAAATTCCAACAGCAAAAGTCCAATGGAGCATACACACGGTCGGAATTTCTGACCAAAAGCTCACATCGATACTTCCGGCATCTGTGGAACGCACGCAGCTAGCGGCGAGCCCGGAACTCACTGAAGCCTGTTTGGTCAGCTGACTCGTAAGTGGCGTTATACTATTGCGCCTAGATATAGTACCGGCAGTACTTCACTATATTTTTCTTTTTCTGGCCTTCTCCCCATTATGAGTGATCCTGTGTTGGTCCATATGATCGTAAGAGTCCTGGATGCCTCGTTCTGCCTCGTTCTGAATGGAAAGATTGATACAACAGATCTTTATGATCACGGCACTTCTAACCCCAAGACTGAAAAGCTGAGGGTCCAGCAAAGTCGGTGAGTGGGGCCACAAGAGGGGAATGTGATATTTGAAAAACCTCTCCTATACATCCCGAACTCTAAGTCACCATTGAATACTTCTGAAGTTTGAGCACGTTTTATTTCACTTTTGTTCACGGACTGTGTTACATAGTGTGTTGTCACTTAAACCTAGCTAGCACTGTTTAATATATTTTCTGTCAAAAGCTCACAACTGACTTTTCTTGTCGGAATTTCCGCCGTGTGGAACCCTCCCTCCCTCCGGGCGGACGTCATATGACCCCTTTTTTTAGTCCCAGCCGCTCGTGTCCTGGTGCGCGTGCCCGGCGGCCGCAATGTCTGCCGGGCACCCGCGATTGCCCGCGATCACGGCAAGAGTGTGGATCTGTGTATGTAAACACACAGATCCACCTCCTGTCAGAGGTGAGGAGACTGATGTGTGTTCCCAGTACAGAGGAACACACATCGGTCTCCTCCCCTTGTGAGGCCCCTCCCCCTACAGTTAGAATCACTCAATAGGGAACATATTAACCCCTTCAGCGCCCCCTAGTGTTAACCCCTTCCCTGCCAGTCACATTTACACAGCAATCAGTGCAGTTTTATAGCACTAATCGCTGTATAAATCTGAATGGTCCCAAAAACGTGTCAAAAGTGTCCGATATGTCCGCCGCAATGTCACGGTCACAATAAAAATCGCAAAAGAATACGTATCGGTCTAAACTGAGGAAAAAAATAGTTTTTTTAAAAAAAAATTGTGATATTAAATCAAACAGTAAAATATATTGTGTTTTTCTCAAAATTGGCGCTCTTCTTTTGTTTATAGCGCAAAAAATAAAAACCACAGAGATGATCAAATACCACCAAACTAAAGCTCTATTTGTGGGGGGGGGGAAACATAAAGATTTCCTTTGGGTACAGTGTTGCATGACCACGCAATTGTCATTCAAAGTGCAACAGCTAATGCGGCGGTGGAGGGAGATGGGATGGTTGATTGATTGATTGATCGGATGTATGGGCGGGTCTCTGCTACACTTCCAGCGTGAGCCGTGAGCTGAGGGATGAGGCTTCCGTAGTGTGTGATGTCTTCGGTGTGAGACGCTGACTTCAGCCCCACGAGACGTTGCAGAAGCCGTAGACGCTGCAGCCGGAGCCGCCAGCTAGAGCTGCCGTACCCTGCACTATTCTCGGCTCCTCCTGCGCAGGACGCGGGATGTACTGGGTGAGATACAGACACATACACAGCGATTGGGGAGCAAGCATAAGCACTACCGCTGCCGGAGAGAGAGATTGAAGAATCTGCTGTGTTGTGGAATCCCCTGTCAGACTGCTGCTCGTATGCTCTATAAGCCGGTTCAGTGATTTGGGCAGCTCCGGTGAGGAAGGTGCTGGGCTGCGGCGGTGTTCACTGTTTACATCGTTGGAGGGGAGGAGAGCCAGGGGGGGGTCTGGCCCAGTCCAGCTGAGACGGGAGAGATGGCAGAGTACGGACCTACAGGTGGGAGACGCAGCTGGATGAAATCAGTATCTCTGGGCAGAAGTTCAACGGAGGTAAAGTAACAGTTATTACTCAGTTATTATACTGGCTTATTATTTTAGACTATGCTATAAACTGTGCTCCTCCTATTCTGCCAGTTACTTGCTAATTCTCCAAGCACTCCTTCACCCTACTTAATTTGAGGAAAGAAGGAGCAAAGGCAAGCAAGTGGGATACCTCCATAATTTTGATTCATACATATATGCGATTCTGCCTCTCCTGCCCTTTCTTGTCTAGCAAACAAATAAATGAACAAATGAACAAACAGCAGGACAATAGGGGTGACACTGATGCAATATGAGGTTGGCAAATGTAAAGACACAAAATTTGAAAAGTTACTGAGCACTGCATTTGAAAGAGAAGGAGGATAAGGAGAGAAACAATATAGACATTATCATCCAGATAAAAACTCCTGATATAATTCCGGGTAAAACCGGAAAATTAACGAGAGCCTGAATGGCCCCCGGTAAAGCCAGAGGTAAAACACACAACGTCACTCCATGTTCCTCTCCCCTAGCAAAATTTATAAAAGGAACCGCAAAATCAACAGAAAAATCCCCGTTAAGAGCCCTTAAAGTTGCTGAGCTACAAGAAGAGACCCAGGGTACAATGGCAGTAGAGCAACCTACTTTTGCTAAAGACATTATGGAGGCTATAAAAAAAAGCAGTGAGACCCTTACAGCAAAAACAGACGCCTTGGCCGTAGATGTCAGTATAATGAGGCATGAGTTTGATAAAGTACAGCAAAGAACTGCGGCAATTGAAGCTCGGGTCCTAAAGGTAGAAGAAAAACAAAAAATGGAAAACAGAGAGTGGCATATAATGAAAAAGCAAATAGCAACACTGCAAAAAAGAGCAATCGACACAGAGAGCCGATTAAGGAGGAATAATGTCCGGATCTTGGGGATACCAGAACGAGCAGAGGGAGATAGCCCAGTAAAATTTGCAGAGGAATTATTGACGGGAATTTTAGGCCTGATAGAAAAAACTCCAAAATTCATAATAGAGAGAGCGCATAGGATATCCTCTCGTATCCCTAAGCCAGGAGAGTTCCCCAGACCCTTTCTGCTACGACTGTTAAACTTTCAAGATCGAGATAAAATCCTTTTAACAGCTAGGATGAAAGAGGACATACAATATCAAAATGTGAAACTGATGTTTTTTCCAGACTACCCCCCGGAAATACAGGAAAGGAGAAAAGCATATAACGAAGTCCGAAAAAGACTCAGGGAGAAGGGTCTAAAGTATAGTCTTCTATATCCCAGTAAACTGAGAGTGAATGATGAAAAGCAAACTCTTTTTTTTGAAACGCCGGATGCAGCAACGGAGTGGTTGGACATCAGATAGCCTCATATAAGTGGCCTTTTTTTTTTTCTTGGGGACATATAAGATAAGGTTGGAAGGCCCTATTAATTATCCATATGGCTAACTTTGAAGGCATTGGAAGATGTTGACTGAAGATGATAATATACATAGATATTGACAGATATTGATTGATACTAATAGTAGATGATTAGATGATTAATGATTAGATGTGTTCTCTGGGATTTTTTTTTTTTTTTGGGGGGGAGGGGGGGGGTGACGGGGTTGAATTGAGATGGTCAAATGGTTAGGTTAAAAGAAGTAAACACGATAAGAAATAAGGAAATGAAAGTAAATTTACACAATCTATACACAATATACACAAAATACACAAGTTTTAGGGGGAATAGATAGTGGCACTAAATAAAGGAAAGAGGAGAAGGAGAGAGAAGAGGAAAGGAAGAAATTAAATCAGAACACATTTTTGTAGAAGGAAGAGAGAGAAGAAAGGGGAAGATTCCCCTTTTTTTTATATACACAACAATGAAAATTCACGCTATATTAAGTATGTTAGATACACTTAAAGGAAGGAGGGGAAAGGGAGAGAAAGGGCTGTTTCATAATAGGAGACGGGGGGGGGGGGGGGGGTGAGGAGAAGGGGGGGCGGAAGGGAGGGAGGGGAAGGGAAGAGAAAGAGAACATATTTTTTTTTTTTTTTTTATCAAGGCAATCTGAAAATAATTGGAAAAGAAAAGAAAAATAGTTTAAGTAAGAAGTGTCTAGGGGAAGGGGAGGGAAAGGAAGAAAAAAAAGGAAAAAGGGGGATGCATAGCAGTAATACTTTTTTACCCGGTATTGTGTATCTTTGTATTTTGTCACTTTATGAGAAAAGGCCTGCTTATTTAGGCAATAATGACGGTGTATTGCAAGTAATGTTGAACCCGCCATATGTTTGTATGAAAGGAAGTGTTGTTAAATTTTTTTTTTCTTTTTTTTTTCTTTGGGTATTGGGAGGGCTGAGTTGAGAAATGTTGGGTACTGACTATGGAATAGATACCAAGGTCAGTAAAATAGGGATTGGTCAAAATGTCTCTCCATTCTCGTCCAGGTATGAATGGAGTTATAGATATAAGGAGGAGATGGAGAGAGATAGGGTGGGAGGGGAGGTGGGAGGGAGGGATGGGGTAAGAGTGAGAAGTATAAATGACCAGAGGTGTAGTAAAAAATTCCAGAAGAGATTCCCTCCCCAGGATAGAAAGTGTAATAGACAGCCCCCGAGGCTAAAATATAATGTTAGGAAAAAAAAGCAATGATAATACTTATTCAGTAATATCGTGGAATGTCAGAGGATTGAACTCTGGGTTCAAGCGAGCGTTAATGTTTCAGTATATAAAAAAATATAGTCCGCAATTAATTATACTACAGGAGACACATCTAATGGGAAAAAAAATAACAACGTTAAAAAAAGCCTGGATACAATAAGAGTATCATGCTACTGTGAGGGGGTTAGCTCGGCAGCGGGTGTGTGTGACCCCCGGGATGGGCTCCCCACACAAAAACAGGCCCAGCAAACGGAGGTTGTGGTTTTCAAAATCAAAAAGGTGCGGTTTATTTTCTATTTACAGTGACAAAACACAGCAAAGCAAAAGAAACATAAATAAAATAAATCCTGGTCAACTTGACCTCTGACTAAACATACAGGTTTCCTAACTAACAACTGGGATCAGCCTAGTGCTGTCCTAGTCCCTAAGTCCCTGGTTTTAAATGTCCAAGCAAATAGCCACACAGGCTTTGTCTCACCGCACAGGGGTTCACTCTCCCTAGACAGTCCACACAGGTCTGGTTCCAGGCATGAGCAAACACCTAATGAATCTGGGAGTTCTTATAGAGGCAAATGAGCTGACAAGCTTCAGCTGGTCTCATCAACTCCCTGTCTGCACGACGCCCCACACTCTCCCTAGAGGTATGAGTCATCCATGAGCCCACTAGCCTCAGCTGGGCTTATACAACTCTCCACCTAGTTGTATAAGTCGGCGTAAAGCCTGAATCTGGGCGAAATATATCTACCCCCCTGGATGCAACCAGGTGACTTTACCTTCCTGCTGTCACACTACCTATTCATCCTATGCCAGAGGGGTTTCAGTGCTAGTAAATAAATCCTTTCCTGGAAAGGTGGAAAAAGCTTATATAGATGAACAGGGGAAATATGTGATTTTGTTATATGAGATTGGGCAACAGAGGTACTGTATATTATAGTAGCAATATATATCCCACCTCCATTCACAGTTGAAATCTTAAATGAGATAATGGGAAAAATTATACAGTATCCTTCAGCAAAACTGATGCTCATTGGAGATTTCAACTCAGTAATGTCCGCTGAATTGGATAGGCCGAAGCCCTCAAAAAATCACTCAGACGATTTATATAATTGGGCACAAACGATGGGGGTAACGGAAATATGGAGATGGAAAAATCCAGAAAAAAGAATATATTCCTGCTATTCTACATCGTATAAAACAGCATCCAGGATAGATTTGGCATTTGCAGATTCTGCAATGCTAATAGATATTGCTGATGCTAAATATTTACCTAGCGGCCTATCAGACCATGCTCCCCTACAGGTGTTAATCCCTACCTTAAGAGACACAACACTGTGGAGGTTGTCCCCACAGTGGGTGATGTACCCAGAAATATCTGTAAAATAATGAGGGAACATCCTCAGTAGACATAGTGTGGGACGCATTTAAAGCATATCTACGGGGTCAATATATATCGAATATTGCAGCAATAAATAAAAAGCAGAAGGTTAAGGTGCAGCAGTTACAAATACAGGTAGAGGGTAGTAAAGAAAAATACAGTCAAGACCCAAGTAACCCCAATTTTGATTTAATGATGGCGGCACAAAGAGAGTTACAATTACACATGGAGGAGATAACAAGATTAGACATACATAAAAAGAAACAAAATATCTTTGAAATGGGAGATAAAAGTGGGAGGTTTCTAGCAATACTGGCACAACAGGAACATCAACCAACAATCATAGCAGAAATAGAAACGCCAGAAGGAGTAAGAAAAAAAGAACCAGATGAAATATTGAAGACTTTTGGCGATTATTATGCTGGGTTGTATGCCTCCTCTCTCCCTGCCGGCTCCCACCCGGGGGCCATGTCGGACCTATTGGACCGGGTGGCCCTCGGGTGGTTGTCGGGCGGGGAGAGGGAGGCATTGGTTAAACCAATTACAAGTGAGGAAATACATTCCCATAAATACATTCCCAGGGGAAAAAACACCAGGGCCAGATGGAATTCCTATTGAATTCTATAAAAAACATAAAGACATATTGGCTCCAAAACTAGAAAAGGTATATTCTGAAGGACTGCTGAAGGAGATGCTGCCGGACTCAATGAGAAAGGCACATATAACTCTTTTTTTTTATTTCTGATCTTTATTAAACCATTTTCCAATTTACAGTACATTCAATCCCCTTTCCCCTCCCCTCCCAAATTCCCATACAAAACAGATAAAAAATAATATCTTCTTAGAACCAGCCAACCCGTCTTCCCCTTCCCCTAAACTTCCATCCACTCCTTTCATACTCCATCCCCCTCCCCTTCAAACTCCCCCACTCTCTCTCGTTCCATCCTTACCTCCTCCCACTCATCCATCCCTATCTTTGAAGTCTTTACTTATATTGAATTACTATTTTTATTTTTTCTCCTGCCAAGGTTTCCAAATTTTTTCAAATCTTTTTAGAGCTCCTTGTCTAATATATGTCGTCCTTTCTTTTAGTATTGTTAGGTTCATATTTTGCTCCCAGTCATTGCTAGACGGTGGGGAGGCTGATTGCCATTTCTGCGCTATCAGCTTCCTAGCTTGGAATAGGCATCTTGTTATTGCTAACTTGGTATTGTCATTTGTCCCCTCCCCCTCCAGCCAGCCCAGTACACATTGTAGGGGTTCCAACTCCATCTGTATTTCAAAAGTCTGCTCTATCGTTCTCACAACCTCCCTCCAATATCGATGTAACTTCGGGCATCGCCAAAACATGTGTATCATGTCCCCCCCTTCTCTTCCACACCTAGGACAACTATCGTCTGCTCTGCGCCCAAAACGAAAAAGTTTATACGGGGTGTAATATGCTCGATTTAACAAGAAGAGATGGGACATCCTCTGAGAGGGAGACAGTGATACCGTCGGGGCGAGTTCCAAAATTCTACCCCACTGTTCATTATATAAATTACCTATGTCTTTTTCCCATTTCTTCCTATGTGCCTGACCATGGGTTCCCCTTTGGCTCCCCTCATGCAAAAATTGGTAAATCCTTGATATTGCATATTTAGATGTTTTGGTGTTGACTATTTCCTTTAAAAGAGGGATCTTACTCCAAATCATTACTGTTCCTTTATATTGTTTTGCTAATGCATGCCTTATCTGTAGGTATTTGTAGAAAGATGCATTTGGGAGTTTATATTGTTCTCTTAATGTCTGAAAAGTTTTTAGTATGCCATCCTGATACAGCTGTGAAACATATTTTATGCCCTGTCTTTCCCATTCCTTAACTGTTCCCATCTTCTGTATTTCTATTAAGTTGTCATTATCCCATATAGGGGTATACTCATTAATACCATTATATCCAAGCACAGTCTTCACCTCTTTCCATGTTCTAATCATAAGGTCCAGGGTAGGCGATTTAATAGGAAATGAGCCTGACTCCACTGCTTCTACTAAATAATCATGCGTAGGGTTCTGTATTAGTATTCTCTTTTTTGTTTCTCCTCCTTCCATGTTGCTGCCCTTCATGTATTGGATCTGGGCTGCCAAGAAATAGCTAAACGGATGTGGGAGTGCCACCCCTCCCTCTCGCTTGGTCTTCTGTAAAGTACTTAATTTTATTCTTGCTACGCCCCCTTTCCAAATTAACTCCCTGTATATACTTTCTATTTTATGAAACCATTTTTTGTTTACCCACACTGGGGAGTTTTGTAGGACATAGAGAAGCTGTGGCATCCAGACCATTTTTATTAAGTTGCAACGGCCTGCCACTGAAAGTGGGAGGCGTTTCCATATTTTACTTTTTCCCCTATATTTATTAAGCAAGGGTATCAGATTATCTATAATGTAATGATTAGGGTCTTTGGTTATATTTACCCCCAGATATTTTATTTGAGTTGTTATTTGTATCTGTGTAGCCTCTTGCGGTAAAGGATTTAAAAGAGGGTCCACTGGCATCAACATAGATTTTCCCCAATTTATGGACAGGCCCGAGAATCTTCCAAAGTTCCTTATTTGTTCCATTGCTTTTCCCAATGAATACTGGGTATCCCCCAGTAACAAGAGGAGATCGTCGGCATATAATACTACTTTCTCCTCTATCTCCCCTCTTTTAAATCCTCTTATCTCCGGGGTCGACCTAAGAGCTATTGCTAGAGGTTCTATTGCGAGGGCAAACAGAAGGGGGGACAGCGGACACCCCTGTCTCGTTCCCCTCTGCAATCGAAACCTCTCAGATTGAACATTGTTCACTTTCACTCTCGCTTCTGGGGTTTTATATAACAATTTGACCCATTTCATGAAAGTCGGGCCAACCTGGAACTCACTCAAGGCTCTCCACAAATATTTCCATTCTACATTGTCAAAGGCCTTGGCGGCATCAAGCGAGACAATTGCTCTTGTTCCCTCTTCCTCTGTTGGTATCTGAAGGTTCATGTAAACTCTTCTTATGTTTGTATGGGTAGCCCTGCCCGGGATAAATCCCGATTGGTCAGGGTGCACCAATTTCTTGACTACCTCTGTTAATCTGGCCGCCAAGACCTTTGACAATATTTTTACATCTGTGTTGAGTAAGGATATAGGTCTATATGATGAAGTATCCAGTGGATCCTTTCCTTCTTTATGGATAACTATTATTGTTGAATCCATCATAGACGGAGGGAGTTCACCTTTATCCATAGAGCTATTTAGGACCTTAGTAAGCTCCGGGAGTAGCTCTTTCCCAAAGTGTCGATAGGTCTCCACTGGGAGACCGTCCGGTCCCGGGGATTTCTGTCCTGCCATCTCTTGTACTGCACGTTGTACTTCTTCTAAAGTTATGGGTTTATCTAGCTCTGCTCTATCTAACTCCGAGAGTGAGGGAATGGTTAACCTTCCAAAAAAGGCATCCATTTCCTCTCTCCTTTCCTCTTGCCTTGAGCTGTATAGATCCACATAAAAGTCCCGGAAGCTATCTATTATTTCTGATTTTTGGGAAGTAATTCTGTCCCCTTTTACCCTTATCGCTGGTACCATTGAGCTAGGTGAGTTTGTTTTAATTAATTGGGCCAACATTCTACCTGCGCTTTCTCCTTCTGCAAATGCTATTTGTTTTTGAAAGATTTGTTTATTTTCTATTTTCTTTAAAAATTAATAAACGATAATTCTGCTGCGCTTGTATCCATGCTCTAGAGTTATTGAGTGTTGGATCCCTAATAAATTTTGCTTCCTCCCTAAAAACCAACTCGCTAGCTATTCGCTCATTTTCTCTGGATTGTTTTTTTTATCCTAGAGATTTTTTTAATCATTATGCCTCTGAAGAAGGCTTTTAATGTGTCCCATACCACTTGTTCTGAGGCAGTACCTTGATTTATTTCTATAAATTCTCTGATCTCCTCTAATATCTCTTTTGGATCTTTTATTAATTCCATCCAGTGTGGGTTTATTTTCCCATCCCTTTGGTGTATTATTTCTCCTGTGTCTAGTTCCACCATCATTGGGGAGTGGTCCGAGAGACTCCTTGGCATATATTTCACTTGTTTTATTATTGGTATTGCCTCTTCATTACCAAGGACTAGATCTATTCTTGAAAGCGTGGAGTGTGTTCTGGAGAAACATGAGTACTGCTGAGTCTCGGGGTTGTGTAATCTCCACACATCCTTCAGACCTATTTCATCCAAAAATTTAGATAATCTAGCATCTCTTATTCTATTCTGATGTCCATTACTGGGGAATCTGTCCTTACGCCAGTCTACGACCGTGTTAAAATCTACCATCGTAATCACCGGTACCTCCGGTCTCTCCAGAACAAACTCCATCAAGCTAGTCAACACTATAGTATTAAAAGGGGGTGGAATATACAGGTTGACCAGTATATATGGTTTGTTGTCTATCTTACAGTGCAAGAAGACATAGCGCCCTATATCGTCCACCTTGCTCTGGATACATTTAAACATTATGCCCGCTTTAATGAATATGCTTACTCCTCTAGAGTATGAGGTGTGGACCGAGTGGAACTGCGTTTGAAACTCTCTCCATCCTAATTGGGGTGCCGAGATATTCGTAAGATGGGTCTCCTGGAGGCATATAATTGAGGCTCCATATATTCTCATCAAAGACATTACTGCTACCCTTTTCCCTAAATCTCCCAAACCTCGAACATTCCATGAGCATATTATTACATTTTTCACTTGTGCCCTATTAATCATTAATTTTTACTGCAAGTGTAATTGTCCATATCCATAGTGAGCCCCCTAAGTATCAAGACTGTTTCTTTCCTTCTTCAATATTTTCTTCATATTCTTTCTTTGTGTAACCATCACCTCCATTCTTTCTCTCCATTCTCTCCATGCATACATACTTTCTTTCTCGTGTACCCTTGTCTCCGCCTTCCTCGGCTTGGGTTGAGGCTTCCTATTGTGACCCATACCTACATCCTCCCTCAAATCTTCACCCTTTTGGTGCATCCCATGTTTTGTTTCCCCTTTATTCCCTCCCCCTCCCCCTCCTACCTCCCTCCTAATCCAAAATACATCTACCCCATTCCTCAACCAGATTTTATACTTGGGAGATTGTACCTGCTTCCCCCTTATAAAGGGAGAAAGCATGAGCATCGTTCCCTTCATTCAGACTCGCCCCTTATCCCTCCCCTCCCTCCCCTCACCTCTTCATATCCCTCTCGTGTCTCTCTCCCCCAAAAAGTAGAGAACAAGCAAAAAAAAAAAAAAAAAGGGGGGGATAATGATCCCTGTGTATTTCAAATTCTAAAATTCTATATTTCGTGTTTCCCTTTATAGGTATATCTACTTATCCCTGTCTCCTCCTAGTAAAAAAAAAAGGAGAAAAAAAAAAGAGAAAAAGCACGTCTTGAGTAAATATAAAAAACAACAGTCAATATGTATAATCTCTACGGGACTTCACTATGCGATAATAGCCACTCCGTTGCCCCCTCCGATGTATCAAAAAACTTTATCCCATCTGGTGCGTTCACCCTCAGTCTTGCTGGATATAGTAGTGCATATGTAAGTTTTAATTGCTGTAGTTTGCGTTTTACTTCGCCAAACCTAGCTCTTTTCTTCTGCAGTTCTGGTGAAAAGTCTGGGTAAATAGATATCCTAATTCCATTATGTAGGACATTTCCCATCTCTCGGGCCTTCTGGATTATTATCATTTTATCTTTAAAATTAAACATCTTGATCAGGAGGGGGCGGGGGGGGCCGTCTTGTCTAAGGCGTCTGGCAGGGACCCTATGCGCCCTTTCCACCGCTAGGAATTGCGAAAAAGATTCTTGGCCAAATGTCTCTCTAATCCATTTTTCAGCAAAAGCTATTGGGTCTACCCCTTCGCTATGTTCTGGAAGTCCCACAATCCTAATGTTTTTCCTCCTCATTCTATTTTCGATTTCATCCATCTTCAGCTCCTGTTTAACCATTTGTTCTCTCATTTCTTTTATTTCTTTTCTAAGGGGGGTCAGTACATCCTCCACCAGATTGACTCTCTCCTCCAGGGCAGCTGTTCTTACATTTACTTGTTGTAAATCATGTCTTACCAGGGTCACTTCCTCCTGTATTGTTCTAAGTTGGGTAGTTACTTCATTCAAAGAGGTTTTACAGAAGTTGATTGCTGCAAGCACTTCTTTTAATGTTGGCTCACTTTGCTCCTCTCTTGTGCCCTCAACTAAAGTTCCACGTACCCCTCTTGCCCCATTAACTCCAGAGAATCTCGTCTCCATATCACCCCCATCTAGGGGTGTCTGGTTTTGCCCCTGACTTCTTCTTGCCCCAGAAGCCCCAGACTGCGATTTAGGCTGCTGGCTATTTTTTGGAGGGGTCTGGGTTGGGGGTTGATCTGGGTTAAATGTATATTTTCCCAATTTCGCTGCCGCTTGGCTTGCTGCCACGCTTGCCTTTGTGGTCCGTTGGGTTGACATTATGGGGACTAAGAGCTGGAAACTGGGGTGCTGCTGTGTTAATGTCGGCTATAGTGGCTATAGTGGAAGATGATCAAGCAAACAAGCAGATAGCCTCTTTAATAAGGCAAGGGTAAAAAAAATATATACCCGTCCACTATAATTCTCTCCAACTGTCTACAAGCCAGGTTTATCAGGGTTGTCAGGTGGAGGAGAGAAAAATAAAGAAAAAACACTGTACAGGAGGGATTCCTCCTTCTCTTTCCCCCTTTTTCATTACCAGTGGTGTAACATAACTTATTAATTAGCAGTGTCTCTAGGCGCAGCTCTCCTATGCAACCAGTGACAGCAGTGATTCCTTATGATAAGCTTTTAATCAGTCCTTAGTTAGTTTATACTTTTGCATCTCTCCTTGAATATATCATGATATTTAAAGCTTATCTCTATTTTGAAGTCATTTTGAAGTCATAAGCTAATGTGCTGGGTGGGTATCGGGGGTCTAAGATCTCTACTTCTGTCCGCTGAGGAAGCTGACACTCTTTCTCTGCGCTGTTTCACGGGGGGGTAGTGTGGGGTAGTGGGGGGGGGGGGGCGCCTCTCTTGCAGACGTCCCTACTCCACTCCTTCCCCCTTCAGCCACAACCACCACCAAATCTATCAAATAGTATGCAAGGAATATCAGCGCAGTCCAGTCCTTACCCTTCCTCTGATGCACTTTGCTCTTTTCCTCCGATGCACAACTCGCGTTGACTTCCTGGTTTGTGAGTCACCTGCTCCTTGCTTCTTGCTCCACGCAAGGGATTGTGGGTACTGTAGGCTGCAGGCCGGCGGATCACCGCGGGCACTTGTTCTCCTTCCACACTGCAGGGGGGGTCGCTGTCTGCGAGCCACAGACTGCACACTCCGCCGTCTGCCGTCACCACATCGTGGGCTGCAATCTCCCCACTCTCCAGCTACACATCCCGATTGGGTAGAGGCTCGGAAGAGGCACACGGTATAGGATCCAGTCTCGGGGTTATGAGGGGTCGCAGCCTATGGCATAGTTAAGACCATAGTAAGAGCTGGGAGGTAGACTGGGGAATCACCTTGGATGTCCCATCCGGCAATCTCTGGCAATCTCCTTCAATCTCCTTCACTGCTACACAGGTGATAGAGGTACGAGCGGAGGCGGAGAGGCGTCTTCCTCTCACGTTCACACCATGGTCACGCCTCCCTCGTTTTCCATCAAACACAGGCATCCACATATAACTCTAATACATAAAGAGGGTAAAGACCCAAAACTGTGCCCCTCATATAGGCCGATAATATTTTAAAATCTGTATTTAATAATGCTAACAAAAATATTAACAGCCAGACTACAGCCGCTATTAAGAACTATAATAGACCCAGACCAGACAGGATTTATGCCGCAAAGGACGACAGATGTAAATCTGCGTAGATTATTTACGAATATACATGCACATCACAACTGTGAAGGGTCTAGGACGGTAGTTTCCCTGGACATAGAAAAGGCCTTCGATACTATAGAATGGCCCTTCCTATGGGAAATACTTAGGAGAATGGGGTTCCCCTCAAAATTTATTAGCTGGGTTCAAACAATATATAGGAAACCTATGTCAGCAGTTAAACTCAGGGGAAGGCTGTCACCCTTCTTTGAGTTGTACAGAGGTACAAGACAGGGCTGCCCTCTCTCTCCAGCATTATTTGCGGTAGCAATAGAGCCAGTGGCAGAGGCTCTGAGGAAGTCACAAGAGATCCAGGGACTCCAAATGGGAGGGCTGGAAGAGAGGGTAGCCCTATATGCAGATGACATGCTGTTATTTCTAAAAGATGCGGGCCCGTCACTGAATGGGGCGTTGGAGCTATTAAATATCTTCTCACTATATACAGGACTAAAGGTAAACTGGGGTAAATCATTACTATTTGCTATAGACCAAGGAGCACAGGATACAGCGACCCCAAACCTCCCATTAAAATGGGTAGTAGAATTTAAATATCTCGGTATAGTTGTATCACGACAGGTTGAAAAATTTAAAATTTTGAATTTAGATCCAGTATTACAGGAAAATAGAAAAAAACAAAAAATGTGGGAAAAATTACCCCTATCTCTCCTAGGACGTATAAATTTGATAAAAATGAAGATTCTTCCCCAGTTGTTATATCTGTTTAGAAACTCACCACAATGGTTACCAAAAAGTTTCTTTGCACAGATACATGGTGAATTATCTTCATTTATATGGCAAAATAAATCGGCCAGAATAAAATTAAATACACTTATGCGCCCGGTGTCACAAGGAGGGTTAGCTTTCCCAGACCTGTATAGGTACTATTTAGCAGCACAACTGGTAACAGTAGGAAGGTGGCTGAGTCCTGACGGACACGATCCCGCTACAGTAGTAGAGGCTGCGGTGGTGCAGTCGCTGGAGGCATTGCAGGCATTGCCATTCCGTGGGATAAAAAGTAGCCGAGATCTAACTCCATCTATGATAACGACAATAAAAGCATGGAAGGCGGGCATGATAGGAGAGAGTAATTTAAAAATAGACATATCTCCAAACACCCCATTGTGGAGAAATCCGCAGCTTAGGCATTTAGCTTCTATTCCAGATCCGGGAGTATGGACAAAATTTAAAATCAAGAAAATATCCAGGTAATACATGAGGGGAAAATAGCCTCATTTGCAGACATGAGAAAAAATTGGAATATTCCGGAGAGCTATTTATTTAGATATATTCAGCTAACATACGCACTGTCAGCTCAGTTCCCACAGGGCATCCCCCAGTTAATAGAAACGGGCTTAGAAAAGATGATGAGAAAAAAAAGAGAAAGGGGGATGATTTCAAATTTATATAACCATTTATCAAAGATAGAACAATCAGATATGAACAAACTGATTGAGTGCTGGTTAAGAGATATCCCAGGATTATCAGCAGAAAAATGGGAAAAGATATATAAATTTCCATTTCAAATTTTAATTTCACTTAGAGATAAATTAATCCAATTCAAAATAACACATAGAAGCTATTTTACACCATATAAATTATCTAAAATATCACCATCTAATTCTCAAAACTGCTGGAGGTGCACAGGTACCCCTGGAAACTTTATCCATATTTTCTGGACCTGTCCAAGGATAATGAAATTTTAGAGAGAGATCCTGAGAATAATTTATGACGTGACGTCAGTCAAATTGGACTTAGAGGCAGAAATCTGTTTACTTGGGCTAGTCGGGGAAAATACACTGTCGATAGAAAAAAGAACACAGATTGGCCTCCTTCTTTTCTATGCAAGAAAGGTAATAGTATTGAATTGGAAGAAGGCCGAAGCTCCCCCACTGGCACAATGGAAAAATTTAATAAATAACAATCTGGCATTGTATAAGGAGACATACCATAATAGAGGCAAAGGAGAGAAATATGAAAAAATCTGGGCAAACTGGCTAGAAAATCCTATGACAGCTGCAGGGGAGAGGGACGTGGAATTGGGATAGAACTACACCAAGGGATGAAAGGGTTATTTTGATTGATGGGTTAGTTTTTTTTTTTATATATATAGTTTGAAATAAAGTATGATGAAGGATAAATGATGTATAATTTAATTTAAGATAATAAGATGTACACTATTTAAAATGTATGGAATAATATGTGAAGAAAAAAGTGAAAATTTAATAAAGAGATTTGTAAAAAAAAAAAAGTGCAACAGCGCTGAAAACTAAAAATTGGTCTGGGCAGGAAGGGGGTGAAAATGCCCTGTATGGAAGTGGTTAAACAATGCAGAGTACTATGATTAAAGGTGTCTCATGAGCACAGCCACATTTGGAAATACAGTGGGTACGGAAAGTATTCAGACCCCCTTAAATTTTTCACTCTTTGTTATATTGCAGCCATTTGCTAAAATCATTTAAGTTCATTTTTTTCCTCATTAATGTACACACAGCACCCCATATTGACAGAAAAACACAGAATTTTTGATATTTTTGCAGATTTATTAAAAAAGAAAAACTGAAATATCACATGGTCCTAAGTATTCAGACCCTTTTCTCAGTATTTAGTAGAAGCACCCTTTTGATCTAATAAAGCCATGAGTCTTTTAGTGAAAGATGCAACAAGTTTTTCACACCTGGATTTGGGGATCCTCTGCCATTCCTCCTTGCAGATCCTCTCCAGTTCTGTCAGGTTGGATGGTAAACATTGGTGGACAGCCATTTGTAGGTCTCTCCAGAGATGCACAATTGGGTTTAAGTCAGGGCTCTGTCTGGGCCATTCAAGAACAGTCACAGTTGTTGTGAAGCCACTCCTTCATTATTTTAGCTGTGTGCTTAGGGTCATTGTCTTGTTGGAAGGTAAACCTTCGGCCCAGTCTGAGGTCCTGAGCACTCTGGAGAAGGTTTTCGTCCAGGATATCCCTGTACTTGGCCGCATTTATCTTTCCCTTGATTGTAACCAGTCGTCCTGTCCCTGCAGCTGAAAAACACCCCCACAGCATGATGCTGCCACCACCATGCTTCACTGTTGGGACTGTATTGGACAGGTGATGAGCAGTGCCTGGTTTTCTCCACACATACCGCTTAGAATTAAGGACAAAAAGTTCTATCTTGGTCTCATCAGACCAGAGAATCTTATTTCTCAACATCTTGGAGTCCTTCAGGTGTTTTTAGCAAACTCCATGCAGGCTTCATGGAGGAGAGGCTTCCGTCGGGCCACTCTGCCATAAAGCCCCGACTGGTGGAGGGCTGCAGTGATTGTTGACTTTCTACAACTTTCTCCCATCTCCCGATTGCATCTCTGGAGCTCAGCCACAGTGATCTTTGGATTCTTCTTTACCTCTCTCACCAAGGCTCTTCTCCCCCGATTGCTCAGTTTGGCCAGACGGCCAGCTCTAGGAAGGGTTCTGGTCGTCCCAAACGTCTTCCATTTAAGGATTATGGAGGCCACTGTGCTCTTAGGAACCTTAAGTGCAGTAGAATTTTTTTTTGTAACCTTGGCCAGATCTGTGCCTTTCCACAATTCTGTCTCTGAGCTCTTCAGGCAGTTCCTTTGACCTCATGATTCTCATTTGCTCTGGCATGCACTGTGAGCTGTAAGGTCTTAGGTGTGTGGCTTTCCTAATCAAGTCCAATCAGTATTATTTAAACACAGCTGGACTCAAATGAAGGTTTAGAACCATCTCAAGGATGATCAGAAGAAATGGACAGCACCAGAGTTAAATATATGAGTGTCACAGCAAAGTGTCTGAATACTTAGAACCATGTGATATTTCAGTTTTTCTTTTTTAATAAATCTGCAAAAATGTCAACAATTCTGTGTTTTTCTGTCAATATGGGGTGCTGTGTGTACATTAATGAGGGAAAAAATGAACTTAAATGATTTTAGCAAATGACTGCAATAAAACAAAGAGTGAAAAATTTAAGGGGGTCTAAATACTTTCCGTACCCGCTGTACATTGACTGCTGCTTTAGCAAATACTTGTGGAAGTGTGAATGGAATTTAATAAAGTAGAAAACATTAGACTTTAGCCTTTCTTAAAGGCTAAGTTCACCTTTTCATTCCGAATTTCACTTTTCTTTATAAATAGAAGCCTATTCTTATGTCATTTCTGACCAAGCCATCCCAATGTGCTTATCTGTCACTTACCTTGTCCACAGATACTTGCAATTTTCACCTTTCTGTTTGAAATTTTTAAAAATGCTTCCTGCTTCCATCACTTCCTATAGATCATCTCCCATCATGCCTTAGTGCATCACAGAATACGTGATGTATTAGCACTCTGGACCACACCTCCATCATTACTTTGCCACCTCTTGTTTTATTTCCACCCACTTTCCTAATTTTTCCTTAAAGAGGAAGTAAACCTTAATGGGTTTTACTTCCTCTTTATTTTCCTGCAAAGTTAAAGCATAATGGGCTACTATGCATCGCATAGTAGCCCATTATGTGTCACTTACCTGATAACAAAGTCTGCGATGTCGCTGGCTAGAAGCATCCATCGTCAGCCCTCTTCCTTCCAGGGCCATGGACTCCCGCTCTGTGACTGGCCGGAGTTGCGTGACGTCACTTCCGCACATGCGTGCGGGAGCCGCCAGTCACGCCACGATACCTTTAGTAAAAACGGCATGATCGTGCCCTTTCTAAAGTGCACATGCGCCGATGTAGACGGCGCAAGCATATATTGTAAATATCTCCTAAACCGTGCAGGTTTAGGAGATATTTCCAGTACCTACAGGTAAGCCTTAATATAGGCTTACCTGTAGGTAAAAGTGGTTGTACAGGGTTTACAACCACTTTAACCTCTTCCCACCCATGCTATAGCTGAAGGACAGCTATAGCATGGGCTCACATTGCCGGGAGGGAGTCTATGGACATCCTCCTGTGATCGTGCTGCCCGCGCGCCCCCTGTGGCGTGCATCGGCAGGAATCTGTGATAGCTGTGTCCTTAGGACACAGCTGATCACAGATCAGGGTAAAGAGCCAATCACAGTGGCTCTTTACCATGTGACCAGCTGTGTCCAATCACAGCTCATCACAGTGTAAACAGGATTTCATGGTTTTCTGCAATCCTCTCCTTATGCTGACAGTGCGTGAGGAGAGGAGGGCCAATAACTGGCAAATCCACACAGGGGACATCTACACTGATAATCAGGGCACTGATCATCAGTGTCCTGATTATCAGGTAAGCCCCAACAGTGCCCACAAATGCTGCCAATCTGTACTCATTAGTGCTGCCTAACAGTGCCCATCAGTGCAATCAGTGCCCATCAGTGCTACCTATCAGTGCCGCATATCAGTGCTGCCTATCAGTGCCGCCTATCAGTGCCCATCTGTGCCACATATCAGTGCAGCCTCATTAGTGCCTTCTCATCAGGGCCACCTCATCAGTGCCCATAAGTCCTGCCTCATCAGTGCCCATCAGTGCAGCCTATTAGTGCAGTCTCATCAGTGCATATCAGTGAAGGAGAAAAATTACTTATATAGAAAATTTTATAACAGAAAATAAGAAAAATATTTTTTTTCATCATTTTCAGGTTTTTTTCCGTTAGTTTAGCAAACATTAAAAAAACAGTGGTGATTACATACCAACAAAAGAAAGCTCTATCTGTCTCACAAAAATTATAAAAATGTTGTTTCGGTACAGTGCATGACTGCGCAATTGTCATTCGAAATGTGACACCGCTGAAAGCTGAAAATTTTCCTGGACAGAAAGGAGGTGAAAGTGCCTAGTAGGCAAGTGGTTAACTACTTCAGCTCCAGAAGATTTTATACCCTTCATGACCAGGCCATTTTTTGCTATTCGGCACTTCGCTACTTTAACTGGCAATTGTGCGGTCACGTGGATGTAAACCCAAATTTTTAATTTTTTTTTAGGCTTGCACATTGTACAGTATAGGATTTCATATCATCTGTGCCCAGTCTTGCTACAAAGAGTTAATCCAGCTCTGAGCAATCCTTTTATCGTTTTTCAGTGAGATAAAACTGACTAATGGAGAAAACCCAGTCAGTTCTTCCCTCCTGCTGTCAGTGACAGGTGATTTGCATATCTCATGCAGGAGCCTGAGAGAGGCAATATTTTTTAATTCCCATCCCCACTCCTTTCTTCTCCAGCTCTCCCAGGATTGGCTGTTCCACACCTCAGCATGATTGGGCATGCTGAAGTCATTTGGTTACTTTCCTGTCTTTTGACTGGATGTTAGTGATCGTAGCAGAAGTTCAGTGTAAGATATACACAGGAGAACCTGGGGGTTAGAGATAGCAGATAGAATCACTGTTATTTTGCCTGTGATTCCAGAATAAACGTAAAACACAGAATCAACTTGCAATCCAGTTTATTTTAATGGCATTTCAATGGCGGTGCAATTTTGCCATGATTCTCAATAAAGAAATTGCGCAAACACAATTCAAGAACGCATGTTGACCAAAAAAAGTTGAAGCGATTGGTAAATTACAGACAGAATAATGGCAATTGTGGACAATGAGGATTAAAAAAAGAAAAAAGATTCTTATTTTTCAGAGATTTGTGAGGGGAGTGAAAAAGTACCTCACCATTTTCTCTCTTCTTCTCTCTTCTTTCTCTACAATAATTATCACAATGTCTCTGCCTCTCTGCCTCAGCTCTGTCTCTCTGCCCCAGCTCTGCCTCAGCTCTGCCTCAGCTCCTTATAATTGTCCTCTTTCGCTTGCAGTTACTTCTGCGCAGGAGTAACATGACGGCGCGCTGCTTCTTCACAGAACGCGTCCTGTCTCGAGGCTCGTCCTTGCAATGCTGGCTGGCCAGGGGAGTGTAGTGGTGGATGGAGGAGTCCTCTGATGTTACGACTACTTACAGATTCTGCAATCTTTCGGGGCTCCACACAGTTGAAGGGGTGAGTTTTGAAAGATAAGGATACATGCAGGAGGCATGTATATCCTTATAGATATACACTATATTACTGAATTATAAATGATGACAGTGGGTTTACATCCACTTTAAAACACACAAATCTATTGCTTGGGTTATTAAAGGAATCCTAACATATAGCAGCTAGCACAGTATTGTTGGAGACAATAAACATATGTAGTAGGGATGAGCTTTGTGTTCGAGTCGAACATACGTTCGACTCGAACATCGGCTGTTCGATCGTTCGACGAAGAACGAACGATTTGGGCCGTTCGCGCCAAATTCGAGTGACGCGAACGGCCCACAATGCACTACGCCATCGCAGTGTCATCCAGGCGCTGTGATTGGCCAAGCATGCACTGTGACCCCGCATGCTTGGCCAATCACAGCGTCGGCAGCGAGGAGAGCAATGATTGGCCACAGGCAGGATGCCTGTGGTCAATTATTGCTGAGGGGGTTTAGTACACGCCCCACACTATAAAAGGCCGCCAGCGCGGCGGCCTTGTGTAGTGTGTTCCGGAGCAGGGAAAGAGAAGCATAGGCAGGGACAGTGTCATTTTTTTTCCTTTACTAATCCTGGATTCCTTGTGTTTAGGGACAAATAAGGATAGGTAGGGAGAGTGTCAGTGTGTTATTCTGTGCTAAACCTTGTTTGTAGGGACAGAGAAGGACAGTGAGGGAAAGTGTCAGTGTGCTATTCTGTTCTAAACCAATCTTGCTGAACCATATTTGAAATCCTTGAGTTTAGGGACAGAGAGGTACAGTGAGGGAAAGTGTCAGTGTGCTATTCTGTTCTAAACCAATCTTGCTGAACCATATTTGAAATCCTTGAGTTTAGGGACAGAGAGGTACAGTGAGGGAAAGTGTCAGTGTTCTATTCTGTTCTAAACCAATCTTGCTGAACCATATTTGAAATCCTTGAGTTTAGGGACAGAGAGGTACAGTGAGGGAAAGTGTCAGTGTGCTATTCTGTTCTAAACCAACTTGCTGAACCATATTTGAAATCCTTGAGTTTAGGGACAGAGAGGTACAGTGAGGGAAAGTGTCAGTGTGCTATTCTGTTCTAAACCAATCTTGCTGAACCATATTTGAAATCCTTGAGTTTAGGGACAGAGAGGTACAGTGAGGGAAACTATCAGTGTGCTATTCTGTGCTAAACCAATCTTGCTGAACCATAATTGAAATCCTTGAGTTTAGGGACAGAGAAGGACACTCGTGGAAACTATCAGTGTGCTATTCTGTGCTAAATCTTGTTTGTAGGGACAGAGAAGGACAGTGAGGGAAACTGTCAGTGTGCTATTCTGTGCTAAACCAATCTTGCTGAACCATATTTGAAATCCTTGAGTTTAGGGACAGAGAGGTACAGTGAGGGAAAGTGTCAGTGTGCTATTCTGTTCTAAACCAATCTTGCTGAACCATATTTGAAATCCTTGAGTTTAGGGACAGAGAAGGACACTCGTGGAAACTATCAGTGTGCTATTCTGTGCTAAATCTTGTTTGTAGGGACAGAGAAGGACAGTGAGGGAAACTATCAGTGTGCTATTCTGTGCTAAACCAATCTTGCTGAACCATATTTGAAATCCTTGAGTTTAGGGACAGAGAAGGACACTCGTGGAAACTATCAGTGTGCTATTCTGTGCTAAATCTTGTTTGTAGGGACAGAGAAGGACAGTGAGGGAAACTGTCAGTGTGCTATTCTGTTCTAAACCAATCTTGCTGAACCATATTTGAAATCCTTGAGTTTAGGGACAGAGAAGGACACTCGTGGAAACTATCAGTGTGCTATTCTGTGCTAAATCTTGTTTGTAGGGACAGAGAAGGACAGTGAGGGAAACTGTCAGTGTGCTATTCTGTGCTAAACCAATCTTGCTGAACCATATTTGAAATCCTTGAGTTTAGGGACAGAGAAGGACACTCGTGGAAACTATCAGTGTGCTATTCTGTGCTAAATCTTGTTTGTAGGGACAGAGAAGGACAGTGAGGGAAACTGTCAGTGTGCTATTCTGTTCTAAACCAATCTTGCTGAACCATATTTGAAATCCTTGAGTTTAGGGACAGAGAAGAACACTCGTGGAAACTATCAGTGTGCTATTCTGTGCTAAATCTTGTTTGTAGGGACAGAGAAGGACAGTGAGGGAAACTGTCAGTGTGCTATTCTGTTCTAAACCAATCTTGCTGAACCATATTTGAAATCCTTGAGTTTAGGGACAGAGAGGTACAGTGAGGGAAAGTGTCAGTGTGCTATTCTGTTCTAAACCAATCTTGCTGAACCATATTTGAAATCCTTGAGTTTAGGGACAGAGAAGGACACTCGTGGAAACTATCAGTGTGCTATTCTGTGCTAAATCTTGTTTGTAGGGACAGAGAAGGACAGTGAGGGAAACTATCAGTGTGCTATTCTGTGCTAAACCAATCTTGCTGAACCATATTTGAAATCCTTGAGTTTAGGGACAGAGAAGGACACTCGTGGAAACTATCAGTGTGCTATTCTGTGCTAAATCTTGTTTGTAGGGACAGAGAAGGACAGTGAGGGAAACTATCAGTGTGCTATTCTGTGCTAAACCAATCTTGCTGAACCATATTTGAAATCCTTGAGTTTAGGGACAGAGAAGGACACTCGTGGAAACTATCAGTGTGCTATTCTGTGCTAAATCTTGTTTGTAGGGACAGAGAAGGACAGTGAGGGAAACTGTCAGTGTGCTATTCTGTTCTAAACCAATCTTGCTGAACCATATTTGAAATCCTTGAGTTTAGGGACAGAGAAGGACACTCGTGGAAACTATCAGTGTGCTATTCTGTGCTAAATCTTGTTTGTAGGGACAGAGAAGGACAGTGAGGGAAACTGTCAGTGTGCTATTCTGTGCTAAACCAATCTTGCTGAACCATATTTGAAATCCTTGAGTTTAGGGACAGAGAAGGACACTCGTGGAAACTATCAGTGTGCTATTCTGTGCTAAATCTTGTTTGTAGGGACAGAGAAGGACAGTGAGGGAAACTGTCAGTGTGCTATTCTGTTCTAAACCAATCTTGCTGAACCATATTTGAAATCCTTGAGTTTAGGGACAGAGAAGGACACTCGTGGAAACTATCAGTGTGCTATTCTGTGCTAAATCTTGTTTGTAGGGACAGAGAAGGACAGTGAGGGAAACTGTCAGTGTGCTATTCTGTGCTAAACCAATCTTGCTGAACCATATTTGAAATCCTTGAGTTTAGGGACAGAGAGGTACAGTGAGGGAAAGTGTCAGTGTGCTATTCTGTTCTAAACCAATCTTGCTGAACCATATTTGAAATCCTTGAGTTTAGGGACAGAGAAGGACACTCGTGGAAACTATCAGTGTGCTATTCTGTGCTAAATCTTGTTTGTAGGGACAGAGAAGGACAGTGAGGGAAACTATCAGTGTGCTATTCTGTGCTAAACCAATCTTGCTGAACCATATTTGAAATCCTTGAGTTTAGGGACAGAGAAGGACACTCGTGGAAACTATCAGTGTGCTATTCTGTGCTAAATCTTGTTTGTAGGGACAGAGAAGGACAGTGAGGGAAACTATCAGTGTGCTATTCTGTGCTAAACCAATCTTGCTGAACCATATTTGAAATCCTTGAGTTTAGGGACAGAGAAGGACACTCGTGGAAACTATCAGTGTGCTATTCTGTGCTAAATCTTGTTTGTAGGGACAGAGAAGGACAGTGAGGGAAACTGTCAGTGTGCTATTCTGTTCTAAACCAATCTTGCTGAACCATATTTGAAATCCTTGAGTTTAGGGACAGAGAAGGACACTCGTGGAAACTATCAGTGTGCTATTCTGTGCTAAATCTTGTTTGTAGGGACAGAGAAGGACAGTGAGGGAAACTGTCAGTGTGCTATTCTGTGCTAAACCAATCTTGCTGAACCATATTTGAAATCCTTGAGTTTAGGGACAGAGAAGGACACTCGTGGAAACTATCAGTGTGCTATTCTGTGCTAAATCTTGTTTGTAGGGACAGAGAAGGACAGTGAGGGAAACTGTCAGTGTGCTATTCTGTTCTAAACCAATCTTGCTGAACCATATTTGAAATCCTTGAGTTTAGGGACAGAGAAGAACACTCGTGGAAACTATCAGTGTGCTATTCTGTGCTAAATCTTGTTTGTAGGGACAGAGAAGGACAGTGAGGGAAACTGTCAGTGTGCTATTCTGTTCTAAACCAATCTTGCTGAACCATATTTGAAATCCTTGAGTTTAGGGACAGAGAGGTACAGTGAGGGAAAGTGTCAGTGTGCTATTCTGTTCTAAACCAATCTTGCTGAACCATATTTGAAATCCTTGAGTTTAGGGACAGAGAAGGACACTCGTGGAAACTATCAGTGTGCTATTCTGTGCTAAATCTTGTTTGTAGGGACAGAGAAGGACAGTGAGGGAAACTATCAGTGTGCTATTCTGTGCTAAACCAATCTTGCTGAACCATATTTGAAATCCTTGAGTTTAGGGACAGAGAAGGACACTCGTGGAAACTATCAGTGTGCTATTCTGTGCTAAATCTTGTTTGTAGGGACAGAGAAGGACAGTGAGGGAAACTATCAGTGTGCTATTCTGTGCTAAACCAATCTTGCTGAACCATATTTGAAATCCTTGAGTTTAGGGACAGAGAAGGACACTCGTGGAAACTATCAGTGTGCTATTCTGTGCTAAATCTTGTTTGTAGGGACAGAGAAGGACAGTGAGGGAAACTATCAGTGTGCTATTCTGTGCTAAACCAATCTTGCTGAACCATATTTGAAATCCTTGAGTTTAGGGACAGAGAAGGACACTCGTGGAAATTGTCAGTGTGTTATTCTGTGCTAAATCTTGTTTGTAGGGACAGAGAAGGACAGTGAGGGAAACTATCAGTGTGCTATTCTGTGCTAAACCAATCTTGCTGAACCATATTTGAAATCCTTGAGTTTAGGGACAGAGAAGGACACTCGTGGAAACTATCAGTGTGCTATTCTGTGCTAAATCTTGTTTGTAGGGACAGAGAAGGACAGTGAGGGAAACTATCAGTGTGCTATTCTGTGCTAAACCAATCTTGCTGAACCATATTTGAAATCCTTGAGTTTAGGGACAGAGAAGGACACTCGTGGAAATTGTCAGTGTGTTATTCTGTGCTAAATCTTGTTTGTAGGGACAGAGAAGGACAGTGAGGGAAACTGTCAGTGTGCTATTCTGTTCTAAACCAATCTTGCTGAACCATATTTGAAATCCTTGAGTTTAGGGACAGAGAAGGACACTCGTGGAAACTATCAGTGTGCTATTCTGTGCTAAATCTTGTTTGTAGGGACAGAGAAGGACAGTGAGGGAAACTGTCAGTGTGCTAAACCAATCTTGCTGAAGCATATTGCAAATCCTTGTGTTTAGGGACAGAGAAGGATAGGCAGGGGACAGTGTCAGTGTCATTGTTGCTAAGCCTCCTGCACAGTATACACCTGAAGGTAGCCCTTATTGCTGTTTTTCCCATCTCCCTGCAGGCCATCCATTAAAATGTCTGGAAGGCAAACAAGGAGAGGCAGACAGTCAGGAGGCAAAAAAAGAGGGCAAGCAAGCTCTGTGTCTGGGGGCAACAGTGCTGGTCGTGGACGCGGTGCATTGTCATCAGCACATGGCCATGGGACACGCTTGTCCTTCTTCTCGGCAGCTGGACATGTTGAGCCACATCATGCCGAAGACTTGGTAGAGTGGATGACCAAGCCCACCTCATCCTCCTCATCCTCTATCACCCAGGCTCAGGGTACTGGCAAAGCAGCTGCCAAAGCGTCCTCTTCTCTGGTATCATTATCTTCATTAGTCAATCCTTCCCTAGACCCACCATGTCCTCCTCCTGAGGAGTCCCCCGAACTGTTTGAGCACAGTGTTGGGTACATGCTCCAGGAGGATGCCCAGCGTTTCGAAGGATCTGATGATGATACCCAGATAGAGGAAGGCAGTAGCGTGAGAGAAGAGAGAGGGGATGCTCAAGAAGGACACCAATCTGGCAGTCATGCTCCAGCAGCTGCAGCATACTGCCAGATTGGCTCCAGTGATGAGGAGGGAGGGGATGATGAGGTCACTGACTCCACGTGGGTGCCTAATAGGAGAGAGGAGGAGGAGGAGGAGGCACATCTCCAATGAGGCAGGATGCCCTTGGGTGGCCAGCGTATGGGCAGCACACCGACGGAATCACACCGCAGAGCTCCGCCTGTGCAGGGCGCTGCCTCTGCCCGTCATTCAAAAAGTTCTTTGGTGTGGGCCTTTTTTGAGGCGAGTGCATCAGATCGCACAGCTGCTGTTTGCAACATATGTCTCAAGCGTATATCGCGTGGCCAAAACATCAGCCGCTTGGGCACCACATGCTTGATCAGACATATGTTGACCTGCCATGCAGCTCGTTGGCAAGCCTACCTTAAAGACCCACACCAAAGAACAAAGCGGACCTCTCCTTGCACCGCATCAGCTGGGATCTCCAACCCCACTATACCTTCAGTCCTCTCTGAAACCTGCACTGAGAGGAATGAAGGTGTAGAATTAGGTGTGTCACAGCCAAGTACTTGCGGGCACTCTGCTAGCAGTACACCGACGTCCGATTCTAGCAGGCAAATTTCCCTGCCCCAGCTGCTGGACCGTCGAAAGAAGTTCACTCCCAGCCATCCACATGCCCAGCGGTTGAATGCTAGCTTGGCTAAATTGCTAGCGCTTCAACTGCTGCCTTTTCAGTTGGTAGACTCGGCCCCCTTCCGTGAGTTTGTGCAATGTGCGGTTCCTCAGTGGCAGGTTCCCAAACGCCACTTTTTCTCACGGAAGGCGATTCCGGCTCTCTACAGGCATGTGGAAGGCAATGTCTTGGCCTCGCTGGACAGGGCGGTCAGCGGTAAGGTGCATATTACCGCTGACTCATGGTCCAGCAGGCATGGACAGGGACGTTACCTTTCTTTCACGGCCCATTGGGTCACTCTTTTGGCAGCTGGGAAGGATGCAGGACAAGGTGCAGTAGTGTTGGAGGTTGTTCCACCTCCACGCCTCCAAAATGCTACTACTAGTTGTGACACACCTCTCTCCTCCACCCCCTCCTCTTCTTCTTCCTCCATGGCCTCTTCCTGTGCTTTGTCCTCGGAACCAGCGGTGCTCCGTAGGCGTTCAAGGGGCTACGCAAGTACGCAGGCAAAAAGATGCCATGCCGTGCTTGCGCTAGTGTGTTTGGGGGACAGGAGCCACACTGGGGCAGAGGTCCTGTCTGCTCTGCAGGGGCAGGCCGAGAGGTGGTTGACGCCACGCCAGCTTAAGCCAGGAATGGTGGTTTGCGACAATGGCACCAACCTCCTCTCCGCCCTCCGACAGGGACAACTGACCCATGTGCCCTGTGTGGCTCACGTCCTTAACCTGGTGGTGCAGCGGTTCTTGGGCAGGTACCCGGGCTTACAGGATGTCCTGAGGCAGGCCAGGAAAGTCTGTGTGCATTTCCGCAGATCTTATAATGCCAGTGCTCGCCTGGCTGAGCTGCAAAAGGAGTTGAACCTGCCCAAGAACCGCCTTATATGTGACATGCCCACCAGGTGGAACTCAACGTTGGCCATGCTGCAGTGGCTGCACACGCAGCAGAGGGCCATCAATGAGTACCTGTGCGACTACGGCACCAGGACAGGGTCAGGGGAGCTCGGGTTTTTTTCACCACGCCAGTGGGGCATGATCAGGGATGCATGCACTGTCCTGGCACCATTTGAGGAGGCCACAAGGATGGTGAGCAGTGACAGTGCATGCATCAGTGACACTGTACCTCTTGTCCACCTGTTGGAGCACACGCTGCGTGGAATAATGGACAGGGCACTTGAGGCAGAACAGAGGCAGGAAGAGGAGGACTTCCTTGCCTCTCAAGGCCCCCTTTACCCAGACAGTGTTCCTTCTGTCCCACCCATCGCACAGGAAGAGGAGGAGGAGGAGGAGGAGGATTGTGTCAGCATGGAGGTGGAGGCTGGCACTCAGCATCATCAGCAGCAGTCTTTTAGGGATGATTTATAGTCCCAAGAAACCAGTGGACTTGTACGTGGCTGGGAGGAGGTGGCTGCGGATCATGTCGTCCTTAGTGACCCAGAGGACTCCGGACTGAATGCCTCAGCTAACCTACGCTGCATGGCCTCCCTGATCCTGCAAAGTCTGCGGAAGGATCCTCGTATTCTTTGGATCAAGGAGAGGGACCATTACTGGCTGGCCACTCTCCTTGATCCACGGTACAAGGGTAAGGTTGCGGACCTTATCTTACCGTCGCAGAGGGAGCAGAGGATGAGACAACTCCGGGAGGCCTTGCAGAAAGGTCTGTGCAACGCGTTCCCAGAGACTGGGAGGTTACAAACTCCTGGTCCTGGACAACGAGTTGCTGAGGCTTCGGGCAGTCAAAGAAGGAGCGGTGGGGAAGGTGGCCGTCTGACCGATGCGTTCAGACAATTCTTTAGTCCGCAGCCCCAAAGTATGATCGGTTCCAGCAACCATCGCCAGCGTCTGATACACATGGTGCAGGAATACCTAGGGGCAAGGTCAGACTTGGACACCTTCCCCACCGAAAATCCTCTGGCTTACTGGGTCTTGAGGATGGATCACTGGCCAGAGCTTGCACAGTATGCAATTGAGCTACTGGCCTGTCCTGCATCCAGCGTTCTTTCAGAACGCACATTCAGTGCTGCTGGAGGATTTGTCACGGATCACAGGGTGCGCCTGTCCACCGACTCGGTTGATCGACTGACTTTCATCAAGATGAACCAGTCTTGGATCACCACCAGCTACCACACACCTGATGCTGATATAACAGACTAATTGATTTTAAAATGTCACATCCCTTCAAGACTGATGCTGATGCTGAGTGCCTGTGCTGTTATGTTGACTGGCTATCCTCCTCCTCCTCCTCAATGATCCGATTAATGATGATAGCTTGGAAGATCATTTTGGTTTATGGGTGCCGCCACCAGTGGCTAAGGCCCAATTTTTCGGCCCCTGTTTAACAGGGGCGTGTAATTACAATTTTTGATGCAATACTTTGCAACAGGCCTCATTGCTGTGCTCCAAGTACAGTATCTGTGAGGGGTTGCAGTGTTGTGCCACCAGTGCCTAAGGCCCAATTTTTCAGCCCCTGTTCAACAGGGGCATGCAATTATAATTATTGATCTAATAATTCACAGCAGGGCCCATTGCTGCGCCCACCAAGAGTAACTGTCAGGCCTTACAGTGTTGTGTCAACACCACCACCACCACCACCACCACCACCACCACCACCAAAGGCCCAATTTTTCAGCCCCTGTTCAACAGGGGCATGCAATTATAATTATTGATCTAATAATTCACAGCAGGGCCCATTGCTGCGCCCACCAAGAGTAACTGTCAGGCCTTACAGTGTTGTGGCACCAGCACCACCATCAAAGGCCCAATTTTTACTACCACTGTTCAACAATTATATGTTATTACAATTCCTGATATAATAGTTGACAGCAGGGCGTTCCAGCACCCACCAAGAGTAACTGTGAGTGCTTACAGTGTTGTGCCAACACCAACACCTAAGGGGCCAATTTCTGCAGAGTATATACGGCAGGTCCCTACTTTCAAACATCCAACTTACAAACGACTACTACTTGCAAACGGAAGAAGACAACAGGAAGTGAGAGGAAATCTACCCCTTGGAAGGAAAATTCTCTCCTGTAAGAATTAATATGGGAGAAAGGTGTCTCCTCTCTACTGATGCTTTATCACCAATCCTTGTTTCAATAAAAACACCACATTTCAAAAACAGTTGTCATTGGGACGCAAAGTGAGGTGAAATGTTCTGAACAGGGGCACAGACAGCAAAACAAATGTTACAGGGGTGATAACCCTTCCCTATGTTTTCCAAAAAGCTTAAAAATAGGTATTTGGGCTGGAGCTACACTTAAACAATGTAGCTGTTCAAAATTACAAACAGATTCTACATAAGAACAAACCTACAGTCCCTGTCTTGTATGCACCGCCTGTATACGGCTGTTCAGAGTATATAGGGCCTTTTTTATTTTGTGTGCGGGGTTCCCCTTAATATCCATACAAGACCCAAAGGGGCTGGTAATGGGCTGGGGTAGGGGGGGGGTTGATGGGGTAGCTATGCCATTTTTCTTAAAGATTTTCATCCATATTACCGGGACCAGACATTACATTAAAGCCGCAAGCAGTTTTAAATGGCTTTTTTTTCCTTTAGAAATGTTATTTTGTGCAGGGACAGTTCTAAACACGGGAAACACGTGGCACTTCACAGGCATACTTTAGACACCCCCCAGGTACAATATTTAAAGGAATATTTGACTTTTTTTTTTTCACTTTATGCATCATTAAAATGACTGCTCCCGGAAAACGTCCGTTTTTAAAACTTTTTTTGCATTGATACATGTCCCCTGGTGCAGAACCCGGGTTCCCAAACTCTGTTTAGGACAATAACATGGATAATAGTCGTTATAATTAGCACTTTAGAATCCGAACGTTCACATCCATTGCATTTAATAGGGTTCTAATGTTCCTGCGAACTTTCGGTCCGTTCGCGGGTTCTGGTGCGAACCGAACCCAGGGGTGTTCGGCTCATCACTAATATGTAGTGATGGTGCAGCGCTGAACTAAATAAAGTCAGTGATAAATAAACAGTTCATAAATAGTCAAAGTCGTGTTCTTATGCTGTGTAACAGTGATAGATGGCAACCATCATGTCATGAACACCCGATCACACTGACTCCTAACCTAAGGTAAAGACATATAGGCGATAAGTAACATTAGATGGAAAACTCAGCAATCCTCCACTCCAAGGATATCAACTCCTCCAGCGCAAGATTTCACTATCACTGATAAACAAGTAATGGATGCCAATTCAGAGATATATTTTACAAACAATCCACACAAATGTCAATTAGAGCTTCCACCACGACAATGATACAAGGTTTTGTCCCTCCCTCATTCGGCAGTGACTGCTGCATCATGGAATGAGGGAGGGACAAAACCTAGTATCATTGTCGTGGCGGAAGCTCTAATTGAAATTCGTGTGGACTGTTGGTGAAATATACCCCTGAACTGGCATCCATTCAGGGACGTGCAGTCAGGGGAGCCCGGTGAGGCAGAGCCATGAACATAAAAATCAATAAATGATCGAACTTCGAGATTGGTAGTGACCTGGGGCCACAGAGACCCCAAATATGGGGGGTAGGTAGCTGAAGTCCTACCCCACCACTGGTCAAAATTTGGGGCTCCTGTCATCTATATACAGCTAAACTTTTTGATAATAAAAAAATAATCAGGTGATATCCATAACCATTTACTTCCAAATGAAAGCCCAATTTGTCCTGAAAAAGGCAAGGTATAATCCACCTGCATGCACAAAAGTAGTTTTGATGATAAGTACCGTTTTACTAACACATGTCAAAATTGCAAAATTGTGCTTAGGCGTGAAAGGGTTAAAAATATAATTTATAAAAATAAAAATATAATTTTTTAATTATTTTTTATATTTTGTAAACATTTATTTCTCTTTCTTTTACATACAGGTGCCTCTTATAAAATTAGAATATCATAAAAAAGTTAATTTATTTCAGTAATTCAATTCAAAAAGGGGAAATCATATATTATATAGATTCATTACACACACAGAGTGATATATTTTAAGCATTTCTTTCTTTTAAAATTCAATGATTATGGCTTACAGCTAGGAAAAACCCAGAATACAGTATCTCAGAAAAGTACAATATTACATAAGATCAATAAAAAAAAGTATTTTTAATACAGAAATATTGGCTTACTTAGACCCCTTTCACAATGGGGCGCTTTGCAGGCGCTATAACGCAAAAAATAGCGGCCAAATATATATTAAATTAAGAACTTTGAAGCATAATAAAGGTCAGTGTGCATCAATGCAGCCTGATCAGTGCGCATCTGCAGCCTCACCATTGCCCATCAATGCAGCCTGATCAGTGCCCATCAATGCAGCTTGATCAGTGCCCATCTGCAGCCTCACCATTGCCCATCAATACAGCCTGATCAGTGCCCATCTGCAGCCTCACCATTGCAGCCTGATCAGTGCCCATCTGCAGCCTCACCATTGCAGCCTGACCAGTGCCCATCTGCAGCCCCACGATTGCACAGAGATTAGAGATTACACAGAAGTCCGGCCTCCTTGATCGGCTCCTATGATAGACAGAACACTGGTCCAATGCCAGGACGTGACATATTACAGCGGCCGCCGAGTAAACAGGAGTTTCCCGCTCTGTGTAATCTGGTGGCGCTCGTCCCCCCCTTCCCCTCCGAGGCAGCTGAAAGAAAATATTGGCGTATTACACGCACACATTATTTGCACCTGATTTTCAGGGGGGAAAAAGTGCATGTTATACGCCGATAAATACAGTATTTAAAGAGCACAGAGCACAGAGGTGGGAGAGTGTTTATGATTTTTGAAGTGTGGCATGTACTTTCTTTCACTTATACATGGACTTGTAATCACTGATTGAAGTAGTACTAACACCTTAAAAATTTTACACCTTAATGCATTCTATGCATCAGAGTGAAAGACCTTCTGTGCTGCAGCTGCCCACATACCCCCCCCCCCTTTTTTCTTACCTGAGCCCATCCGATTCCTTACGGGAGCGATGTGCACGAGTGCAGCGGCTCCCGCCACTGTCTCTCTCCTCATTTGACAGATTGATAGCAACGATTGGCTCTGGCTGCTGTCAATCAAATCTGGTGACACAGGAGCCGGGGCCAGGGCCAAGTCCTGCTGTCTGTGTCAATGGACGCAGCAGCAGGACTCGGGAGCGAGCACGCTTTCCCTGGGGGGCACCCAATGAAGAGGAGGGGACTGGAGCACCGGCAGGGGACCCCAGAAGGAGAGGATTGGGGCTGTCCTGTGCTAAACCATTGCACAGAGCAGGTAAGTATAGCCATGTTTGTTATTTTTATTTAAAAAAAAAGGGAAGCTTTATAACCACTTAAAGTTTATGGTTCATATTGCTTTTCATATTATCATATATGAATTATTGCACAGTATTCGCCTAAGTTTAATATATCTGGATCTTTTTATATTGTGCTAAATTGCTGTAATAAGTTGTAGCAGGGGTGGATAGCCTATACTGGTATATTTATTATTGATATAATGCTTGTACTGTAAATTTATCCATTTCCCTATGGCACCAGGGGGTGTCTTATTCTTCCAGCTGCTGGGGGTAGGAGTGTGATTTTTTCCAGTGCAAGGAGTATTGCACATTGCATTTGCACTTGTGCATCACTAAACACTTGCTATAGCCAGGAAAACATGCTCAGGCTAACTGCCAATGTGTTTCTGAGGCCAGGCCCTCATTCATCAGAGCCTGAAAATGTTGGCCTAATGGCTTCAATGCCCCAAATATGCAAATCGTGCGGTCTAACTGCATTTTTGACTATATAGCTAAAATACTTGTTCAATCAATGTGAAAGCACTGAAGCCAGAGGATCAGCATAGATGCCAGGCAGCTTTCACTTTCAGAAACTGATCAGAAATGGCAGCCCTCATATTGCTACCATTCATAAGGTTTTGGACAAATAGCCCAGACTAACCATGTTCTATTGACGGGAATGAAGCCTGGAGATGTGTGCCATTGATGGCAACTAAACCCAAGCCCTATGCACTGCAATGCCATAGTGTAAACCACTTAGCCAGCATACAGTCTGTGTTGCTGTTAGTTGGTTTTACCTTCAAAGTACCTTTTTTTCTAAACTCGCAGGACTCACTTTTTCATATCATTTTTATTAACCACTTCCATACACCTTCCTGCCCAGACCAATTTTCAGCGTTCTGCGCTGTTGCACTTTGAATGACAATTGCGCGGTCATGCTACACTGTACCCAAACAAAATTTTTATAATTTTTATCATTTTGTTCCCACAAATAGAGCTTTCTTTTGGTGGTATTTGATCACCTCTGCGATTTTTATTTTCTGCAAAAAAAAATAAAAAAAGACCGAAAATTTTGAAAAAAAATTTTTTTTTTGTTTCAGTTACAAATCTTTGTAAATAAGTAAGTTTTCTCCTGCACTGACGGGCACTGATGGGCACCGATGAGGCGGCACTGATGGGCACTGATGAGGTGGCACTGATGGGCACTGATAGGCGGCATGGATGGGCACTGATAGGCGGCACGGATGGGCACTGGTAGGCGGCACAGATGGGCACAGATAGGCGGCACAGATGGGCACAGATAGGCGGCACGGATGGGCACAGATAGGCGGCACGGATGGGCACAGATAGGCGGCACGGATGGGCACGGATATGCGGCATGGAGAGGCGACACGGATGGGCACTGATAGGTGGCAAGGATGGGCATGGATGGGCACTGATAGGTGGCATGGATGGGCACTGATAGGTGGCACTGTACTGTGGCACTGTTCTGTAATGTGTTGTACTAATGGATGCCAATCAGTGCCAAACAATAATGCCTGCCATTCAGTGGTGCCCATTGTGGGCACTGATTGGCATCCATTGTGGGCACTGATTGGCATCCATTAGCCATTTCTAATTGGCATCCCTGGTGGTCTAGGGTGGCATACCTTAAGATGGGCATCCCTGGTGGTCTGGTGGCATCCCTGGTGGTCCAGTGTGGGCATCCTCGGGGGGGCTGCGCTGATAATGGATCAGCACAAACCCCCCCTGTCAGAGGAGCAGCCGATCGGCTCTCCTCTACTCGCGTCTGACAGACGCGAGTGAGGAAAAGCCGATGACCGGATTTTCCGGTTTCATCGTTATCAGCCGTGATTGGACACGGCTGATCACGTGGTAAAGAGTCTCCGTCGGAGACTCTTTACCTAGATCGGTGTTGCGGGGTGTCAGACTGACATCCCGCAACAATGATCGCCGCGATGCGCGCCCCCGGGGGCGCGCAGCGGCTCAATATCCTGAAGACGTCATATGATGTCGTCAGGATATTGAAACCACTTTGCCGCCGTCAATTTGCTATAGGGCGGGCGGCAAGTGGTTAAAGTATTTGTAAACCAAATGTAGCATACAAACCTTTTTCTCGCCAGGCTCACTTGCGAGTCAAGGCACATCGTGCTATATGCCCATACCCTCCTGTTTGAAGGGGTTAAGCAGTGTTCACAAATTTTGGGTCTTTCAGCGAGTTACCCTCTTCCACTGGTTCTCTCCCCCAGAGTATGGGGTCAAGTCTCTATTTCTTCCCCCAAAGAAAACAGTGTCCAGAAGTACTTTAACTCCAACAGAGAGTTTATTTTCTATTTGCTGCGTAGTAGATAGAGACAGGTGGATGAAAGAAGGAATAGTGTGAAGAATAGATCCAGGCACAACCAGCAATCTCGTCGCCACTCGATCCCGAGTGGGTTTAGCTCACTCAGATAGTTCTCTCTCACAGTCCTAGCAGCCGGCATGGACCTCGAACAGTTCTGCCACCCTATCCCCTCCAGGGACGGGTACTAGAAATCCTCTAACCTCTGTAGACTTTAAGAACAGGACAATGCCAATGGGCACTCTACAGGTTAGCTTCCCCGAATAACGAATCCTTCCCTCTGACAGGTCACCAGGCCTCTCCCGAGACGGCAATCTTCCATTACTCATCTCCTCAATGGGACCGATCCTCCCCTGGCTTCCTTTCAGTCAGAGCGGGTACTCTCCCCCGGGCACCCTGGGACTCTTCTTTCGGGGGTAGGCCCTAGCTAAAGGTGCTAGGCCCACTAGTAGAGTTGCAGGCCCCAGGCTAAAGGTGCCTGGGCCTGGTCACACCCACACGTACCCCTGGCCATGAGGGCCACCGGAGGTGGGGTACGTGTCTCACTCCTACTCCTCCGACTCTGACGGGGACGAGGACACCCCGACCAATGGCATCTGCCCCTTAAGTACCCTCTCCCCGCATGCAGAGCAGGTTAACCACACCCACTGTACCGCTGCCGAGAGAGGACACCCCAAGGCGTAGTAATGCCACCCATGGCACAACCCTGACCTGATATGACAGCACCATCTACAGGCCGCAGGGAACCATACACCAGGCAGCATCACATAGTCAGAAGCAAATACCTAGCAATCAGAATGGTCTGAGCCTGGCTAATAGCTCAGACCAGCCCCTAAATTTAGGCACATAACACCCCTAAAAGCAAAGGGGCGCTACACAATAAACCTCTCCTATTTTATCCTTTAAGGATGTCTATAGGCTACAATTCCCTAAAGATATCTCACTTGTTACATTTGGAGGAAAACAGCAGGGTGTAATATGAGCGTCTTCACAGTGATTAGAAAGTGAGAATGGTATATTGTAATCCCCACGTGTTTGCCACAGGCTCTCCTTGGATTAACATAGTAGGTAGCAGACATGTCTATGCTTGCACATATGTTTCTCTCTGCAGTTTGGTTTAGCATCTGTTTGCCTGCCAAGAAAATGTTCTTAAATGATACAGAGTTTAGTGATCTTATTGTCTGACAAAATAAAAGTTGTTCAGATTTAGGAAGCATATGGTCATCTATGTATTATGAACACATCAAAGAAGCTGTTGACATGTTAAACATGTTTTGAACAGACAAACATTACCTTTTCATATTCAAAGAGTGCCTGCAGATAAGGGTGTTATACCAAAGGGAAGCTGATATTGCCCTCTTTAGCAGGAACTAATTCTTGTAAGTGTAAGTGATTCCCATCAGTCTACACTAATGCCACGTACACACGATCGGAAAATCCGACAAGAAAACCGTGGATTTTTTTCCAACGGAATGCTGGCTCAAACTTGTGTTGCATACACACGGTCACACTAAATTCCGACCGTCAAAAACGCGGTGACGTACAACACTACAACGAGCCGAGAAAAATGAAGTTCAATGATTCCGAGCATGCGTTGAATTGATTCAGAGCATGCGTATTTTTTTGCGCGTCAGAATTGCATACAGACGATCAGAATTTCCAAGCAGAACTTATCTTGTCGGAAAATTTGAGAACCAACTCTCAAATTTTTGTTGGCTGAAATTCCGACAGAAAAAGTCCGATGGAATTTCCGACCAAAAGCTCACATCAAACTTTTCTTGTCGGAATTTCTGATCGTGTGTATAACTCTGTGAAATTTTTGACCACTCCATGAAAAATTCCTTAATTTGCAAGATGTTTGTGGGTATCCCTGCAGGAATTTATCTGTATAAAAATCCCAACACAGCATTTTTAAACCACTTCCCGCCCATAGGCCGTCATATGACGTCCTGGACTTTGAGTGGGGATATCTGAATGATGCCTGCAGCTACAGGCATCATCCAGATATCATCTTTTTCAGCCAGCGATTCTGTGCACCGTAACAACAATCATAGCAGCAGTTCAGCCGCTTGATCGTTCTTACAGGCGGCGGGAGGGGACATTTCCCCCCTCTGGTGCTTCTCCCGGCTCGCCCCTGCGATCGGCAAGCCAGAGAACAAAAAGGCAGAGAGAGTTTATTTATTTTTTTATTATCTCAGCCTTTCCAAACTGGAGGAGAGAGGTGGGGTCTTATTGACTTCACATCTTTCCAAAAAAGGACCTGTCACGCACTATTCCTATTACAAGGGATGTTTACATTCCTTGTAATAGGAATAAAAGTGATCAATTTTTTTTTTTTTAAAGAGAAAGAGTAAAAAAATAAAAGTTAAATAAAATGCGTTCGCGCACAGAAGCGAATGCATACGTAAGTCACGCTCACATATGTAAACGATGATTAAATGACACATGTGAGGTCTCACTGCATGCATTAGAGCGAGAGCAATAATTCTAGCCCAAGAACTCCTCTGTAACTCTAAACAGGTAACCTGTAAAAATGTGTACAGTGTTGCCTATGAAGATTTTATAGTACCAAATTTTGACGCCATTCCACGAGTGTGCGCAATTTTAAAGTGTGATATGTTAGGTATCTATATACTCTACGTAACATCATCTTTTACATTATACAAAAAAATTGGGCTAACTTTACTGTTTTTTTTTTTTTATTCATGAAACTGTATTTTACCCCAAAAAAACACGTTTAAAAAATCACTGCGCAAAGACCGTCTGACATAAAAAGTTGCAACAACCACTATTTTATTCGCTAGGGTCTCTGCCAAAAAACATATATATTGTTTGGGGGTTCTGAGTAATTTTATAGAAACAAATGATGATTTTTACATGTAGGAGCGAAGTGCCAGAATTGGCCCGGATGGGAAGTGGTTAATGAGCTTCAAACCAGAGCTTTGCGTAGGCTGGTCTATAGCCTATAACCTTGCATTTCTTCTTTTTAAGCCATTTCATGGTGGATTGACTAGTATGTTTTAGATGATTATTGTGGGAAAATATACATTTTTGGTTCAATTTTAATCTTTGAAAGATAGAGTAATTTCTCATCAAGCACACATTGATATGATGCTAAATTCATGTTTTCTATGCCTACAAGCTGCTAAGGCACTGAAGAGTAACACCAAAACAAAACCTTTCCATCAACATGCTTCACAGTTGATATGAGGTTCTTCTGAAATGCTATCTTCGGTTTGTGCCAAATTTATCTACTGTTACTGTGGTCAAATAACCCCATCTTTGATTCATCAGTCCACAGTACGTTCCAGAAGGCCTGGTGTTTCCCTGTATGTTTATTGCCAGTCTGTAGCTGTAGTTCTGCTCTAATGTCCTTCTTGGACAGCAAAGATTTATTTTTTCCTTGGACACCCCCGATGCAGGTTAACTTGGTGCAATCTCTTTCTGATTGTTGATACTTTGACATCAAATGTTACCTGTTTATAATGGGATGGGTTCTTGGAAACTTCTTTTAGCATGAAACAGTCAGCTTTTTTTGCTAAATTTGTTGGGCCAGCCACTTTAGGGCCAATTAATACTGGTTTGAAATCTATGCCTCTTATAGATTATTTTCCTCCCTGTGGAATGATTGCTTTTAAATAATTTGTCTTTATAAATCACTTGCCAGAGTCACCAACATATAAAGTCTTTCTGAGTGCCTTAAAGTGCTTTTTTGATCCTTGTATGATAACACCACAGACATGAACAGTGAAGAGAACATCAGACCCTAGATAGCTGAGGTTTAAATAAGAAAGGTTTCACCTATATACTCTCTAAGGAGGTTCTAATCATTGGGACCTAAATTGGAACACTGAATTCTAAAAATGTTGGATTTGAAGTGACTGTAAATGTGGGTGTACTTACTTATTTGACATATTTGCAGTTTTATTATTTTAGAATAAGAGATTGAATGCACCAATTAAATTTTCTGTGTTATTTGTTCAAGTACATACCCTTTATCTGTATTCTTTGTTTGAATCATAATTTTTGTCTGTTCACAAATGTGGAAAAAGTCTAAAATTTCTTCCCGGTGTACTTACTTTTTCACATAACTTTAAACAACAGGGGACACCCAACGGCCCCTTTTCGGATGCCGGGCGCCTGAATTCCAGCGGCAGAGGTGTATTTTTGAAGCACCTGATTCGAGCCACAGGAGAAATACAGCCAAACAAGCTTTGGCTATACTTTTCCTTTAAAGACAGATTAAAGAAGGATGAAAACAACAGTGAGAACTGAAGTATTTTTGTATTTTCTCCTGTTCTTAATTTTTGTTTAAATTAATACAATTTTAGTTTTTGCACATATCAGTACTAGATCAGCTGTTTATTTCTTATATCTCATTAGCTTATTGTTTTGTCTGATGCAGTTTGCTGAAGGAAAAAAAATTAAAAAAAATTAAGAAAGAAAATACAGATTTGTTGATCATAGTAACTGATCAGGATTCTCTCTGTATAAATGATACAAGGAATCTGACTGGACAACAGTGTGCCTCCCTCTACAAACTTTTATTCATCACTTGTGCACCCCCCCCCAAGAGGACTGTCCCGCATCCCTGAAGATAACAGCACTGGACACCGGCCATCCTCATGGAATCACTATTTCTATTCGTATGTCATCAGCTTTTCTGAAACATTAGGAAATTGCCTGTCTACCAAAACAACATATATAATTAATTGTGACATATATAGAATACATACAAGCATACAATAATACATTATACATACAGTATATATTTAGTATATGGGGCAATTATGAATAATTTGTTCAGAGCAGTTTTACTGATGTTTTTAATTGTCTCATATATAATTAGAGCAATAGTTTTAAAGGATTTAATGGTACATTGTTTCTATTGATGAGAAGTCTTTGATACGTGTATGCTATCCTGTCGAGCCACCCTGTATACTTATTTTTGCGGTCTTCCTTGCCTAAACTTAAAAAATAACATGAAACAAATCTGTCTGTAGCCAGTGAAAGCAAACTGACAATTTACTTCTTGGCTTTTTACAATTTGTTTTTCTTTTACACATCAATAACACATTCTAACCCAGTTTTATAATGAATGCATGAACACAACATGCATTTAAAGTGATTTCTTTCATTTTTTTTTTTCTCCCTTTGAAACTATGTGGGCATGAAGATCTTGTTCCAGTTATTTTATGCTTTATTCACAGACCTTTAACAGCGAGAAAGCTTCCTTGGACTTAATGGCCAGTTTTTGTGAATGTGTAGATGACTGGAAGGTTTTTCTCTTATTATAACAAGAATAAATTCCTTTTGTCATGACTGTTGTTTTTGGCAGGAGCAATGAGTGTCCACTTGGTGAAAAAAATTTCAAATATGCAATGAAAATAAACAGAAGCTAGTGGCTATAAAATGTTATGTAAGTGCAACATAATTAGCTTATAAAACAGGTCTTTAACCACTTAAGGACCAGCCACTGTATATATACGTCAGCAGAAGGGCACCTGGAGGCACAATCACGTACCTGTACGTGGCCCTTTAACTGCTGACAACGCGCTCGTGACCCCCCTGCCTTCCCCGTGAGTCGGGTCGCAGGTCCCGCGGACTCGATCGCCGCAGGGATCCCCGCGATCGTCTCACGGAGGCATGGAGCGGAGAGATGCGTTTGTGTAAACACAACATCTTCTCGCTCCGCTACTGACACTGTTAGCGATCTCCGCTCTGTGTCATCAGAGCGGAGATCGGTGACGTGTCACTCGTAGCCACGCCCCCACACAGTAGTAATCACTCCCCTAGGCACACTTAACCCCTCCAGCGCCCCTAGTGGTTAACCCCTTCACTGCCAGTGTCATTTTCACAGTAAACAGTGCATTTTTATTGCACTGATCGCTGTGAAAATGACAATGGTCCCAAAAATGTGTCAAAAGTGTCCGATGTGTCCGCCATAATGTCGCAGTCACACAAAAAATCGCTGATCGCCGCCATTACTAGTAAAAAAAAAGAATTAATAAAAATGCCATAAAACGACCCCCTATTTTGTAAACGCTATAACTTTTGCGCAAACCAATCAATAAACGCCAATTGCGATTTTTTTTTATCAAAAATATGTAGAAGAATATGTATCGGCCTAAACTGAGGAAAAAAAAAAATTTTATATATTTTTTGGGGATATTTATTATAGCAAAATGTAAAAAATATTGCATTTTTTTTAAATTGTCGCTCTATTTTTGTTTATAGCGCAAAAAATAAAAACCGCAGAGGTGATCAAATACCACCAAAAGAAAGCTCTATTTGTGGGAAAAAAAGGACGTCAATTTTGTTTGGGAGCCACGTCGCACGACCGCGCAATTGTCAGTTAAAGCGACGCAGTGCCAAATTGTGAAAACACCTCTGGTCATTATGGTCTGTATTGGTCCGGTCCTTAAGTGGTTAAAGAAGTATTTTAGGCTTATGCGGCGTACACACGATCGTTTTTCATGCCATTTTTTAAACCGACGTTTTTCTCGTCGTTTTTTTTCATGTTTCCTCTCAAGCCTGTCTTGCGTACACACGATCATTTTAAAAAACGTTCAAGCAAAGCGCAGTGACGTACAACACGTACGACGGCACTATAAAGGGGAAGTTCCGTTCGGATGGTGCCACCCTTCATGTTAGTAAAGTTTGTTGAGCGACGATTCGCACTTTTCAGCCTCCTGCTTTTCAGTCCGTTACAGCGTGACGAATGTGCTATCTCCATTACAAATGCTAGTTTTACCAGAACGTGCGCTCCCGTCTCATACTTGATTCTGAGCATGCGTGTTTTTTTTCACCTCGTCAAAGCATACACACCATCGTTTTTCACGTCGTTAAAAAAATGACATGAAAAACGACGTGAAAAAATAGAGCATGTTCGAAATTTTTAATGGCCGTTTTTCACGTCGTTAAAAATGCTCTGGAGCATACACATGATCGGTTTTAATGCCCATTTTTTAAAATTGCTTTTTTTAACGGCATGAAAAACGATCGTGTGTATGGGGCATTAGTCTGTACAGGCACATTTTTGATTGTCCAACCTACAGTATTTTTTATATTTCAATCTTTTTATAAAAAATGTCAGGTAACAAACTAGCAAGGGAAAGATAACAGGCACTTGGACTTTGGGTACAAAGGCACATAACAGCCATATGAAAAAAAAAAAATATGTCTCGAGAGTAATTCCTCTAGGGGTGCACACCCGAGGATCAATAGACTGTCAAATGGTAAAATTGCATATAGGATCAAGTAGTAGTGAATCAAAGACATACAATACAAAAAAAGAGTTTCCACATTCAACAGCGTAGATGTACCAAGTGACCAAAAAATAAATTAAAAAAATGTACGTACAGATAATAAGGGAACAGATTGTTGCCAGGAGGAAAAAAAGAAAAAAGAGAAGTAGAGTGTCATTGAGGGAATTTTTGGAGCACACTATACCCTATCAAGATAGCGAATCCATGGCTGCCACATTTTATAGATTGAGTATTGGTTAGGATAGACGTCAAATTATCGTTGATCATTATCCAGTTCAGATTATACTTGACATATTCAAAGGATATTGTCGGTTGATTCCAACCTTTCTTCTATGGCAATTCTGGCTGCCAGAATCATGTAAGTTATCAATTTTCATATATATTGGAAGTTTTCCTGTCACATTTTTTAGAACAGGGCTATTTCAGTGGTCCAGGAGATCCGTTACCGTGCATACCAAGGTGAAGGTTCATATCCAAAATCTCATGAGTTTGGGGCATTGACACCATATATGGAACATAGTTCCTGATTGGCCACAATGCCTAAAACACAGAGGAGAGGCCTGCAGATATATCTTCTCCACTCTGACCGGAAACATATACACCGCAACAGTGTTTTATAATTAGACTCCACTAGAGCAGTGTTAAGAGATACTTTCATTAGATCATGCGCAATAATCTGCCATTCCTCAGTGTCAAAGATGGAGCCCAGGTCCTGTTCCCATTAGGTCATATAGGGAAGTTTGCATAATGGGCTCATGAAGAGCTCATAGAGGATAGATATATGATCTGGGCAGCACAGTGGTGTAGTAGATAGCACTTTCGCCTAGCAGTAAAAAGGGTTGCCGATTCAAATCCCAACCACTACCTGCCTGGAGTTTGCATGTTCTCCCTGTTCCTGCGTGTGTTTCCTCCGGGTATTCCGGTTTCCTCCCACACTCCAAAGACATGCTTGTAGGTTAATTGGATCCTGTCTAAATTGTCCCTACTATGTGTGTGTATGAATGTGAGTTAGGGACCTTAGAGGGTAAGCTCCTTGAGGGCAGGGACTGATGTGAATGTACAATGTATATGTAAAGCGCTGCATAAATTGACAGCGCTATATAAGTACCAGAAATAAATAAATAAAATGATCTTTGATGAGTATGGTAGCCTTGCAGGAATATTCAAATGTTGTAAGAGCTGCCAAGTCCTTAAGCTTTTTTAGTTTGGTCTTTATGAAAGACATGCTTTGATGATAAAGGAAAACTTCAGTGGGGAGCATGTGTAGGCTATTTTGAAAATAATCAAGAGAATAAAACTGAGTGCCTTGTAGGAAATCTCCTATTTGCAGTAGCCCTTTTTTTCTCTCCACCACTGTGGTTGCAGGCCTGGGGGAAACTCTGGGTTACTGAGTAGAGGAGCAAGAGGTGTATTAACCACTTGCCGTCCGGCTCACGCTGATATACGTCGGCAGAATGGCACTCCTGTGCAAACTGTCTTACCTGTACGTCAGTCCGTAAAAGCAGGATAGCGACCGCGCACGCCACCGTCGTGGGAGTGTGCCGTGGCACGCGATCACGGCAAGGAGAGGCAGAATGGGGAACCACCTATGTAAACAAGGCATTTCCCCGTTCTGCCTAGTGACATGACAGGGATCTACTGCTCCCAGTGATCGGGAGCAGTGATCTTTGTCATGTTTCAGTAAGCCCATCCCCCTTACAGTTAGAACATGCTGAGGGAACACACTTAACCCCTTGATCGCCCCCTAGTTTTAACCCCTTCCCTGCCAGTGTAATTTTTACATTAATCAGTGCGTTTTTATAGCACTGATCAATGTAATAATGTCACTGGTCCCCAAAAAGTGTAATTTTGGGTCAGATTTGTCCACCGCAATGTTGCAGTCCTGCTAAAGCATTACCAGTAAAAACAATAAAAGTAAATAAAAGTCCCTAAATCTATCACGTAGTTTGTAGACGCGATAACTTTTGCAAAAACCAATCAATATATGCCTATTGAGATTTTGTTTACCAAAAGTATGTAGAAGAATATATATCGGCCTAAACTGAAGAATACATTCGTTTTTTTTTCAAAATTTGCGCTCTTTTTTTGTTTATAGCGCAAAAAAGAAAAACCGCAGAGGTGATCAAATACCACCAAAAGAAAGCTCTATTTGTGAGAAAAAAAGGACGTCAATTTTGTTTGGGTACAGTGTCGCATGACCACGCAATTGTCAGTTAAAGCGATGCGATGCTCTGTCATTAAGGGGGTAAAACTTTCTGGGGCAGAAGTGGTTAAGAGAGTGTAGACTCTTGTTACAACCTACAGTATTTTAAGAATAATTGGTAAAAACAAAAACATTCAGTGGCAAAGAAACAGGGACTTAGATGGGGCACCAGACTGGACACAGAAGAGGATACTTCATTCTGTTCCTAAACTAATGTCTTCTCAATTCTGCAGCAGTCATTTATTAATTAAAGTAGTATTAAAACATTTTTTTTTCTTTTTATTCACTCTTTTCAATGAGATAAACATTCCACGGTACAATTCATAATAGTTTAAAGCGAACACTTATTTATTTTTAATCATCACAGCACCCTGGCCCCAGAACACTCTTCCAAACTTCCAAGTAGGCCAGTGTACACATCACAAGACACCAGTTGCTTGTACAGCAAATGCATGGTTCAAGCTGCTGTAAATCAAACTGCTGGAGTAGCTGGGAATGGTTTACCTCTGCAGAGTTCTCGTTCTATTGAATTGGTCGATGCACACAGCTACTAGTGATACACGGCTGCAGTGCTAGCCAGGAGATAAAAATTATCTATAAAAGCAGCACAATAAATATTCACAAGATCATTTACAGTACGATAGAAGTGTCCAATGCCCGTCAAACACTGTGAAAGTTCAAATGTGAACAACACAATCACCATACTATGACTGCAAGGGAAATACAATGCATAAAACATTACCTTGATTCTATAGCCAAATGTACAATTCAATAATAATTAATTTACCCATGCTTGCATTTAATTTTATATGCTTTGATAATCTTTAAAAAGGGTAACTCCACTTTCGTGGAAAACAAAATTAGCAAAAAATAAATAAAACATTTATAATAAAGCTTATAGAATTGTGGCAAGTCATATTGTAATTGAATGTTATAAAAAAATTACCCCTGCAGCACTGTCATTTTCTGTAAAATGAAATGCAGTATGGCAACCAGGAGGCGTTCTGTATGTAGCGACCTCACCCCTCTCAACCCTTCTCATTCTCGGCTTGTTGGTCTTGTCTAGGGGTTTAGTACTGTGGGGAGGGATGCGATACACCATGGCCCATGTCCTCCAGAGGGACTGGAGGTGAAAGCCAGAACTATTGGGTTTTGTGTGTGTGTCCCAGAGTCAAATTCTTTCTTCGAATTGACTCCCTTTGTTCCTAGTAACCAGAGTTCCACACACTGAAAAGGTCCAACTCGTATTTATTCTCTTCCAGCAATAAATAGTCATACAGCACAGACAGGTTGAGACCCATAGAACACTTCAGTATTTGTATGTCAAGGCACAATTCTTTAAGTAGAGCTAACCACTGTGGTGTCACCAATGGTTATGATGTATAGTCACTGCCACCGACTATATAGAACAAGAGCATGAATTACCTTCGCTATCACAGCCCTTGTCAGAGGGAAGACATCCATCCAAGAGAGTTACCAGAGGCCTCTCCGTCACCGGCAAATGCTGCGCCAGACTTTCCGGAGAAGTTCCGCTCACCGGGCTCCTCAATCTCAGACATGGGCACCCAAGGCATTAGGGCCCCCTCGGATTCCTCCACCCTCGCGGAACTCAATCGAAGGTACTGAGTCCCAGGCTTCCACATTAGTACCTCACCCCAGGCTAAAGGTGCCTGGGATGGACTCCATCTCCCGCTCCGGCCAGGTCAAGGGCACCTGGGCCCGGAACTCCGGAACGCCAGCACCCAGGCTGAAGGTGCCTGGGCGCGGCCGCGTCCTCCGACTCCGAACCCCAAGGTCAGGGCGTCCGCCCCTTTTATCTCTTCTCCCTTTGCGTCACAGCAGGTTCCCCGCCCCGCTGTACCAGCGCCAGGAAAGGACAAAAAGAGATGCAGTCTTGCGGTGAGTGTTCAGCTCCGGCCAAGGGCGACAGCGCCACCTGCAGGCCGCAGGGAACCCCACACCACCAGAGTCCTCAAAGAACCATAAAAGGGTCTCAGATTCCCTAAAAATCAGTGCATCTGGGTTACACTTCCACCCAGATGCTTTCCCTAAATTCACATACCCGCTACACGTACACTACGACGAGCCGAGAAAAATGAAAGTCAACGCTTCCGAGCATGCGTCGACTTGATTCTGAGCATGCGTCGACTTGATTCTGAGCATACGTGGTTTTTTCTCCGTCGGAGTTCCACACAGACGATCGGAATTTCCGTTCGGATTTTTTTCCATAGGAAAAAAATAAAACATGTTCTATTTCTAAACTCCTACGGAAAAGAGATTGATGGGGCCTACACACGGTCGGAATATCCGCTGAAAAAATTCCAACAGACTTTTTTCAGAGGAAATTCTGATCGTGTGTACAAGGCATGAGGCCTGGAATTCCACTAACATAGAGATAACCCTGTTACAAAATGCAGCTGAACATCAAATCTCTGCAGACATTCCATCAACTAAAAGTGTCCGGAATGAAAGACAGGAATAATATCAATTTCGTAGGAGTAAAACAGTCCATTGACTCTCTGAGGTGGAGCTCACATTCCATAGACTCCTAGGCCATTTGCTCATTTATGTTCTTTAAGGCTTAAAGCTATGGTTGTTAGAAAAGAAACATAAAAGAAAGATAAAAAAGGAAAGAGGCAAAGCAAAGTGTGCAAACCATCTGCTCCATAAGTCCACCACCACCACCACCAACATATCCTATATTACCAGTTATATATTTGATCCAGGGACCCCATGTTTTCTCAAACACTTTAATTTTGTAATTTAGGATAGCGGAAAGATTTTCATTGACCGGGAGCCAAGATAGCTGTGACTTCAATTTGTATTTTTTAAGGGGGAAAAAACATGGCTATGCATAATGCACACCTTGAATCTGGTGATTGTCTGCTAAAGCACATTGCACTGTATTATGGGACACAGCAGAGGCGTGTTACCTGTTCATCTATACACAGAAGTACTGAGTAATTTTCAGGGCTCCAGCTGAAAATCAGAGGGATGAGGGAGCACTACAGAATTATTACTGAGCCATCTAAAAAGCAAAACTGTTACTTGACATAATATGGTCATAGTAAAAGTTAATTCCTGATGATTTAGTCCCACATCAGGATCCATATCTATGTTTATGTAGCACTACCCCCGTAGGAGTTGCTGGTTATTATTTTGGGTCATTGCCGTCACCCCTACCTACAGTTTACCATGACAGAAACTTAGAGTCTATACTGGGCCTTGCGCCCACGGATGCATGCACAAGTCACTTAGTTCTTTTTCCAATGCTTTTTATTGAACAACTTGAGCAGTAGAGGGATGGAGGGTTAGGGGAAGGTTCAGATACCTGGTGCAGATCACTGAGGAACTTTCAGATCCCCGAGACAAGTACACTAAAGTCAACGGATCTTGCTCACCCGGATAGGTCTCTCTCACTGACCTAGCAGCCGGAATGATGCACGGACGAAAGTCTCTGCCACAGACTTGATGAGAACAATAATAGTTGAACAATCCTCTGCCACAGAATATTAATAGCAAACACAGCAACACAGTACCAAAGTTCCTTTAAGCCATCCGGCAGTACTGTGAGGCAGATTGGTTAGGGTGCATCCTCCAATTGAGTCACCGGGCTCCTCTTGGAATACCAGCCTTTCGCTCGGTCCTCTCCAAGACGAGTCCTCCCCCGGATCCTTCAATTGCTCGGCTTCTTCCCGCAGGACAGACAGCACAGGACCACCTCTGAACCAGTAGGCCCCAGACAGCTTCTGGGCCTACTTGCAGTCACGTAGCCTCGGGCCAGCAGGCCCCGAGGCAGTAGAGGAGTTGTCACATACCCAGGGCAGCCATCAGGAATTTTGGGGCCCCTTACATAGCTTCAGGCATGGGCCCCCTGGAGCCGAGGAGAACCGGGGGGGGGGGTGCTGCCGCCGCAAATTGTGAAGGGGGGGCTGCCACAAATTCAGAAGCGGGGGGGGGAGGCTGCCACGAATTGAAAAGCAGGGGGTTTGGGTGCTGACGAACACAAAAAAAGAACAAAAAAACAAAAAAAAGGGGGGTTGCCATCCAGGGCCCTAGGGACCTCTGGGCCCCTTACAAAAAAAAAAAAGGGAGGTTTCCATACGGGGCCCTGGGGACCTCCGGGCCTCTGGGGACCTCTGGGCCCCTTACAAAAAAAAAATAAAAAATAAAATAAAATAAATAAATAAAAAAAACGAATTAAATAAAAAAAATGAATAATAAAAAAATATATATAAAAAAAAATTAAAAGGGGGGGTTGACATTCGGGGCCCTGGGGAACTCCGGGCCCCTGGGGACCTCTGGGCCCCTTGCAAAAATTTTTTTTTTTAAAAAAACACAAAAGAAACCCCAGAAGAACAAAAAAAACAAAAAAAAAGGGGGGTTGCCATCCAGGGCCCTGGGGACCTCTGGGCCCCTTACAAAAAAAAAAAAAATTATAGAAAAAAAAATGTATAAAAAAAAAGGGAGGTTTCCATCCGGGGCCCTGGGGACTTCCGGGCCTCTGGGGACCTCTGGGCCCCTTAAATTTTTTTTAAAAAAATTAAATAAAATAAATAAATAAAAAAAATTAAATAAAAAAATTAATAATAACATTTTTTTATAAAAAATAAATAAAAAAAGGGAGGTTTCCATCCGGGGCCCTGGGGACCTCTGGGCCCCTTACAAAAAAAAAATAAATAAATAAATAATAATAAAAAAATGTAATAAAAAATGAATAATAAAAAAAATATATATAAATTTTTTTTTAAAAAAAGGGGGGTTGACATTCGGGGCCCTGGGGAACTCCGGGCCCCTTGGGACCTCTGGGCCCCTTGCAAAAAAAAGGGGGGCCATCCGGGCCCCTTACAGGTGTACTGCCTGTACCCCCCTGATGGTGGCCCTGCACATACCTATCATTGGGCTTCACTTAAGGCCCCACGCACACAGGGCGTTTTTGCAGCTGCTAACAGCAGCGTTATTTTTTTTACAGCTGCAAAACGCCCATCCATGTTATTCTATTGTGTCATGCACACATAGAGCTTTTATGAGCTCCAAATGGCATAGGCGTTTTCCAGTTGCAAAAAAAACCCAATTCCAGTGCGTTCTGGAGCTCCAGGTTTGAGCTGCAAAAACGCCCGACGCTATTAAACGCGCAAAAAACGCAGCGAAAACGCGCAAAACCGCAGCGATTTGCGTATTTGAGCTCTGGGATTTTATTTTTTATTTTTTTAAAAAGGTTAAAAAATGTTTACAAAACATGGACAGGCGTTTTTAAGCTGTAAAAAATGCGGCTGTAAAAACGCCCTGTGTGCATGGGGCCTAAGGAATCAGGAACAGAGTAAGGCCCCATGCACACGAGATGCCGGTGCAAACTCTGCTGAACACACGTTTTTAAGGCCCCATGCACACAGGGCGTTTTTACAGCCGCGTTTTTTCAGCTTAAAAACGGCTGTCCATGTTTTGTAAACATTTTTTGACCTTTTTAAAAAAAAAAAAAAAAAAAAATGCTGGAGCTCAAAAACGCAATCGCGGCGGTTTTGCGCATTTAATAGCGTCGGGCGTTTTTGCAGCTCGAACCTGGAGCTCCAGAACGCACTGGTATTGTTTTTTTTTTTTTTGCAGCTGGAAAACGCCTATGCCACTTGGAGCTCATAAAAGCTCTATGTGTGCATGACACAATAGAATAACATGGATGGGCGTTTTGCAGCTGTAAAAAAAAACGTCTAACGCTGCTGACAGCAGCTGCAAAAACGCCCTGTGTGCATGGGGCCTAAAGGCTAAAACCGGCGTTTAAAAACGCCCGTTTTGCCGCGATTTTAGCGGCGTTTTACCACGTTTGTGTCTATAGGCGTTTAGTTAAGAAACATCATAAGACCCTCCCTAAGCTCAAAAAACATTATTATTTAACCATTTCAGCCATTTTGGGAGACCAGCAGCTGAGAGAGCAGCAGCTGAGAGAGCAGCAGTGTACTTGTATTTAGCGTATCACTTGCCACATCATCTGCCACAAGCTGTGGATTGTCCACTTGCCACGTCACCTGATACGTCACCTTGCCACGTCACCTGCCACAAGTTGCGAATTGTCCACTTGCCACGTCACCTGCTACGTCACCTGCCACAAGTTGTGGAATGTTCACTTGCCACGTCACCTGGCCACGTCACCTGCCACAAGTTGTGCATTGTCCACTTGCCCCGTCACCTGGCCACCTCACCTGCCACAAAGTGTGGATTGTCCACTTGCCACGTCACCTGCCACGTCACCTGGCCACGTCACCTGCCACAATTTGTGGATTGTCCACCTGTCACGTCACCTGGCCACGTCACCTGGCCACGTCACCTGCCACAATTTGTGGATTGTCCACTTGCCACGTCACCTGGCCATGTCACCTGCCACAAGTTGTGGATTGTCCACTTGCCACGTCACCTGTCACATCACCTGCCACGTCACCTGGCCACGTCACCTGCCACATTTTGTGGATTGTCCACTTGCCACGTCACCTGCCACAAGTTGTGAATTGTCCACTTGCCACGTCACCTGCCACGTCACCTGGCCATGTCACCTGCCACAAGTTGTGGAATGTTCACTTGCCACGTCACCTGCCACAAGTTGTGCATTGTCCACTTTCCATGTCACCTGGCCACGTCACCTGCCACGTCACCTGCCACAAGTTGTGGATTGTCCACTTGCCACGTCACCTGCCACGTCACCTGGCCACGTCACCTGCCACAATTTGTGGATTGTTCACTTGCCACGTCACCTGCCACGTCACCTGGCGACGTCACCTGCCACAAGTTGTGGATTGTCCACTTGCCACGTCACCTGCCACATCACCTGCCACGTCACCTGGCCACGTCACCTGCCACATTTTGTGGCTTGTCCACCTGCCACATCACCTGGCCACGTCACCTGCCACAAGTTGTGGATTGTCCACTTGCCACGTCACCTGCCACATCACCTGGCCATGTCACCTGCCACAATTTGTGGATTGTCCACCTGCCACGTCACCTGGCCACGTCACCTGCCACAAGTTGTGGATTGTCCACTTGCCACGTCACCTGGCCACGTCACCTGCCACAATTTGTGGATTGTCCACCTGCCATGTCACCTGGCCACGTCACCTGGCCACGTCACCTGCCACAAGTTGTGGATTGTCCACTTGCCACGTCACCTGCCCCATCACCTGGCCACATCACCTGCCACAATTTGTGGATTGTCCACCTGCCACGTCACCTGCCACAAAGTGTGGATTGTCCACTTGCCACGTTACCTGCCATGTCACCTGGCCACGTCACCTGCCACAATTTGTGGATTGTCCACCTGTCACGTCACCTGGCCACGTCACCTGGCCACGTCACCTGCCACAATTTGTGGATTGTCCACTTGCCACGTCACCTGGCCACGTCACCTGCCACAAGTTGTGGATTGTCCACTTGCCACGTCACCTGCCACATCACCTGCCACGTCACCTGGCCACGTCACCTGCCACATTTTGTGGATTGTCCACTTGCCACGTCACCTGCCACATCACCTGGCCACGTCACCTGCCACAAGTTGTGAATTGTCCACTTGCCACGTCACCTGCCACGTCACCTGGCCATGTCACCTGCCACAAGTTGTGGAATGTTCACTTGCCACGTCACCTGCCACAAGTTGTGCATTGTCCACTTTCCATGTCACCTGGCCACGTCACCTGCCACGTCACCTGCCACAAGTTGTGGATTGTCCACTTGCCACGTCACCTGCCACGTCACCTGGCCACGTCACCTGCCACAATTTGTGGATTGTTCACTTGCCACGTCACCTGCCACGTCACCTGGCGACGTCACCTGCCACAAGTTGTGGATTGTCCACTTGCCACGTCACCTGCCACATCACCTGCCACGTCACCTGGCCACGTCACCTGCCACATTTTGTGGATTGTCCACCTGCCACATCACCTGGCCACGTCACCTGCCACAAGTTGTGGATTGTCCACTTGCCACGTCACCTGCCACATCACCTGGCCATGTCACCTGCCACAATTTGTGGATTGTCCACCTGCCACGTCACCTGGCCACGTCACCTGCCACAAGTTGTGGATTGTCCACTTGCCACGTCACCTGGCCACGTCACCTGCCACAATTTGTGGATTGTCCACCTGCCACGTCACCTGGCCACGTCACCTGGCCACGTCACCTGCCACAAGTTGTGGATTGTCCACTTGCCACGTCACCTGCCCCATCACCTGGCCACATCACCTGCCACAATTTCTGGATTGTCCACCTGCCACGTCACCTGCCACAAAGTGTGGATTGTCCACTTGCCACGTTACCTGCCACGTCACCTGGCCACGTCACCTGCCACAATTTGTGGATTGTCCACCTGTCACGTCACCTGGCCACGTCACCTGCCACAATTTGTGGATTGTCCACCTGGCCACGTCACCTGCCACGTCACCTGGCCACGTCACCTGGCCACGTCACCTGCCACAAGTTGTGGAATGTTCACTTGCCACGTCACCTGCCACAAGTTGTGCATTGTCCACTTGCCATGTCACCTGGCCACGTCACCTGCCACGTCACCTGCCACAAGTTGTGGATTGTCCACTTGCCACGTCACCTGCCACGTCACCTGGCCACGTCACCTGCCACAATTTGTGGATTGTCCACTTGCCACGTCACCTGCCACGTCACCTGGCGACGTCACCTGCCACAAGTTGTGGATTGTCCACTTGCCACGTCACCTGCCACATCACCTGCCACGTCACCTGGCCACCTCACCTGCCACATTTTGTGGATTGTCCACCTGCCACATCACCTGGCCACGTCACCTGCCACAAGTTGTGGATTGTCCACTTGCCACATCACCTGCCACGTCACCCGGCCACGTCACCTGCCACAATTTGTGGATTGTCCACCTGCCACGTCACCTGGCCACGTCACCTGGCCACGTCACCTGGCCACGTCACCTGCCACAAGTTGTGGATTGTCCACTTGCCACATCACCTGCCCCATCACCTGGCCACAATTTGTGGATTGTCCACCTGCCACGTCACCTGCCACAAGTTGTGGATTGTCCACTTGCCACGTCACCTGCCATGTCACCTGGCCATGTCACCTGGCCACGTTACCTGCCACAAGTTGTGGATTGTCCACTTGCCACATTACCTGCCAAGTCACATGGCCACGTCACCTGCCACAATTTGTGGATTTCCACCCGCCACGTCACCTGGCAACATCACCTGCCACAAGTTGTGGATTGTCCACTTGCCACGTTACCTGTCACAAGTTGTATATTGTCCACTTGCCACGTCACCTGCCACAAGTTGTGGATTGTGTACAGTGCAATGCAAGCAATTACAGTTTTTTTTTAATATATTTTTTTTAATGGTTTTTCATCATTTGCCATCTTTTTTGAGATTTCTAATGTAAAAAAATAGGTCACCTTTAAAAACGCTTATAAACGAAAACGCGGCAAAACGCCGGTACCGTGTTTTGCAGCGTTTTTTACACATTTTTTACCCATTTTTTTGCTTCTGGAAAAACAAGGTTAAACGCAACTGCCTAAAAACGGCAATAAACTAGACTGTGTGCATGGACACATAGGATAACATTGAATGTGTTCAGGAGCAGTTGAAAAAAGTGTCCAACTGCCTCTGAACACACGTTTAACAGCGTCTCGGGTGCATGGGGCCTAAGTGAAAATATATATATTTATTGAAGATAAAGACACGTGTAATCAAACAACAGCAAACCATAAACAAGAAATGAATACAAAGAGAACACAACAAACCCCAAAAACACCTAATCTAACTATCTAACTAATATATACAAGAAAAAGGGAACACACATACATAAACAAGACTGGGACAAGAGACAAGGGGAGCAAAAGGCCAGGTACTGGGAGCAGTCAGCAAGGGGGAGCTGGAAGCCGGTATCAGGGGACAGGTCTCAGGGACAGGATACAAGAAACAGAGTCCAGGACAAGGCAGAAAATGGATCAGGATCAGGTTCAGGCAAACAAATCAAGTTCAGGCAGGGACAAGGCTTACAGAAGGTATTCTGGAGCATTGAGCCTTGGTTAAGGGCGGGCTTATATAGTCCAGCAGACCCAGATCAGGTGTGTTTGATGGCTGGTTGAAAGTCTTGGTAGGGAGACACCCGCTGGTGGCCACCAGAACTACACCCACTGGTGCCGAACGCAACAGTGCCACCAGAAGGTGAGCCCAGTAATGACACCATTCCTGACAGTTCCTCCCCTTAAGGAGTGGCCTCCGGACGCTCCATTCAGCCCTTTGTTTGACAGTCTGAGTGGATGTGGAAACACCCTAAAAAGTTTCCATACTGAGTCTGCGGACTTCTTCGCACTTCCTAGGCCAGAGTGCTTTAGTTCACTGGGGGACATCCCACAAGAGTCTGAAAATAGGACACGCACCCCACCACCAGGGTCAGGAAGTTTAGATCCGGAAATGAAAATTAGCAGGGCAACGGGCAAGAACCCATCGGAGGCAGACCACGCAGGGGCAATACATTCAGGCTGGGTGACAAGCAGTATTGAAACAGCGGAAAAAAGGGCATCCATCAGGAAGACGTCAGCGGCCAGCTGGGCATCAGGAACAGGTTTAGCAGAGACCATATCATCAGGCTGGGCAGCGGCTCTGGGTCATCAGGCTGGGCAGCGGTAAAGGAACCACCAGGCAGGGTATCAGGAATGGGACCATCAGGAACTGGATTGTGAGGCTGGATACCAGGTACAGGATCACTAAGCAAGACAGTGGGCTCTGGGACATCAGACTGGGAAGCAGGCACGTCGAAATGGAAGGCAGGCACTGAGACATCAGACTGAAAAACAAGCACGTCAGACTGGAAAGCGGGCATGTCAGACTGGAAATCGGGCACCGGGACATTAGACTGGAAGGCAGGCACATCAGGCTGGAAGGCAGGCACCGGGACATCAGGCTGGAAGGCAGGCACCTCAGACTGGAAGGCAGGCACTGGGACATCAGGCTGGAAGGCAGGCACCTCAGACTGGAAGGCAGGCACCGGGACATCAGGCTGGAAGGCAGGCACCGGGACATCAGGCTGGAGGGCAGGCACCTCAGACTGGAAGGCAGGCATCGGGACATCAGGCTGGAAGGCAGGCACATCAGGCTGGAAGGCAGGCACCGGGACATCAGGCTGGAAGGCAGGCACCGGGACGTCAGGCTGGAAGGCAGGCACCGGGACGTCAGGCTGGAAGCCAGGCACCGGGACGTCAGGCTGGAAGCCAGGCACCGGGACGTCAGGCTGGAAGCCAGGCACCGGGACGTCAGGCTGGAAGCCAGGCACCGGGACATCAAGCTGGAAGCCAGGCACCGGGACATCAAGCTGGAAGCCAGGCACCGGGACATCAAGCTGGAAGCCAGGCACCGGGACATCAAGCTGGAAGCCAGGCACCGGGACATCAGACTGGAAGCCAGGCACCGGGACATCAGACTGGAAGCCAGGCACCGGGACATCAGACTGGAAGCCAGGCACCGAGACATCAGACTGGAAGCCAGGCACCGAGACATCAGACTGAACAGCGGGTACTGGAACAGCAGACTGAACAGCGGGCACTGGATCATCAGGCCGGAACACGGGCATAGGGACACCAGTCTGGAACACGGGCACAGAGACACCAGGCAGGCAGACTGGCACAGGAACTTCAGGCAGGCAGACTGGCACAGGAACTTCAGGCAGGCAGACTGGCACAGGAACTTCAGGCAGGCAGACTGGCACAGGAACTTCAAACCGGGCGGCAGGTACCGGAACACTAAACTGGGCAGCAGGCACAGGCGCTGGCACATCAGGCAGAACAGCAGGTGCTGGCACATCAGGCAGAACAGCAGGTGCATCAGACTGGATAGCAGGTACTGGAACTTCAGACCGGGCAGCAGATACTGGAACCTTAGACTGGGCAGCTGGCACATCAGGCAGAACAGCAGGGGCCGGCACAACAGGTGCATCGGACTGGATAGCGGGTACTGGAACTTCAAACCGGGCAGCAGGTACTGGAATTTCAGACTGGGCAACAGGCAGAGAGTTGGAAGGGTTAGGTGGGTCGTCCGGTTCAGGGTCAGCTGGCATGAGGACGGACCGAAGGAGGTTGGTTGGAAAGGAGTCAGGCTGGAGCAGCTCCGCTGGTACGGGAACAGGCTGAAGCAAGTTGGCTGGAGTGGAGGCAGATTGGGATAGTGGCAGGTTTGAATGGGTTAGAAAAAACTTCAGTTTTTTCTTTGGTTTTGCCACTGAGGATTTGTATATGGATATAGGAATGCAGGTAATGGATGTAGCTGGTAGAGGTGAAGAGCGGAGGGATGCTGAAACAGAGGGTGCATACTTTGAAGGGGGTTTTGGAGGAACTGATGGAGGCAGCCGAGAAGAAGCAGAAGGGTTAAAGGCAGGGTAAGTGCAGCAGGAGGAAACAGGGTACTGGTACTTCATTGTTAGCAGGGTGTATTGTTCAGCAAAAGTGGGACTTGGGGGTAAAGGAGAGGAAGACATCTATGTATGGCTCCAGAATTCTGTCAAGGGGATGCCATACACAGACATCCAATACAGGTGATCAGATCGTTGGGCTGCACTTAAGGAATCAGGAACATAGTAAGTGAAAATATATATATTTATTGAAGATAAAGACACACGTGTAATCAAACAACAGCAAACCATAAACAAGAAATGAATACAAAGAGAACACAACAAACCCCAAAAACACCTAATCTAACTATCTAACTAATATATACAAGTAAAGGGAACACACATACATGAACAAGGCAGGGACGAGAGACAAGGGGAGCAGAAGGCCAGGTACTGGGAGCAGTCAGCAAGGGGGAGCTGGAAGCCAGTATCAGGGGACAGGTCTCAGGGGCAGGATACAAGAAACAGAGTCCAGGACAAGGCAGGAAATGGATTAGGATCAGGTTAAGGCAAACGGATCAAGTTCAGGCAGGGACAAGGCTTACAGAAGGAATTCTGGAGCATTGAGCCTTGGTTAAGGGTGGGCTTATATAGTCCAGCAGACCCAGATCAGGTGTGTTTGATGGCTGGTTGAAAGTCTTGGTGGGGAGACACCCACTTGTGGCCACCAGAACTACACCCACTGGTGCTGAACGCAACAGTGCCACCAGCAGGTGAGCCCAGTAATGACACCATTCCTGACAGAAAGATGGCGTCTGCCCCTTAAGTATCCTCTCCCAGAATGCACAGTGGGGAGACCACTCCCACTGGGCTGCTTTTGGGGAAAAGGACATCCAATACACTTTAGCCTGTTGCCCTTCCATCACCGGCCTGTGGTGACAACGACGCCTATAGGCGACAGTGTAGAACTGCACGCAACACAGCCAATGCTGGAGCAGAGGCTAATTTATCCACAATTGAATCTGAACTATGTACAGAACAGATAACCCATTAAATTTACATGCAAGCGCCTGGTCAACAGAAGCAGGGCGCTACATTTATAATTATCTAAACTCTCCTCTGCATGAGTGGAGCTATCATTCATTACCTTAGATTAAACAGTAAATCAAAAACTGCTGACTATTTTCTATATTTTTAGAACTATAAAACTTTTTTATCCTTGGGAAAATGTTTTAGAGAAGTGGATCTACCCAGTGGTTTGTCAGGCAGATGTGGCCCCCAGCATAATTTTAGCAGGTGCTCAGTATTTGCCTTATACATACTGACTTAAAGGGAATTGATGATGCATTTTCACGAAGGACCCATTTTTAATTACCATTACCAATTAGCAAACGTGTAGCTGTTGCTTGAACAGATAACTTAAATGCAGCATGACGATATAATTTTTCCTGGACTCCTGTTTACTTTTGAAGAAAAAATGGAAGGAATACGTACAGAGCAATGATGTACAGTGGATTACTAAGAACTCAGATTAAGGTAAACTCAGTTATCTTTTTAGCACAGTGTCATGTTTACTTGATAGCATTATTAACTCACTGACTGCTTTCACCTACTTACTTTTTAAATGGGATTAGATGCTTTGGGTTGCCACCGGTGCCCTGTGAAGCATATCTGGCACCCAGTGCTGGTCAGTTTTATTTTTTTTACACCCCCCACCTGCCAAAAAAAAGATACGAGGAAGTAGCAGGATGCCGTGCCGAATTGTGGGTGTGGTTAAAGTGCATTAACAGTGGGAGGGGCTTAAAGGGACATCTTTAAATAAAACGCGAGCCTACTCTTCCTATACTCAGCACATACATTTCACGGTCCTTTTAACCATAAAATATGCTTTAAAAGGACAAATGTAATCAAAATGAATTTCCTGACATGTAGCACATCTGTTATACATTGAGCTCCCTCAATTGTTTTTCAGACAAATGTGGAAATTGATTACAGCCTTTGTTTGGTCAGATTAAAAAAAACTATTCTATATCGTGTAGAAGAAAAATAGCCTACCTGATGTGGCTCTATACTACAAAGCTCTGACATTGGTTCACAACGTGAATTGGCATCACAACGCAAATGATAAAATGCTAGAAAAAACCATGGCAGGGTAAAATCTGGCAGGTGCCCCATGGGTTCCAGCAATGCACCCTGGCCTAAAAATTGGACTTCCCCTATCACAAAAGCAACCTTAAAAACTTGGCACAGGTTAAATGGCAAAGGGGAGATAGTTCAACCGACTTCGCCCCTAGCTCCATTGGGTGGGTTCTCTTTAAACCTGCTAAAGATTACCATCAACCCCCCATTTTTGAAAAAAAGTAATTTCTTCTGCAGGTGCAAACCAAGGGAGCCCACCCAATGGGGCTACTATATACAAAGGTGAATGTTATAAATTTGCTCCCGGGGAAAATTGTAACTTTAGAAACTCTTGGACACCACACAGAGGCGTTCCCAATGGATTTTTGGAGATAGACAACTAACAGGCTGCAAGAAGGATGAATGGTTTAACCACTTTCAAATCTATGTGTGCTAGATTTTTCTTTTTTCTTTTTGATGTCACGTATGGACTAAAATTTAAATACATAAGTGAATGATTCAATCCGGATAGGATTGTATGATACACCTTTTGTATGAATTTGTTTTGTCAATATATGTCACTTTCTGAATAAGTCACTATATATAAATGTACATGTATACGGCAGCATGTTTTAACTTTCTATGTGTGCTAAAGACCTAGTTACGAGGCATCTCCTTTCACAAATGTATAAACTCGTACTCAGTACACAATCGGAACAGTTCCCATGCTTTGATAGGGAATGGGAGAGAGAACTGGACATTGAGCTCACACTGAACCAACCACAAATATTATATGCCTCTCTCATCAGTACCAAAACTCAAGAGTCACTGTATACATTTTTCTCTGGATGGCATAAAACTCACTTTTTTAGATTTTTCTGGGAACAAACTTGTGGTGTTAAAGCGGCTGTAGGCAAGGTTAATTTCTCCACACAATTTTCGGATTATGTCACCTTGTGGATCAAGAAAACCTCTCTCAAACCAGACATACTCCTCTACAATACCTCTTCCAAGATATAAAAATAGCCTGGATCCACATTTTTTTAATGCAGCAAAAAGCTTAATACTGAGATTCTTTACACAAGATAGATGTCAAACTCTATTAGATTCGAAAAAAGAGGTTGATAGCGTAATGGAAGAGGTGGATTTATACATCCAAAAACAAACAAGAGCAATTCTGACATACTGTATATGGGCAGGCTAGATGTACTATTCCTATGAGATTAAAGACTGATGCTATTAACTTTATCCACAATCACAATGTCTGACTTTCTCTAATAGCTGACTCACTTATTACTTGATACATTTTGTTGGGACAATCCACGGTACACCCTGATGTGGTAATTCAGTGTTCACTATCACTGTGTGATATTGGGTTCTTTATGAACATACTGACATCTGGCAACACTCTTAAAGGGGTTTTTTTGTTTCTTTTTTTTACTGTATTATTGTTCTCTATAATCAACAGACTCCAAGGACATTAATTTCATAAAAAGTATGCTGTTTATAAAATTTCTGAAAAATTGCATTACGAAATAAAATTACAGGGAATGTAAACCCTCCTGGATTTTTTTTTTCATTAATTGATCTTTATTTTATTTTCTTTACCATAACATTAACAATAACAAACATCAGACATATAAGCGATCATAACAAACATTAAACATATATAGTTAGATTTTAAGAGGTGGTTCTCCCTGTCTCAAAGAGAAAAAAAATAAAAAATTCCTTCCCTTTTCTTTTCTTTTCCCTTCCCTTCTCCTTCTTCCCCTTTACCTTCTCTTTCTTTCCCTCCACCCTTTTCACTTCCCTTTAAAATCTTATAAATTATGAAATCGTGATAAAATATTAGGAGAGATATTATTTCTCTCCTTCAGAAAAAATTCCCTATATCTCTTCTATGTGTTTATTGTGTTCTGTGTACATACCCTCCTTCCCTTCTCCTCCTCCCCTTTATTTTCCTCCTTTTCCCTTACCCCTTTCCTTTTTATGTCCTCCCCTCCTCTTACTATCCTCCCAAAAGGGAGGACAAGGGATGGGGGGTAGTTTGTTGTGACACAAAAAAAAAATGTGTTGTATAAAGGGGTTGCTGTCCCCTTCAACTAATGTGCTCATAAATCTTCCTTATTTCCTTAGTGTTTATTTATACTCCGTGTCTTTTAAAAAAAGAAAAAAAAAAAGGGGGGTGGAGAGACAGGGAGAAACCCCTCCCTCCATCATCACACCATCATCTATCTATACATTCTTTAAAAAGTTGCAGTCCATTATTCATCCCTCCCTCTTATTTTCTCCTGAATCGTACAAGATATTCTTTTTAGGTTTTAAGCAGAGTTACCTTTTCTCTATATTCCCTCTCCTCTCTCTTTCCTTCTCTAAATATTCTTTTCCCAATCTGCCCATATTTTTTTGAATTTCTCCTGTTGGTTTCTATTTTCGTGAACCCATCTTTCTGCTTCCATTATCCTATCTACTTCTCCTCTCCATTCTGCTAAGGTAGGGCATATGACTTGTTTCCAATATCTGGGTATCAACTTCTTGGCCGCATTTAGTAAGTGTGGTGTAATACTATTTTTATGTGGTTTTATAGACCTCATGGACCCATGGAATAAAAAGTACAGTGGTGTTAATTCCACAGGTTTCCCAGTCATCTTTTCTATCCATGGAGCTATTTATTCCCAGAATACTCTAAACTTTGGGCAGCTCCACTATATGTGGAGAAAAGTGCCTTTCTCTTTACAGCCCCTCCAGCATTCGTTATTTACGGTTGAATATATTTGTGCCATGCGTACGGGGGTCCGATACCATCTGGTCAAGAATTTATATTGCATCTCCTGGGTTGATGAGCTTATTGACGATGAATGAGTTACCTCCCATAAGTTTTTTATTTGTGCTGTAGTAAATGTATAATTTAATTATTTTTCCCATTCCTTAATAAAATATGGGTTTGCAACCTTTTCCCCGCTGAGTATCAACCTATACATTTGAGATAATAAATGGTCCGGTTTTGACATTTCCATACACATTTTTTCAAACGTAGTTAACGAATTTAGAGTTCTTACTTGGGGTTCTAGTTTTTGGAAGAAATCTTGCATTTGGTAATATCTCCACCCTGACATTGACGTCTTCACTTGAGTTGACGTCAATTCCTCTTGAGAGATTAATTTCCCTTGTGGTGCATATCTTAAACACATTGTGTTCCCCTTTGATTTCCATGGACCTAACGCTCCCTTTTCTTCCCCAGGGGGGAACCATGGATACCCTCCTAATGGGGACAGTGGTGATGTTCTTGGGGCATATTTGCCATTTTTATTAATTCTGTCCCATACTGCCAGGGTGTTCCTAGTAATAAGGATGTCCATTTGGACAATCCTCTCATCTTGGGTGGTATCCATGGTGCTCCTTTTATATCTCTGCCTGGCATATTTTTTTCCATCAAAACCCATGCTTTATTCTTTGAATCATGACACCAATTTAATATGCGTACCAAAGACATTGCTCTGTATATACATTGCAATGTCTGGTAGTCCCAGTCCTCCATCCTCCTTACTTCTTCGTAATATATCATACGCTATTCTCGCGTTTCCGTCCTTCCATATGAATGACAGGAACACTTTGCGTATTTTTTTGAAGAATGTCTGAGGGAGTGGTATAGGCACTGTATATAAAAGATAAATTAGTCTGGGTATTACGTTCATCTTAAGAGTGTTTATTTTGCCTGACCATGTTAATATATGTCCTTTCCATCTGTTTAGGTCCTCTATTATCTCTGCAACTAAAAAACTATAATTTCTTTCAAATACCAACCCTATATCTGCTGCAATATGGACTCCCAAATAAAATATAGATTCTTTATTCCAAATAAATGAATGGCTATTTTTTAATGTTGCTACTAATGATTTTGGCACATGGCTAGGTAGTATCACTGATTTTTTTGTATTTATTTTGAAATTTGATACATTTTTATAACTCGTCATTTCCTGCATCAGACTCTCTATAGATTTCTTTGGCTTTGAAAGATAAAACATTAAGTCATCAGCATATGCTGATACTTTATGCCGTCTAGGGCCAATTTCCACCCCCCTTATTCCGTCATTCTCCCTTTTTCTATATAATAGTGGTTCCAGAACAAGGGCGAATAGAATTGGCGATAGAGGGCAGCCTTGCCTTGTGCCGTTTCGTATTTCAAAACTTCCTGATAGGGTCCCGTTAACCTTAACCCTTGCTCTTGGTTCTGTATATAATGCTGACACCCATCCCATCATCCTCTCTCCCATTCCTATTTCTCTCGGCTCTTAATTGGATAGATTGAGAGCAGCGTAGCCATTGTCTCCTGCTGCTGTCAATCAAATCCAATGACACGGGCGCCAGGGGGCGGTGCCGAGTCCTACTGTCTGTGTCTATAGACACAGCAGCAGGACAGGAGAGCGCTTCTCCAATGGGTCACTCGGTGCAGGGAGAAGCCAAGAGTGCTGCGGAGGGACCCCAGAAGAGGAGGATCAGGGCCACTCTGTGCAAAACCAACTGCACAGAGGAGTTAAGTATAACATGTTTGTTATTTTAAAAGAAAAAAGGGAACCTTTTGTGTCCCTTTAAGTTTCTGAATTACTTGTAAAAAAAATTTCTCAGATTACATTACGGGACAAGGGATCAGACTCTAAAACCATGGATTATATATAGGTGTTTTCAGGTTATTGGACACTGACAAAGAGAGCTCTAAGGACAGCTCTAATATACAGTTGTAGGCAAAAGTTTAGGAACCTCTGACAAATTCCATGATTGTCATTTGTAAATATTTGGGTGTTTGGATCAGCAATTTCATTTTGATCTATCAAATAACTGAAGGACACAGTAATATTTCAGTAGTGAAATTAGGTTTATTGGATTAACAGAAAATGCGCAATATGCATCAAAACAAAATTAGACAAGTGCATAAATTTGGGCACCCCAACAGAAAAATCACATCAATATTTAGTAGAGCCTCCTTTAGCATAAATAACAGCCTCTAGACGCTTCCTATAGCCCGTAATGAGTGTCTGGATTCTGGACCATTCCTCCTTACAAAACATATCCAGTTCAGTTAGGTTTAATGGTTGCCGAGCATGGACAGCCCGCTTCAAATCACTCCACAGATGTTCAATGATATTCAGGTCTGGGGACTGGGATGGCCATTCCAGAACATTGTACTTGTTCCTCTGCATAAATGCCCGAGTAGATTTTGAGTAGTGTTTTGGGTCGTTGTCTTGTTGAAATATCCAGCCCCGGCGTAACTTCAACTTTGTGACTGATTCCTCAAAATTATTCTCAAGAATCTGCTGATATTGAGTGGAATCTATGCAACCCTCAACTTTAACCAGATTCCCAGTACCAGCACTGGCCACACAGCCCCACAGCATGATGGAACCTCCACCAAATTTTACTGTGGGTAGCAAGTGTTTTTCTTGGAATGCTGTGTTCTTTTGCCACCGTGCATAACGCCCCTTGTTATGACCAACTAACTCAATCTTTGTTTCTTCAGTCCACAGCACCTTATTCCAAAATGAAGCTGGCTTGTCTAAATGTGCGTTTGCATACCTCAAGCGACTCCGTTTGTGGCGTGTGTGCAGAAAAGGCTTCTTTCGCATCACTCTCCCATACAGCTTCTCCCTGTGCAAAGTGTGCTGAATTGTTGAAGGATGCACAGTGACACCATCTGCAGCAAGTTGATGTAGGTCTTTGGAGGTGGTCCGTGGGCCGTTTTTGACCATTCTCACCCTCCTTCGACTTTGCCTCTCCAATATTTTATGTGGCCTGCCACTTCTGGCCTTAACAAGAACTGTGCCTGTGGTCTTCCATTTCCTCACTATGTTCCTCACAGTGGACACTGACAGCTTATATCTCTGCGATAACCTTTTGTAGCCTTCCCCTAAACCATAATGTAGAACAATATTTGTTTTCAGGTCATTTGAGAGTTGCCCCCATGTTGCCACTCTTCAGAGGAGAGTCAAAGAGAACAACAACTTGCAATTGGCCACCTTAAATACCCTTTCTCATGATTGGATGTACCTGTCTATGAAGTTCAAGGCTTAATGAGCTCACCAAACCAATTGTGTGTTCCAATTAATCAGTGCTAAGTAGTTACAGATATTCAAATCAACAAAATGACAAGGGTGCCCAAATTTATGCACCTGTCTAATTTCGTTTTGATGCATATTGCACATTTTCTGTTAATCCAATAAACCTCATTTCACTACTGAAATATTACTGTGTCCTTCAGTTATTTGATAGATCAAAATGAAATTGCTGATCCAAGCACCCAAATATTTATAAATGACAATCATGGAAATTGTCAGGGGTTCCTAAACTTTTGCATACAACTGTAACACCTCCACTCTCAGAAAGCCTGAGTTTTCTTTAGCCAGCAATAAGGAGTGAATAATAAGCAACAGAGGGGAGAGACTTGTGCCTGTAATATACTCTAAAAAAAAAAAGTTTTTTACAGGTAAATAAAAAAAAACTATGTTCTTAATTGTACATTACAGGACACAGCATCAGAGACCTAGAGAATGGAACCTCAAAAAACAGTCTAACTGAGGGGTGAGTCTCATTTAACAACTGATCAAAAGAGGACTTTATAAAACTCAGACATCATCTTGAATTACCCTATACCTGAAACTGGCATCAGATGAGGCATGAACATTCACCTGGTAAAAAAAAATAAACAAATGTGTGAACAGAAGACAAGGTGCTGGCTTTTCACATCTTTTCAAATGTGCCTTTGCAGGGAAGAGTGGAACGCCTGGACGTTCTCGTCGTCGAGTTCGTGCTGTGCGTGCGCTTGGTGTTAGTCTGCTTGTTTTGGACCAAGACCAGTCCATGAATGGTGTGAGGAGGAGTTCATGGACTAAGAATTGGTTGCTCCAGCGGGACCACTTCTGCCATATGCCTCTGCTGCGGGAAATCGTCGAGAATAATCCTGAGGACTACAGGAATTTTCTGCGGATGTCTGACCCCGTTTTTCAGGAACTGTTGGCTTTGGTGTCCCCCTATATTACCAGGCAGGACACCGTTATGCGGGAAGCCATCAGTGCTGAGCAGAGGCTCATCGCCACGTTACGTTATCTGGCGACAGGGAGAAGTCTTCAGGACTTGAAGTTCACGACAGGCATCTCCCCCCAGGCTCTGAGCCTCATAATCCCAGACACCTGTTCTGCCATTATACAAGTCCTGCAGGAGGACTATATTAGGGTAAGTTTTCTCCATTAACATCACATTTTATGTATTTCATGTATGCTAATGTATTGTATTTCTTTCATCCTTCCCTAATTACCATGATTGTAATATGCTGAGAATGTCCCCTTTGTCCCCATGCATGCTGGAAGCTTTAGATTGCCCCTTTTTTCTCCTCCATGCATATTTCCCTTCACTAACCTTTCCAGCAGGGGCGCCTGTTGCAACAAATGTTTGGGGGTCCAACCCCAATTTAGGAAATAAACTTCCTCCTTTTTTGCTCTGGTGCCTATTAAACGCCCCCATTTGTTCCCTCCAATGGAGCCATTTTGTTCCCTCTAATGCAGGCATTTTGTCCCCTCCAATGCAGCCAGTTCCCCCCCCAGCCCTGCACTTACCTTCTTTTGGTCAGCGTCATCCTTCTTCTGTCCTTGATGTCTTCTCCTTCCCTTGATGTTGCATCAGCCAATCATGTTACCATTAAACAGACTTGGTGAACATGATTGGCAGAGCAGCCTGTCAGTGTTTACCCAAGGAATGCCCCCCCCCCTGCGTCCCCTATTTAACTTTTCTGAAGCCAATTACATCCCTCAGGCTGTAATGTGCAAGACAATTTTCCTTCCGGTTTCTGATATGCAATTTTAAGCCCATAAATACCGCAGTTCTTCATATGTCGGTCGCTTAACAGGGGGCCATCCACCTGAATAGTGGGCGGCATAGACAATACATAGGTTAATGCAAGGCATGAACCTATGTATTGTTCTGAGTGACGGGCACAGGAGAGAGGGGGCAGTGCTCCAGCGCCCACTCTGGACGCACCGCCACTGCAATGCTATCCTGTGGCCAAACACATCTACCCCCCCTCCCCATTATAATTTATTCATGGACCATCATAGGGGGTGATGAATATGATACATGAGCCTTCCATTATACTTATTTAAAACACCTTAATAAACGTAGACTTTGCTTGATGTTGGCCTCTAATGTATTTTCTTTGAATCTCCTTGTAATGTTTGATTTGTGTATTCTAATATTTTTTCATCTTGTTTGACTCCACAGCTTCCTTCCACGCCACAGGAATGGCAGACTGTGGCATCGGAGTTCGCCACGCGGTGGGACTTCCCCAACTGCGGTGGTGCTATAGACGGGAAGCACGTCCGCATCGTGCCGCCACCCCGTTCTGGGTCCTACTACTACAACTACAAGGGGTTTCATAGCATTGTGCTGATGGCGGTGGTGTCAGCACGGTATGAATTCCTCTATGCTGATGTAGGGAAGAATGGCCGGATGTCCGATGGGGGATCCTTCATCCAGACGGAGTTTGCCCTCCGTCTCCAGAGTGACGACCTTGCATTGCCACCGGTTGCAGGGAATGTTGAAGGACTCCCCTTTGTTTTTTTGGCTGATGAAGCCTTCGGGCTCGGACCGCATCTTATGAGGCCATTTCCTCAGAGGACCCTGACCCCAGAGAAGAGGGTGTTCAAGAGGTACTCGTTGAAAATGCCTTTGGCATAATGGCCAGCCGGTTCCGCCTTTTTATGACTTCAATACACTTGGCGGACTACAAAATAAACTATGTAGTATTATGCTGCTGTGTGCTACACAATTTTCTTTGCCGCAAATCAAATTCCTATATGGCCTCAGTTTTGCCTGAGGCTGGACTTTCCCCTGATAATCCCCTGCCAGGCCTGGAATCTGCCCGTGCTGGCTTGCCCCCCCAAAATGCCCGTGAGGTTCGGGACAAATACATGGACTATTTCACGGGTAGGGGGGCAATTCCTATGCCAGGCTATGGCTAAAGATTCCTGTCTAACGATCAAAATAAAAATCTTGTTTAAACTTCTAACTTTTGTGGGTTTCCTGTCTCCTAGTTTGTCTTAGTGCATTTGTAGTGCCAAGTGTATTTTCCTTAAGTAAATACCAACCATTTCACTATGTTAACCTTTAACCACTTAACGACCGCCCACTGTAAATATACGTCGGCAGAATGGCACCGACAGGCAGAATCACGTACATATACGTGATTGCCTTTGTATAGTTGGGGGGTCCGATCGGACCCCCCTTCTTTACAGTGGGTGGTCGTTTTACCTTCGGGAGTGATCCGGCAAGAGGGGACTGCCGTTCGATTCCGGCCCCCCCCCCTCTCGATCGCTCCCGGCGAATGAGAGAGCTTCCCCTGCCTGTGTACTGTTTACACAGGCAGGAGGAAGTGATGTCATCTCTCCTGCGGCGCTCACATATACCGAGCGCCGTACAGGAGAAGATGCAGGTTAGTGCACAAAACAGCACACTGACACCAGGACACATAGGCACATAAATCGCCCCCCCAGATCACCCCCCAAATCACCCCCCAGCCCCCAGTCACAGTGTCACTGATTGCAGTGACCATTTATTTAGTGATCACTGCAATCAGTGACATTTGTGACTGTAAAAGTGTCACTACATTTAGTTTTAGGTCCAGTGTAGCCCCCTAACCCCCCCCTAATAAAGATTTAACCCCCTGATCACCCCCCAGATAACCCTTTCACCCCCTAGCACCGCCGTCGCTAAGCGATCATTTTTCTGATCGATGTCTTAGCGTCGGTGATGCTGATCGGTAGCCAGTAATTTTTTTTAGGTTCGCCGCAGGTTTTTATAGCGTCGGGTACCCCCATATATTACCTAATAAAGGTTTAACCCCCTTGATCGCCCCCCAGGTAACCCTTTCACCCCCTATCAAGACTGTCACTAAGCGATAATTTTTCTGATCGCTGTCTTAGCGTCGGTGATGCAGATCGGTAGCCAGTAATTTTTTTTAGGTTCGCCGCAGGTTTTTATAGCGTCAGGTACCCCGATATATTACCTAATAAAGGTTTAACCCCCTTGATCGCCCCCCAGGTAACCCTTTCACCCCCTATCACCACTGTCGCTAAGCGATCATTTTTCTGATCGCTGTCTTAGCGTCGGTGATGCAGATCGGTAGCCAGTAATTATTTTTAGGTTCGCCGCAGGTTTTTATAGCGTCAGGTACCCCCATATATTATCTAATAAAGGTTTAACCCCCTGATCGCCCCCCAGGTAACCCTTTTACCCCCTATCACCACTGTCGCTAAGCGATCGTTTTTATGATCGTTGTCTTAGTGTCGGTGATGCCGATAGGTAGCCAGTAATTTTTTTTTAGGTTCGCCGTCAGATTTTTATATAGCGTCAGGTACCCCCATATATTACCTAATAAAGGTTTTAACCCCCTAATTGCCCCTAGTTAACCCTTTCACCAGTAATCACCATATAAGTGTTACGGGTGACGCTGGTTAGTTAGTTTGCTTTTTATAGTGTCAGGGCACCCGCCATATATAACCCAATAAAAGTTTAACCCCCTGATCGCCCGGCGGGTGATATCAATTAGGTTTTAGTGTCAGAGAGGGTCTGCGTCACACCCCAGGCAGCGTCAGGTTAGTGCCAGTAGCGCCAACACCCACGCGTTAAGCATACACCCCCCTTAGTGGTATAGTATCTGAACAGATCAATATCTGATCTGATCAGATCTATACTAGCGTCCCCAGCAGTTTAGGGTTCCCAAAAACGCAGTGTTAGCGGGATCAGCCCAGATACCTGCTAGCACCTGCATTTTGCCCCTCCGTCCAGCCCAGGCCACCCAAGTGCAGTATCGATCGATCACTGTCACTTGCAAAACACAACACACATAACTGCAGCGTTCGCAGAGACAGGCCTAATCCCTGCGACTCCAGTGCTGTAGGAGGTGATTTCACCACCACAGTTAAAAAAAAAAAAAGCAAATATGCCGAAGCATTGGGGCAGCAGGGGCGGAGGAGCGATTTTGCTCCCAATGCCGCGTACATACGGTCGAAATTCCGACGGAGGCTTGCCCGTGGAAAAGTCTGACCATGTGTACGCGGCATAACTTTTGCGGGAAGATGCCCCCATGCTTCGGCATATATAAATGGTGCATGTATGCCCATCATTAGAAGTGGGTGGATGAAGGGCGGTATTATAATGGTGGGCATACCCACCGATCAATCTTTTTTTTTCGTTCAGCCAACAGGCTGCATGAAAAAAAAAAGATTACAATACATGTCCAACAAGGACCAGCAACGTACTGGTATGTTGCTGGACTTTGAATGTTTATACCAGAATGATGCCTGTGGGTTTAGGTATCATCTTGGTATCATTCTTTTCAGCCAGCGGCCGGCTTTCATGTAAAAGCAATCCTAGTGGCTAATTAGCCTCTGGACTGCTTTTACAAGCAGTGGGAGGGAATGTCCCCCCCCGGATATAAAAAGCGCCATTGGGAAATTGGGAAAGCATTTTATCACACCGATCTTGGTGTGGTCAGATGCTTTGAGGGCAGAGGAAAGATCTAGGGTCCAATAGACCCCAGTTTTTTCAAAAAAGAGTACCTGTCATTACCTATTGCTATCATAGGGGATATTTACATTCCCTGAGATAACAATAAAAATGATAAAAAATAAATAAATATGGAAGCAACAGTTTAAAAATAAAATAAAAAAGCAAAATTAATAAAAAAAAAAAAAAAAAAAGCACCCCTGTCCTGCTCTTGCCCAATGGCGAACGCAAGCGTCGATCTGGCGTCATATGTAAACAGAAATTGCACCATGCATGTGAGGTATCACCGCGAAGGTCTGATCGAGGGCAGTAATTTTAGCAGTAGACCTCCTCTGTAAATCTAACGGCGTAACCTGTAAAGGCTTTTAAAGGCTTTTAAAAATGTATGTAGTTTGTCGCCAATGCGCGTTTGTGCGAAATTTTAAAGCTTGTCGTGTTTGGTATCTATGTACTCGGCCTAAGATCATCTTTTTTATTTCATCAAACATTTGGGCAATATAGTGTGTTTTAGTGCATTAAAATTAAAAAAAGTGTATTTTTTCCCCAAAAAATGCGTTTGAAAAATCGCTGCGCAAATAATGTGTAGAAAAAAAAATTGCAACACCCACCATTTTAATCTGTAGGGCCTTTGCTTTAAAAATATATATAATGTTTGGGGGTTCAACATAATTTTCTTGCAAAAAAAAAAAATGTTTTCATGTAAACAAAAAGTGTGAAAAAGGGCTTTGCCTTCAAGTGGTTAGAAGATTGGATGTAAACTTCTTAAATGTTGTGTATAAAATGCCAGAACAGTTCAAAACCCCCCCAAATGACCCCATTTTGGAAAGTAGACACCCCAAGCTATATACTGAGAGGCATGTCGAGTCCATGGAATATTTTATATGTTGACACAAGTTGCGGAAAAAAGACAATTTATTTTTTTATTTTTTATTTTTTGCACAAAGTTATCACTAAATGATATATTGCTCAAACATGTCATGGGCATATGTGGAATTACACCCCAAAATACATTCTGTTGCTTCTCCTGAGTACGGGAATACCACATGTGTGAGACTTTTTGGGAGCCTAGCCGCGTACGGGACCCCAAAAACCAATCACCGCCTTCAGGCTTTCTAAGGGTGTAAATTTTTGATTTCACTTCTCACTGCCTATCACAGTTTCGGAGGCCATGGAATGCCCAGATGGCACAAAACCCCCCCAAATGACCCCATTTTGGAAAGTAGACACCCCAAGCTATTTGCTGAGAGGTATGGTGAGTATTTTGCAGATCTCGCTTTTTGTCACAAAGTTTTGAAAATTAAAAAAAAAAAAAAAAACATTTTTTTCTTCATTTTCAAAAACAAATGAGAGCTGTAAAATACTCACCATGCATCTCAGCAAATAGCTTGGGGTGTCTACTTTCCAAAATGGTGTCATTTGGGGGGGTCTTGTGCTATATTGGCATTTTATGGCCTTCGAAACTGTGATAGGTAGTGAGGAGTGAAATCAAAAATTTGTGCCTAGAAATCCTGAAGGCGGTGCTTGGTTTTCGGGGTCCCGTACGCAGCTAGGCTCCCAAAAAGTCCCACACATGTGGTATCCCCGTACTCAGGAGAAGCAGCAAAATGTATTTTGGGGTGTAATTCCATATATAACCATGGCATGTGTGAGCAATATATGATTTAGTGACAACTTTTTGTAATTTTTTATTTTTTTTGTCATTATTCAATCACTTGGGACAAAAAAAAAATATTCAATGGGCTCAACAGGCCTCTCAGCAATTTCCTTGGGGTGTCTACTTTCTAAAATGCGGTCATTTGGGGTGGTTTTGTGCTATTTTGGCATTTTATGGCCTTCGAAACTGTGATAGGTAGTGAGGAGTGAAATCAAAAATTTGCGCCCTTAGAAATCCTGAAGGCGGTGCTTGGTTTTCGGGGGCCCGTACACGGCTAGGCTCCCAAAAAGTCCCACACATGTGGTATCCCCGTACTCAGGAGCAGCAGCAAAATGTATTTTGGGGTGCAATTCCACATATAACCATGGCATGTGTGAGCAATATATCATTTAGTGACAACTTTTTGTAATTTTTTTTTTTTTAGTCATTATTCAATCACTTGCGACAAAAAAAAAAAAATATTCAATGGGCTCAACATGCCTCTCAGCAATTTCCTTGGGGTGTCTACTTTCCAAAATTGGGTAATTTGGGGGGGTTTTGTACTGCCCTGCCATTTTAGCACCTCAAGAAATGAGATAGGCAGTCATAAATTAAAAGCTGTGTAAATTCCAGAAAATGTACCCTAGTTTGTAGACGCTATAACTTTTGCGCAAACCAATAAATATACGCTTATTGACATTTTTTTTACTAAAGACATGTGGCTGAATACATTTTGGCCTAAATGTATGGCTAAAATTGAGTTTATTCGATTTTGCTTATAACAAAAAGTAGAAAATATTTATTTTTTTTCAAAATTTTCGGTCTTTTTCCATTTATATCACAAAAAATAAAAATCGCAGAGGCAATCAAATACCATTAAAAGAAAGCTCTATTTGTGGGAAGAAAATGACGCAAATTTTGTTTCGGTACAACATTGCATGTCCGCACAATTTCCAGTTAAAGCAGCGCAGTGCAAAATTCTGAAAACAGCTCTGGTCCTTTAGCTACAAAATGGTCCGGGACTTAAGTGGTTAAAAATAACCAAATAAGGTTAGAGCGTATTAGAAAAAGAAGCTACACGTTGTTTGTGTTCAAATATTTTACTATGTGCAAATTCACACACCTTTTTTTTTTATTTTACATTTTTGGTTTGCCTGGCCACAAACCGGCAATTGTTTTCTTAGGAAAATACAAAAACAACATTTGCATTCCAAAAATTACAAAATTGGATACCTCGGAGCAATCTGAGACATTCACTTACATAAACTATATGTCTCTATGTGCCCGTCCTAATATGGGGTCCTGCCACCCCTTGCCCAGCCAAAAATTGAATATGCACACAATTGGGATTATTTTCCGATAGGGATTTTAGACTCCTGATCCCTATTGTCAACATGTGCTATCTGCCATCAGGGGTGATCAATGGACGTGTTTTGGGGGTGCAACCCCTTCCTCAGTTCACCTACTTTAGATACGAGGAAGGGGTTGCACCCCCAAAAGACGTACATGGATATCTCCTGATGGCAGATAGCACATGTTGACACAATGTGTGCAGATTCAATTTTTGGCTGGTTTGATTGTCAAAAAGTTTTTTTAAAGTGGAAGAACAAACATGAAAAAAAAGGGGGTTTGGATGCCTTATTGAATTCTCCCCAAAACATCAAGAATGTCTTTAAATGTTTGATCCATCACATGAATTCTTTCTTTAATTTTGTCCAGTTCCGTGCTACATTCCATCACTTGCTGGATGAGGCGGAGGGCACTGTCAGCAGAGAAAACTGTACTATCCTTCACCCCAACATTCACATCCCCTAAAAATAAAATAAAAAGGTATTATAACTCTGCAGGCCTACATCTCTTACCTGAAGCTGTGGTGACAGATACTGACCTGTTGTGGTGACCAGTTCCACAACGTCATCCACCTCTCCTTCCTGCACTTCTCCTTCCTCCACCTCACCTTCCTCCACATCTTTAGGTTGTTGGTCTTTTGGAGTTTGGGGTTGTTGTGAAGCTGTGGGGTTCCTGTGCTCCCTGGAGTGTCCTCCTCCCAGTCTTTTCTCCCCTATGAGAATCAAACAAAAGGTAGAGTTATCACACAGAAATTCTCTATGTAAAAAAAAAAACTGGCTAAATTGCTTGGAAGTGGGGTACAAGTGTGTGTTTGGGCGGAAGTTAAAGATGAATGCATTATTTCTGACCAAGAATATGTTTAGTATTCACCTTTGTCTGTCATTTTTTAGACATGTAGGCAACACAAAAATTCTCTGATGCACCTGTGTGGGACACCCAAAAAAGGCGGGTCTGGTGGCCCACACTATAGTGCTCCAAAGTACAGATGTGGAAGCAGCTGCTGAGTGTCCTCTCCTTTACACAGTTTACAGTTTGCATTTCATTCTCTTTACAAACACATCATCTAGCCTAAAAATTTGTGCCCCAAATTTAAAAAAAAATGGCAGATGTCTAATTAGTTTTGTGGCTGTAAAATAAGCCAAAACAGCGGATAGTGGCTGAACGAAGTGTCTGTAACGTAACGAACGATTACTGTGCCCAACCAAGTTCAAAATATTACATTTTGGAAGGGAGTCCAATAAGAAAAAAAAACAAAACCAGCAACAAGTCAGTTTAGAAAAGGATTAATAGCAGAAAAGTGAACATTTTACTTACTTTTTGCGAGCATTCTCTTAATGCTCCTTAACTGCTCTGGCTCCCTCAGTTTGAGGTCTGACCACCTCTTTCTGAGCTGCTCATTTGAGCGTTTCACCCCGAAATTCGTCTTCAGACTCTTCACGACTTTAGTGAGGATTTTGGCCTTCCTTCTATTTGGTTTGCTATACGGCCCATGCTTTGCGTCATAATCAGACTTGAGCAAGATGTCCACCATCTCCGCCATCTCCGCAAAAGACATATTAGATGCCTTGAATCTCCTCCTTGATCGTGACGTTTCCTCGGTGTCCGGGCTTGTCTCCTCCTCGTTAGTTGCGGAATTATCAGACACCTGCTGTAACTCCGCCATATCTGTCTGCGTGCCGAAAGAGAAGGGGCGGGGAAAAGATGTTAGTTAGAACGTCATGGGCGGGCGACGTGTGCGGAGCGACGTGTTCGTATTTTGACGCATGCGTGGTGTGTATATAGCAAACACACATGTGACTATAGTACGTTCGGTGTGCGGAGAGAGGAGTTCAAGTGACGGACGTGCGAACGAAGGTATGTGATTTTGAGACTGTGCCAAATTGTTGGCCTATACTGTTTGGAGAATGTTGTAGGATATATATGGTGACTACGATGTTAAGGAGGTTAGACTGTTTGCCTCACATTAGTTATATATTATTTATTTAACTTGCAGATACAATATGAATGTCTTTATTAGCGACAAAGAGTTCCTGGCGGAATTTATTGACCGGGTAAGGGAGCTGCCGGCTCTGTGGGAGACGAAAAACCCCATCCACAAAAAAAGAGGGGTGAGAAAAGCAGCGCTGGAGAAGCTGCTCCCATTTGTGCAGACCAAGGTGCCCACAGCCACAGCAAAACAAGTGGACACTAAAATTGGGAGCTTGAGAGGCACCTACAGGACTGAACGCTCTAAGGTCCTGGCTTCTCAGAGGTCAGGAGCAGCAGCAGGTGATGTGTATGTCCCGATTTTGTGGTACTACAGCAGGATGTCCTTCCTGGATGACCACATTGAGGCAAGGCCATCACTCTCCACTCTTCCCCCCAGACTTCCCTGCAGCCAACCCGAGCCTTCTCTGGAGCAAGAGGAGGCAGCCATCCTGGATGATCCTAATTTGGCCATCTGGAGCCAGGTATAGTATTAAATGAAAATGTCTTGGGATAAAATTAATGTTTGCCAAATATGTCAAGATGAGAAACATACAATATTTTGCCTTCCACAAGTGAAATCAAGATCTCGAGACATTAGTCTGCACTTAATTGGGTGCTAAATAGTCAATCTGATGTAGGTGTAAATTAGAAAAACTGATTTCTGGATTTACATTCTAATTGCTTCAAACATGTTTATAAAGTTTGATGCAAAGATTAAAGCAACATATTAAACTATGTCCCTTTTTCATACACAGGATGAAATCAGCCAGGAGGAGGGTCTGGAAACTGTCAGGCAGGAGGAGGAAGGGCCCAGTGGCAGCCAGGAGGAGGCAGGGCCCAGTGGCAGCCAGGAGGAGGCAGGGCCCAGTGGCAGCCAGGAGGAGGCAGGGCCCAGTGGCAGCCAGGAGGTGGCAGGGCCCAGTGGCAGCCAGGAGGTGGCAGGGCCCAGTGGCAGCTAGGAGGTGGCAGGGCAAAGGAGAAGCACCAGATCCCAGGTGCCTCCCATCCGGCTTCCCAAAAGAGGCAGGAGGGACAGGACCACCAGTGAGGCAGCAATGGCCCTTATTAAAGAGGCCCATGCCACCCTCAAAGAGCCCACATCCCCTGAAGAGGCCATTGCCGGCCTAGTGGAGGCAAAGTTCAAGGTGATGAGCATGGAGCAACGCCTCCTATGCGAGCCCCTGCTCATCACCTTGCTCAACAAGGGGGTGATGGGAAAAATTACCCCCAATACAGCTATTTGTGAGGTGGCACAACTGTCCCAACCTCAACCTCCTCCTCCACCTCCACATTCTTCTTCTGCCCCACCCCCTTCTCCTTCACCTCCACCTTGTTCTTCCGCCCCACCCCCTTCTCCGCCACCTCCTCCTCCTCCTGACAGGAGTACCCCTCCAGTGGCCCAGCCTCCAGCCAAACGAAGAAGGAACGTTGCAGGGAAGGTTGCCAGGAAGACGAGGAAGTGATGGCCTTGCTTCATTGTGGTCGGACAGAAGGCAGCCTGTTGTAGTACCACACACTTGGGACATATATATCACCTGCTGCTGTTCCTGACCTCTGGGAGGCCAGCATCAGATTGTGTTCTGAAATGTGGGCCTTCTCAAGCTCCCAATTTTAGTGTCCACACAGGGTTGCTGTGTGCTCTGGGGTCCCTGGGATGCACAAATGGCAGCAGCTTCTCCAGCGCTGCCTTCTCTTTATTTTATTTCAAACATGAATAAATGTTATTTTTCTTTAAGTTCATACTTGACTATGTGTATTTGTAAAAATGTAAAATCTAGCTTTGGAGTAAGCAGATATATTTGACTGACAAAAAAAGGGACAGATAACAACCCCCCAAAAAAATAACTAAATCGTGTTTCCCAAAAAAGTGTGTAAATTTAAATCATATATATTAAAAGATTCAATGGGAGATCACTACCAAAACATTGCGAAATTACAATTAACATCAGTTATAAAAATAACAAATTTTTAAATATTCCTAAAAACTTGCACGATATAATACACCTAAATCTTCTTAAGAGCAGCATGAAAAAGGTTAAAAAAAAATAGTCATAACTCTGTGTGAATATCAGCAGCAAAAGAAGTTCATTCGTTTGGATTAATGTCACATTCTAACGAAGATTTCAATGCACAACATTTAAACGATGCAAAACTTTTGAGCGTGACGAATGTGCTCTCTCCATTACGAAGGCTTGTTTTACCAGAAGATGCGCTCCCGTCTCATAGTTGCTTGTGAGCATGCGCGCTTTTGGAAGAGTCGTAAAAGCATACACACGAACCATTTTCTCGCCACAAAACAGGCCGACGAGAAACACGACGAGGAAATCTGGAATCCTGACGAGAAAATAGAGAGCAGGTTCTCTATTTTCTCGTCGAAATTCACGGCAATTTTCTCGTCGTAAAACCATACACACGAACGGTTTTCTCGACAAAAAAGCTCACGCGGCACTTTTCTTGCCGGTTTTGGACGAGAAACTCGGTCGTGTGTACGAGGCTTTACAGATACAGGACCTTCCTGGCTATGGGGGCACTTAGCGGAGGGGGGGGGGGATCCAGGAGCACTGGCAGGTGACCCGAAAAAAGGAGGACAGAGAAGGTAAGTATAACATGTTTGTTATTGACTCGATATGACAGTTTGTCAATGATTGTAACAAGCTTTACAGTATGTTTTGTTATAATTACAATACAACACTAAGCAGCATAAAGCTTGAATTGGACGTACACTTAAATGTCACCTTGTGTTATATTCTATACTAGAACAATAAATGAACAGTCATCAGGGCAAGGTTGGGTGTATACAACCTAAATGATAAATGAACACATTTAGTTACATCTATGACATAAGCATGGAGCATGCAGCATAATTGCTCTGTTACTAGACTCACACAGACAATAAAGGGAACCTGCCAGCTGATTTAACCACTTCCATACAGGGCACTTATACACCTTCCTGCCCAGACCAATTTTCAGCTTTCTGCGCTGTTGCACTTTGAATGACAATTGCGCGGTCATGCTACACTGTACCCAAACTAAATTTTTATCATGTTGTTCCCACAAATAGAGCTTTCTTTTGGTGGTATTTGATCACCTCTGCGATTTTTATTTTCTGCAAAAAAAAAATAAAAAAGACCGAAAATTTTGAAAAAAAAACGTTATTTTTTGTTTCAGTTACAAAACTTTGTAAATAAGTAAGTTTTCTCCTTCACTGATGGGCACTGATGGGGCTGCACTGACGGACACTGATGAGGCGGCACTGATGGACACCCATGAGGTGGCACTCATGGGCACCAATAGGCGGCACGGATGGGCCCTGTTAGGCGGCACGGATGGGCACTGATAGGCGGCACGGATGGGCACTGGTAGGCGGCATGGATGGGCACAGATAGGCGGCACGGATGGGCACAGATAGGCACGAATAGGCACTGATAGGCGGCACGGATAGGCATGGATGGGCACTGATAGGTGGCATTGATGGGCACTGATAGGTGGCACTGTACTGTAATGTGTTGTACTAATGAATGCCAATTAGTGCCAAACAATAATGCCTGCCAATCAGTGGTACTCATTGTGGGCACTGATTGGAATCCATTGTGGGCACTGATTGGCATCCATTAGGCATTTCTAATTGGCATCCCTGGTGGTCTAGGGTGGCATACCTTATGGTGGGCATCCCTGGTGGTCTGGTGGCATCCCTGGTGGTCCAGTGTGGGCATCCTCGGGGGGGGGGCTGCGCTGATAATCGATCAGCACAAACCCCCCTGTCAGAGGAGCAGCCGATCGGCTCTCCTCTACTCGCGTCTGACAGACGAGTAAGGAAAAGCCGATCACCGGCTTTTCCTGTTTACATCGTGATCAGCCGTGATTGGACACGGCTGATCACGTGGTAAAGAGTCTCCGTCGCAGATTCTTTACCTAGATCGGTGTTGCGGGGTGTCTGACTGACATCCCGCAACAACGATCGCCGTGATGCGCGCCCCCGACAGCTCAATATCCTTAAGACGTCATATGATGTCCAGTCAGGATATTGAAACCACTTTGCCGCCGTCATTTTGCAATAGGGCGGGCGGCAAGTGGTTAAACTTTTTTTTTTGTGTAAAGTCTGTATTTTATTATTAAATGGGACAAGAAAATTCCATATATACAGTACTATGTAAAAGTCTTAGGCAGGTGTAAAAAATCCTGTAAATTAAGAATGCTTTCAGAAATAGAAGTATTAATAGTTTATGTTTTGGAAACTTGGGTGCAAAAAAGATGGCAGTAGGTGCTCTGGACTGATGAGTCATAATGTGGAATATTTGGCTGTAGCAAAGGGTTTGCTTGTGAAGGGCCAGAAAGCGGTACAATAACGAGTGTCTGCAGGCAACAGTAAGGTATGGTGGAGGCTCCTTGCAAGTTTGGGGCTTCATTTCTACAAATTAGGTTGGAGATCTGGTCAGGATCAATGGTGTCCTCAATGCTGAGAAATACTGACAGATACGTAACAATCATGCCATACCATCAGGGAGTAGTGCTATTGGCCCCAAATTTATTCTGCAGCAGCACAACTACCCCAAACATACAGCCAATGTCATTAAGAACTAGCAGTGTAAAGAAGAACAAGGAGTCCTGGAACAAAGCACTGATCTTAACCACTTGACAACTGGGCACATAACCCCCTTCCTGCCCAGGCGAAATTTCAGGTTTCAGCTCCGTCACGCTTTGAATGACAATTGCGCGGTCGTGCGACGTGGCTCCCAAACAAAATTGACGTCCTTTTTTTCCCACAAATAGAGCTTTCTTTTGGTGGTCTATAAACAAAAATAGAGCGACAATTTTGAAAAAAACACAATATTTTTTAATTTTTGCTATAATTAATATCCCATTTTTTTAAAAAAAAAACTATTTTTTTCCTCAGTTTAGGCCGATACGTATTCTACATATTTTAGGTCAAAAAAAAAATCGCAATAAGCGTATAGTGATTGGTTTGCGCAAAAGTTATAGCGCCTACAAAATAGGGAATAGAATTATTTTTTTTTCATTATTTTTTTATTTATTTTTTTACTAGTAATGGCGTCGATCTGCGATTTTTTTTTTGCGACTGTGACATTACGGCGGACACATCGGACACTTTTGACACATTTTTGGGACCATTCACATTTATACAGCGAACAGTGCTAAAAATATGCACTGATTACTGTATAAATGTGACTGGCAGGGAAGGGGTTAACCACTAGGGGGCGATCAAGGGGTTAATATGTTCCCTGCTAGATGTTCTTACTGTGGGGGGAAGGGGACTGACTGGGGGAGGTGACTGATGGTTGTCCCTATGTACAAGGGACACACCATCCGTCTCCTCTCCCTGACAGGACGTGGATCTCTGTGTTTACACACAGAGATCCACGTCCCTGGCTCTGTGACAGCCGATCGCTCGTACCTGGCGGACATCGCGGCCGCCAGGCACGCGCATCGGCACTCGCCTGACACGGCGGGCACAGTTTTTCCCCGATGCGCGCCCGCGGTGACGCGCATCGCGGAAGTAAATAAGAGGACGTCCATAGACGTCCTATCAGCAATTGACGACCGCTTTGCGGACGTCTTTTCCTTATAGCCCGGGCGCAAAGTGGTTAACATCATCAAGTCTGTCTGGGATTACAGAAGGATTTGAGGCAGCCTACATCCACAGAAGATCTATGGTTAGTACTCCAAGATGTTTGGAACAACCTAACTGCCGAGTTCCTTTAAAAAAAAGTGTGCAAGTGTACCTAGAATAATTGATGCTGTTTGAAGGCAAAGGGTGGTCACATTAAATGTTTATTTGATTTGGATTTCTCTTCTGTTTATTTACTTTCCATGTTTTAATTGATACAAATAATCTATTAGCACTTCTATTTCTGAGAGCATTCGTAATTTTCACAATTTTTTCACACCTGACTAATACTTTTGCACTGCACTGTGTGTCCTAACATAGTTGAAGCAGCATCACAGGAATTACCGTATATACTCGAGTATAAGCCGAGATTTTCAGGCCTTTTTTTGGGGCTGAAAGTCCCCCCCTCGGCTTATACTCGAGTCATATAAATTTTTACATTGTAAATATTACCTGTAAAGAAGTTGCGGCTGCGGCGTCCATCGTTCGAATTCCGCGGCGTCCATTGTTCAAATTCCGCGGTCTCTTCCTGTTCCTTCCTTGATAGGCGAGTCTCAGCAGACACTCTCCGCCTATCACGAACGTTCTCTCATCCTCAGTTTTCCAGCAGACTTCTGTGATTGGCGGAATACCCAACACGGTGTCTGCTGGGAAAACTAAGGATGAGAGAATGATCGTGATAGGCGGAGAGTGTCTGCTGAGACTCGCCTATCAAGTAAGGAACAGGAAGAGACAGCGGAATTTTGAACGATGGACGCCGCGGAATTCGAACGATGGACGCCGCAGCCGCAACTTCTTTACAGGTAATAATTACAATGTAAAAATTTCTATTTACAGGGAACAGCGAGCTAGGGAACAGTGGGGCATCGGCTTATACTCGAGTCAGTAAGGTTTCCCAGTTTTTTTGGGCAACATTAGGTACCTCGGCTTATACTCGAGTCGGCTTATACTTGAGTATATACGGTAGTCCTGAAACAGGTACCACAATCACAACATATTTTATAATTCCAATAGAGTCTTGCACCTCTGTTCGGTAAGGACTAAGGTAGGGGCATTTTCCACACAGGAGCAAGAATGTACCCCGCTCACCAAAGCTCACTCAAAACTTTGCACAAACATTCAGGTATATCTGGGACAACTTAGCAGGGACCCTATACCACTGAGAGAGAAATTTATCGCAATGTTCTTGCATCTTAAAAAGGAATGGAGGTGGCATGAGTCAACTTGCAATCTTAAAGACCACCCCTTCTGAAATTGTCCCTCTCAACTTCTGCTCCCACTCTCAAACATAATATGGAATAGTCTGAGATGCTTTCCCTAGAAGCAACCTATAGGTGTCCGAGGGGGCAGAAGAGAAGGGTTATGATTATTACACAGCAACTCAAAGGGGGTAGGGTCTTTGCACAAACTAAATGTTTTCTCCAGGCTATGCTGAAAACTAAGCAGCTAGGTATATTTCAAAGAATCTAGGGAAGAAGAGCTCAATTCCTAATACAGTGAGTTCTAAAATATACAAAGAGTGACACATACTTGGAAAGGTCACCGAGATGCTTTAGGAGCCAGGGGGCATGTACCAGGATCCTGCCTGCAAGCATTTTCTTCAAAGGGATCAAGGACTTCTCACACCCCCATATTCCAGTTAATAATGTGAGCTGGGGCTTTAGCTTTATAGTATAAATGAAAATTGGGGAGGCCCAACCCCCCAGCATGTTTTGATGGCCAAAGTAATGAATAAGACAGTCTAAGTCCCCCCACCAAGCAAACTTAATAAACAGAGTGCAAATCCTAATCCTTACCATGAAAAGGACAACTTGGTTGCCCTCAGGACAAAGGTTACCATGGGGTAATTTACTAAAGGCAAATCCTATTTGCACTACAAGTGCACTTGGAAGTGCAGTCGCTGTAGATCTAAGGGGGACATGCAAGGAAAATAAAAAACAGCATTTTTGCTTGCACATGATTGGATGATAAAATCAGCAGAGCTTCCCCTAATTTCAGATCTTCCCCTCAAATCTAAAGGTGACAGCACTTCCAAGTGCACTTGCAGTGCAAAGTGGATTTGCCTTTAGTAAATCAACCCCCATGAGTACATTTCTGCTATTAGGATCCAGCATTAAAGGATAGGGAGGACCCTTTATTGCTGGATGCTAACAGCAGTTATTGACTTACACTAATGCTTACAGCTTCCTCTGGCAGCACTTCTGCTTTTGAGAGACAATGGAACTGTAATGTATAGAGAATTGATTTAAAAGCCAATATGAATGTCTGCAGCCAAACCTCTCCATTTGAATATAACCAAAGATTTCAAAGCTTACATAGGACAGTTCTTATAATATATACTACTGTTCAAAAGTTTTAGGAAGGTGTGAAAAAAATTAAGAATGCTTTCAGAAATAGAAGTGTTCATAGTTTATTTTTATCGCAATTTGCAATTTTTATTACCAAAACTATGTAGAAAAAGTAGTTGAAGCAACGCAGTGCTGTATTGCAAAAAATGACCTGGTCATTGAGCAGCCAATTCTTCCAGGGCTGAAGTGGTTAAACGAGCTTGAACACCTTATCTTGAAACCCAAGTCTGCTTCAAAATCTTTGCCTGGGAGAGACCTTGCTGACCTTACAGCTGTTTCAGTTAATGACTGTGTTCTACCTGCATATGAAATGAATGCTTATTTACTCCTGCTTGGTATAATTGGTTAATTATATACCTGACACTAATCCCACAAAATCCCTGACTTGTGCAAGTGTACAAAGTGTGCAAGTGTAAAGGCCCGTACACACGATCGGATTTTCCGACAACAAATGTGTGATGGCAGGGTTTTGTCGGAAAATCCGACCGTTTGTATGCTCCATCTGACAATTGTCGGATTTTCCGACAACAAATGTTTTATAGCATACTTTAAAACTGTCCGACAACAAATGTGTCTTGTCGGATTATCCGATTGTGTGTACACAAGTCCGTCGGAAAAAATCCAAAACATGCTCCGAACCAATGCTAACCATCACACAACATTAGCAGAAGTTGCCCAAAGGGTAGCGCTAAAGAGCAAAAACACGTAGTTTCATGTTTGTTGGCCGAAAAAGTTCTGCCGTCTGTATGCATACCAAGTTCATGGCCAATGGCCTTCGGACAAAATTCCACGGATTTGTCCGATGGAAATCCGATCGTGTGTACGAGGCTTAAGAATTGGTGCTGGTTTGAAGCCAAAGGATAGTCACACCAAATATTGATTTGACTCAATTTGTCTTCTGTTCGCTTACTTTGCATTTCATAAATTGATAAAAAAAAAACATTTCAAATATTTTTAAATATACTTTTGAAAGCATACTTACTGTACAGCATTTCTTCACACCCGTCTAAAACCTTTGCACAGTACTATACATAAATATTGTAGGGAATATATATAGTTATAGTAGAAAACAGTATATATACACTTTTGCAGCCAAACTGGGATAACACCTACTTTATATTTGTTACATCTTCACATTCACATGGCATAACTTAAAAAAACAATTGCTGCATATAATTTTACTTGCGCTTTTCTGAAAACTTCAAAACGAAAGTTTTCACCTGGTATGTAACTTCAGTCCCGGAAGATTTGGCTGCTCAATGACCAGGCCATTTTTTGCGATACGGCACTGCGTCAACTGACATTTGCGTGGTTTTGCGCCGCTGTACCCAAACAAAATTGACGTCCTTTTTCCCCACAAATAGAGCTTTCTTTTGATGGTATTTGATCACCTCTGCATTTTACATTTTTTGCGCTATAAACAAAAGAAGAGCGACAATTTTGAAAAAAAAACACAACATCTTTTACTTTTTGCTATAATAAATATCCCACATTTAAAAAATAAAAATAAAAAAAAATAGGATTTTTGTACTCACCGTAAAATCCTTTTCTCTGACATCCATGGACTGACACGGCGTCTCTTATTCACTGTACATGTGGGTTATGTCCCTGCTTGCAGGAGAAGACCTAGGCAGAATGTGAGATGTTATACATACATTCTAAAAGCCAGAGTTGAACAGCCCCGCCCAGGGGGGCGGTCCCTCCGGACATAACCCACCCCCTGCAGTCAGCAGACCTCAGTTCGTAACAAAGCAGTACAAACTTTAAAAGGAAGGGTGGGTGCCGTGTCAGTCCATGGATGTCAGAGAAAAGGATTTTACGGTGAGTACAAAAATCCTATTTTCTCTTATCATCCATGGACTGACACGGCGTCTCTTATTCACTGTACACGTGGAATGTCCCAAAGCAGTGTCAAGAGGGATGGGAGCAGTATAAATGGAAAAACCAAAAAACTTCACCCCAAACAAGGCAGAGCTCCTCAATGGAGGAGTTGCAACTCTAAACAGTGGCCTGCAACACCTTGCGGCCGAAGGAAGCATCCGAAGATGCAGCCACATTAACCTTATAACACTTAGAAAAGGTATGAACAGGTCGTCGCCTTGCACACTTGTGCAACCGACGCTTGATATCGGAAAGCCGAGGAAGCACCAATTGCCCTGGTGGAATGCGCCGTGCCCGGAAAGGGAGGCGCCCGCCCCTTGAGAGCATAGGCTTGAATGGCGGTTTTGTCTGATCCACCTAGAAATGGTGGCAGACGAAGCCGCTTGGCCCTGTTTCAGACCAGAGGCAGTGACAAACAGTGAGTCAGACTTCCGAATAGAAGCAGTAGCAGACAGGTACACCCGCAAGGCTCGTACCACGTCCAATGTGTGAAGCCCAAACTCTCTGGGATGCGATGGGTGAGGACACAAGGACGGGAGGACAATGTCCTCATTTAGGTGAAAGGCCGAGACCACCTTTGGCAAAAAAGAAGGTCGCGGACGCAACACTGCCTTGTCCTTATGGATGACCCAATATGGCGACTTGCAGGACAAGGCCGCCAACTCATCTAACAGAAGTAATTGCCACTAAAATGGCCACTTTCTGAAACAAAGTCAAGAGGGGAAAAAACCTGATATTCTCAAAAGGAGGTTCCTGGAGAACCAAGAGTACCAATACAGATCCCATGGGGGGAGAGGAGGCTTGACAGGAGGGAGCACATGGCGAACCCCCTGCACAAAGGTGCTAACCAAGGAATGACCCGCTATTGGTCGCTGAAAGAAGACAGCCAAGGCCGAAATCTGACCCTTAATGGTACTCAAAGCGAGCTTTTGGGCCACTCCATGCTGCAGGAAACACAGGATTCTAGGGACGGAATACGTCCGAGGACATCAGTCCAGCTCTTCGCACATGGCGATGTAAGCTTTTCAGGTACGGTGATAGATCATCTTGGAGGAAGACTGCCGTGCCCTTAATATGGTCGAAATGACCAAGTCCGAGAGACCTCGGTCTCTCAACACCTGGCTTTCAACAGCCATGCTGTTAAAGCCAGACTGTAAAGCAGGATGAAATATAGGACCTTGAGACAGAAGGTCCTCCCTTATTGGCAACCGCCAGGAAACGTCCGCGACGAGACGTACCAGATCAGCGTACCAGTGACGCCGAGGCCAATCCGGAGCAATGAGGATCACCGGAATTCCCTCGGTCGCCACCCTGCGCAGCAGGCGAGGGAGCAACTGCAGCGGAGGATAGACATATATCAGGTGATAATGACCCCATGGGGCCACTAACGCATCCAAGGCATCCGCCAAGGATCCCTGGATCTGGGCACAAACCTCGACACCTTGCGATTGAGTCGAGAGGCCATCAGGTCCACATCCGGCGTGCCCCACCGTCGGCAAAGGAGTAGAAATACCTCCGGGTGCAAGGACCACTCTCCCTGGTCCAGCGTCTGGCGACTCAAACATTCCGCCTGCCATTGTCTATGCCCGAAATGTAAACGGCCGACAGAGCCGGCACGCTTCCTTTAGCCCACTTCAGGGTACGGGCGACCTCGGACATCTACACATAATCTTTGCCCACCAGTGCTGCAAATCTGTGCCCACCAGTGCTGTCAATCAGTGCCCATCAGTTTCGCCTATCAGTGCAACCTATTAGTTCCCACCCGTTGCATTCTTATCAGTGCACATCAGTGAAAGAGAAAAATGACCTGTTTGCAAAATGTTATAACAAACTACTGCCTCGTACACACGCCCGGTTTTCCCGGCAGGAAAACTGCCATGAGAGCTTTTGGCCGGGAATCCCGGCCGTGTGTATGCTCCCGACAGGAAAACTGCGGGAAAAAAAGAAAACATGTTCTCTTTTTTCCCGCCGGGATTCCCAGCGGTCTTTTTCCCGGCAGTTTTCCTATGGGAAAAACTGCGATGGAGCATACACACGGCAAGGATTCCCTGCCAAAGCTCTCACCGCAGTTTTCCCGACGGGAAAACCTCTCGTGTGTACAGGGGGAAAGTTACCGAGCAGGTTCTCGGTTTTCCCCTCGGTATTCCCGGTGGACTTTTTACCGCCAGGAATCCCGTACGTGTGTACGAGGCATCAGAAAATGTTTTTTGTTTTTCCAAATTTTTGGTCTTTTTTTCATTTAGCAAAAAAAGAAAAAAAAAAAAAAACAGTGGTGAATAAATACCACAAGAATACCAAAAGAACGCTCTATTTGTGTGAGAAAAAAAAATGATAAAAATTTTGTTTGAGTACAGCGTTGCATGACCGTGCAATTGTAATTCCAAGTACAACAGCGCTGAAAGCTAAAAACTGATCTGGGCAGGAAGGTGCCTAGTAGGCAAGTGTTTAAGAATATAACTACTACCCAGGTACTCATAGTGATAAAGAATTGTACCATACTGCAGTAGTATGTCCTCTCTTACAGATGGCAGAATCCTATTAAGGACTGGTACTGGCAGAAATAATATCTAGTGTAGGAAAAACAAGTATTCAACTTACTGTACAATTACTGTACTGGGTAATTACACCAGACATTTTTTTGTAAAATCTGCAGAAAAGGGACCATCACAGCCATTTTTTAAATGTCTGATATGTGAGCAGTTCATCCTAAACATTGAATAAGAATTTAAATAGGTACAACACCTGCTGCAATCTCTCATCTGCCACCATTTCAACCCCCAAATTATGAAACTTTTTCCCCAAAATTTCAGCTTCCCTTGACATTTTTTTTTACTTATCATATCCAAGGACGCTTGGGGGTGGGATGGAAAAAGCCTTCTTCTGACACGGACACTGCTATGTTCTTAATCACAACACCTGGGGAGGAGATAAAAATGGACAGCGCTGGCTGGCACTCAGGAGGAAGACTCTCAGCAGTTTCAACGCTTTCTTCTCTGCCTGCGAGATGATGCAGTGCTCAAAAGTGTGACAATGTTGCATTATTATCACTGCATACTGTAACATATAGAAGAGGCAAACCACCTCCCCGAGCAGAGAGCTGCTGCCTGTCAATCAGAAGCTCTCCTGCTCTGCACCTCCACGCTCACTGGAGCGCTGAGCTGTGGAGGGCGGGGAGCACCCGCCTCAGCGGCTCGCTGAGAGGCTGAAACGCCTATCAGTCCAGGCACCTGGCGGATCCAGACTTTCATAGTCGGGATGACGCAGTGCCTGGACTGATCTAGACGACGTCAGTAGAGAGTGGACTTCAGACCGGTCTCTGCTGAAAATGGGTCACAGGTGTGCAAAACAAATTGCACTCCTGTGACCCATAGAAGCCCAGCCGAATGAGCTCAAGCTGGACTTCTCCTTTAAAATTATGCAGTTTTCCTTATGGTATTATGATGCATCACTGGTAAATTTCAATAGGAAAAAATCAATAGGAAGAAAAAGCTCTCAGTGTAGTAATTTTGTTTATTGAAATAAAAAGAATAAAATTGAACGTACACACTAAAATACATGTATCCGCTTGAAAAGGCAAAAGGTGCTAGACTGACAAGGGTCACAAACACCTTCCGGACCACCGCAGCTTTGCGCACGATCCACGGACATGTGAACATTGCGTCGCTGAGGATCAGTGTGGAGGAACACTGGACTTGGTCACTTCTGTGCTGCGTTTGTCCACTGAGCCAAAGAACAGAACGACACTGACTGGAGAGCGCACTTCTTGGGCTCCTGGTGGGGAGTTTTTTTAGATGCAGTTTGCTGTTACCTGGGATGATAATTCCATGCTACAAACCAGGAAGCCTTCATATGTTTTTATTTCTGGTGAGTGTATACTGTGGCGGAGGCTCACTTGTATTGGATCTTCCCATAACACCTGGTGGAGTTTGGCTATTGTTGTTCTGCTTGTGATTTTATATCTCTGGTGAGTGCATAACAGATCAGAGTTCAAGCACTTTGTGGACACTCCTATACTGTATTTATTTTTGTATTCACTATATTACTATTTTTCCTTGTCAAAATATTTTATTAAGGCATACAGAGGGTATCATACATACAATCTTGATTATGCTTATATTAACAAGCGTAATAATTCCTTTATTTTCCAAAAGCTAGATTTTTGTTAATTTTGAAGGAGGTTGCTTAACAAACTAAACATGCAATGTATCAATATTTTAGTTCCTTTAAGAGGTTTGCAAGTAGTATATGTTTCCTTAAAACATTCTTATTGTCAATAAATTCATAACGCCTAGAAGATTTAAGTTATGATGGAGATATGGAATATAAATTCAAACAATGTTCTTATGTATACCCGATGCAATATTTATAAAAAGGAAGGAAAATGAGACGAATATATACATAATAAAGAAAAAATAGTGGTGAAAGAAAGATAGAAGAGGAGAGGAGAGGAGAGTAGAGTAGTGTAAAAGTCCGTGGGGTTAGACCCAGAGCCGCCGCCGCTACCACAGGCAATTCATTTAATTCCTTTGTATCAGTTACCATGGTAAGAGAACTTTGGTGTCAAAGGTTGATGGACTAATGTAATTTATCCAGGGTTGCCACAATTTTTCAAATTTGGGGATCGTGTCCATATCTATCGCAGTCATTTTAGCATATGTCATCGCACTATTCATTCTGGTCTTTGATTCGTGTATATTTAATTGGGTTGATTTCCATGCTTTTGCTAATGTTTGTTTAGCTGTTGTAAAAAGTTGTACTAATAATTTAAATTGCATATGTGTTATGCTTTCTGGTTTCAGGTTAAGTAGAGCTAATCCCGGGTCAAATGGGATTGTCTTATTAAGCATTTCAGATGCCATTTTAAAGAGTTCTTTCCAGAATTTTTGTGCTGTTGGACACGACCACCAAACATGAAACTGTGTCCCTGTCTCTGTACATCCCCGAAAACATTGTGCTGAATAATTTGGAACATATTTCGCTATTCTTGCAGGCACAAGGTACCATCTAGTTAGTAGTTTATAATTAGCCTCAACCGCTAATATATTAGGGGAGGCCGATTTAGTTGTTATCCATATTTGATTCCATTCTGAGTTTTCTAATTCTCTTTGTAAGTCTCCTTCCCATTTTCGAGCGTATTGTGGTTTGCCCCCATCTTCTTGTGACAGTAATTGAGAATATAAGGCAGATATAGCACCCTTTGTGTGTGGGTCTTTCTTACATATTGTTTCAAATTTAGTCATTTGGGATGTTTGAGTAGAAGAATTTAAAAATGGTGTGAAGAAGTTTTTTATTTAAAGATATCTGAATAGTTCTGATTGTGGTAGGCCGTAAGTTTTACATAGGGTCGGAAATGGGATAAACAATGATATTGACACAAAATTATACATATAAAGAATGTCTCTAGATGTCCATTCTCTAAAAGTTTTGGGGTAGACCCATGCTGGATAGAATGCAGGATTTTTGTAAAATGAGAGTAGCGGGTTATGTAAAGATTGTAGTTGATATTTAATTTTCGACCTATCCCAAAGGGAGATAAAATGTTTGGTGATAGGATTTTGTATATTTTGCGGTGTTTTGGGGGGATCCAAAGTAAGTTCAATACTGAAATTGGATCACTCTCAGCAGCTTCTATTAATACCCATAATGGGATTTCTTTTTTTGCATGGTATTTACTGAGGCTAGCGACATGTGCTGCCTTATAGTAACTTGCAAAGTTGGGGCAGCCTAAGCCCCCTTGTTGTTTGGGTAAGAAAAGTGTGCTTTGTTGTATTCTCGGTTTGGTAGAACCCCAAATGAACTTTGATACTTTTTTCTGTAGTATCCTTAGATAGTATGCTGGTATCGGGATTGGCAAGACTTTGAATAAGTATAGAATTTTGGGCAGTATCGTCATTTTTACCGCATTTATTCTTCCCATCCATGATATTGGGAGGTGTGCCCAAGAGTTCATTAGGTTTGTTAGATGTTTCAATATCTGTGGATAGTTATGAGAGAATAAATCCGAGAGAGATGCTGTCAGTTTGATACCTAGGTATGATATTGCTCCCTCAGTCCATGCATATGGGAGACCTATTTTGGCGGCCGATAATTCAATACTTGATAGAGATATGTTCATTATTGAACTCTTCTTGGAATTGATAACTAGGCCTGAAAGAGTGGCAAATTTATTAAGAATTGGGGTTAGGTTAGGACCAGATATTTGCGGGGATGAAAGAAATAGGAGGATATCATCTGCAAATAAGCATAATTTGTGCTGGTAACCTCCTACTTCTATTCCTGTTATTGTGGGTTCTAGTCCAATTAGTTGTGCAAGTGGTTCTATGAGTAAAGTGAATAGTAATGTGAGAGTGGACAGCCTTGTCTTGTACCCCTCTCAATATCAAATGGTTCCGATCTATATCCTGCATATCTTACGTACGCTTTTGGTTTATCATAAAGTGCTTTGATCCAAGTCATAAAATTTGGGCCAAAACCCCATTTTTGTAATGTATAGATCATGTAAGTCCAGGATACTGAATCAAAGGCCCTTCTGACATCGAGAGAGAGAAAGCAGGCAGGAATTTTACGTTTTTTCGCTATTTGTGCTAAGAGAACTGCTCTTCTAACATTATCTCCTGCTTGGCGTGAGGGCATGAATCCTACCTGATCACGATGTACTAGTGTTCCTATAATTGAGTTTAAACGTGTTGCTAGTATTTTTGTCAATATTTTAATATCCACATTTAACATAGAAATGGGACGGTAGTTACTGCTGAGTGTATCATCCGTGTGTGGTTTTGGAATCATACATATAATTGCTGTCAATGATTCTTGCCTAAATGTTTTGTTTCTCAATATTTCATTGTAAGCTTCTACCAGCATGGGGGAAAGAATATCCCACTATATTACTATTTTTAATTTAGTTTTGTTATATATTGTAAATTTTTTGCACTTTTATATTTATCACCTTATTGGGATATCATGTTTATATTTAAGTGCTGCACCTCTATTGTTTGGATTTGTTTACAAGGCTTGTGTAGTTCCTTTGTGTGCCAACAGCTATACTGTTCGGGGTGCTCACTTTATTGTTTGTTTTTTTTTTGCCTTTTTTCCCTTGTTCACTGAGAGAAACATTTTTTACCTGTTAGGTAAAATGCCCCCCACTGGAGTAATGGGCCCTGGCAACAGAAAACTATCCAGAATTACCAGCACAGGATCAAGTGGCCAAAATCTGATGTGAACAACCACCCCACTTGCACATGCATCATAATTTGTCCAGTCCCTCCTGAACTGGCTGAAATTCGATCCCTGTACTACTGATTTTACATTTCCAAGGCTTGGGTACAGAAGGTAGTATTCTTGGTTTCTCACCTCCAAACTTCCCATGCCACCACACAGATTAGCAGATCTCCATTGAATCCTTTTGGGTCTTCTGGATTAAGGTGTAATTGCCTCAGCACCTCTGACAGAACTGTTTCAGGGATTTTACTTGTGCATAGTACCTATACCAAAAGCGGGCATTCACCCCATCTTCAACTTTAAATTTTTGAATGTCTTCATTTGATTTCAGCAATTCTGCATGGAATCCACTATATTGGTCATAGCCCTCCTTCACCAGGGAGGCTGACTGGATATCAAGGACATGAATCTGCATGTTGCATCTTTCCAGCACATCTATGTTACCTATATTTTTCTGTGGGGCCTCTAACTCTACCAGCACACAGCCCTGCCCGCCCCTCAGGTATTCACCAAGTACTGGTAATAACCTTGCTGTGCTATTGTGGGTTCCCCATTGTGGGATACTTAGATGACCTGTAAAAAGGAACAGGCAGTGCAGGTTCTATCAGGCAATGTGACTTTGACTGTTTGGAACTTACAGTCCTTTGGGTGGATCCTGAGCTTTTTAAAATCAATGCTGATGAGATGAGGAGGATGGAATTATCTCATTATTTGGAGTACTTGTGTCTACTCCTGGACAGAGCTCAGAGCAGTGTCTTTCCACAGAAAAAAATTCAGATCCTCTTGTCTTAGATTTAAGCTCTCCAGTCCAGGATTCGCATTACCTTCTATTTTTGTAGTTCTGGGCCTGATAGTAGCCTCTCTTAAGACTGTTCCATTTGCCCAGTTTCACTCCAGACCTCTACAATGCAACATTCTGTCATTAGGGGACTAGTCAATCAGGTCCCTGGCCAGGTCAATTAATTTAACACCTTGAGCCAGGTTGTCCCTTGTTTTTGGCTCTGGATTCTATCTCTAGAATTGGGGAAGTCCTTCCTTTGGGGGAACCTAACAATGGAACCCAGTCTTTCAACCTGACAGGAGTCCTAGGCAGTCCGTTAGTACGAGGTACTTGGTCAATGGAGCAGCCTCATTTTCCAACTAACATCCTGGAGCGCTGAGATTTGTCTGTGTCTGCAGCGTTGGACCACCCTATTGGAAAATCATCTGATCTGCATTCAGTCTGACAAAGTCACGATGGGATTCTTGCTGCGGCAGGAGAGGTAGATTCCTTCTGGTCATGGGCAGAACTTCTCCCAAGCTTGGACAATTGGAAGGCAGACATCTTCAGCTGGCAATGTCTGCACACTCCTACACTTGGGGGTGTTTCAATGGGGGAAGCCAAATGTAAACCTCCAGATCCAAGAACAAAGTGTACCAGTTTACCTCCAAGTATGGGGATCCTCTAGTGCAGGGGTGTCAAATTCAATTTCATCACAGGCCCCATAAGCACTATGATTGCCCTAAAGGGACGGTTGTAACTGGGATGTGTTACATTGAGTGCAGGGTTCAGACGTGCATTTCATACAGAGTAAAAGCCGGGAATGAAGGGTGAGAGCCGGAGGCGGCGGAATAGAGTTGCACCACGTTCTGGCTGCAAAACTGGCGGGCTGCATTCAGCCCTTGGACCTTGTGTTTGACATATGTGCTCTAGTGTAAGCAGTGGATGTTCTGGTGGCTCCATGGGATCAGTACACCCTGACTTCTGTCTTTCCTGAATAGTAAAATCCTTTCTCACCTGCTTTACAGGAACAAGGAGGAGAGCATTCCAGTAATTGTCCAGGAGGATGTGGTACACCGACCTGATAGGACTCCAGAAAGATTTTCTGTGGGCTGTCCAGGCTAATAAGGATCTTCTGTTTCAAGGACTGATTTACAATTCTGCTTCACAGTTGCTGTGTTTAACGACATGGCTATTGCAGACCAGGTTCTGGGGGACAGGGGCATCTCCTCACCTGTGATTCCTACAATGCTAAAAGCTAGAAACACTGCTTCCTGCCAGATCTATCATCAGATGAGGCAGGCATAAACTTGGAGTCCACCCTAGTACTTTCTGTGTGATATGAATCCTCTCCTTTCTACACTTAGTCTGGCCTATCAAGGGTCAGATTTCTGTCCTATCTTGTTTCAAAGTCGGTTGGCCTCTTTCTCCTTGATTAAGTCTTTTCTATAGGGGGTTTCTCATGTAACCCCCCCTGTGACTTTGTGGTTTCTAAATTTGGTTCTCAATGCGCTACTGAAACTGCTGTTTCAACCCATTAGACACATTTCTCTTTTCTTTTACCGACATGGTGGTACACTTGTAGTCATCACCTTTGTGCGGCGAGTGTCTAAACTAGTGGCTTAATTCTGCAAGGAAGCCTTACTGGTTTGAATAGATACAAGGTTGTGTTGAGACCAATTGTTTTTTTCTTGCCCAAGGTCGTTTTTTTTATTTTCACCATAACTAGGTCACTGTTCTTCTGTCCAGTTACAGTTCACCCAAAGGAAACTTTCCTACATTATCTGGATGTGGTTTGGGCTATGAGAAGCTCTCTCTCTTTCACCTACTGCTTCTTTAGACTTATTAATTTTTGTCATCCTGGATGAACCTAGGAAGGGTGCTCTGGCTTCTTCCTCCATCATCACTAGGTGGCTCTGGCAGACCATCATCCAAGCTTATAGTTTTCAAGGATTGGGTTCTAAACTTTCCTGTCAAGGCACAATCTAGAGACCTGCAAGTGCTTCTTGGGCCTCTAGGCATCATCAAGTATCTGTTTCCCAGATTTGCAGGATTGCTGGCTGGTTCTTCTACCAGTTGGATGTTGTGACCTTATCTGACGCCAGCTTTAGGCATATGGTGCTACAGGCAACCCCCCAGCTGTAGGCAGGCCCCTGTTTGCTGTTGTTTTCTTGGGCCTGTGAGAGTTTACTGTGTTGCACATCCCTCTGCTTGATGGCTTTTAGACAATCTAAGAATTCCTGTGTCCCCTTAACAGATGAGTGAGAAAATATTTAGGTTTATGTTCCAGTATAACCTGTAAGTCTAAGAATTACTGTGGCCCTGAAACTCCAAGAAAAATATATTATGGCCAGTAAAATAATCCTACTTTGTGTCTTTGAAATAATAAATAAGAAAAAACATTTGCAGCAAAGTTTTGTCTACCAACATGCCATACTTGCCATATGAGCAATGATATTGCTTTCTTCGATCAAACACTTCAAAAAGATGAGTTCTTAGTTATTTTTCCTTTTATAGCAAGTACAATTGTTTCTGGTAAAGATGCTTTTAAAAAGACAAGACCAGTCATGTCAGCAACACAGCAAAAAAGATGCCCTCCTAATTTTGCTAAAACAGAGAATAAGTCAGCAGAAATACAAAATAAATGTATAAACAGTATGTTGAGAACATTAAAGAATATCACACAGAAAATGTAGGTAGTAGTCATTCACAACAGAAATATTACATAGACTGCTGCCTTTGTTTCATCTTGCATATAATAAAGTCGATAGATCTAATTTCGTATTCAATGCAAGTGAAAGTTCTTGTTCCAGTATCTGATGAAGGGACACTCCATTGTGCGAATACACCCACATTGCTCCTGTCCAGTCATATCGCTTTGGTCCGCTGGAAAACAAACAAGGAACCAAATGAGAACAGAGTTTACAGAGTACATACAACAGCACAGAAATGGTCAGTTAGAGAATCACTGAACTATAGATGTCTCTCTACTTAATATAGTGATCACATATAAGCAAAAAAGCGGATCTTCTGGTTCTACAGCCTTCTTTGTTCCAGGACTAAGTATAGGCATCACCAGAATTAACCTGTTTGTTAATATAGCACTTACACAGCCAGTGCCTGTCCAGTCTATCAAACTTCACTATTTACCGTATATACTCGAGTATAAGCAGAGTTTTTCAGCACATTTTTTTGTGTTGAAAATGCCCCCCTCGGCTTATACTCGAGTCATCTTTTTGCGCCTGATCTCCCGGACTTTGGGGACCCGGTACCAGATCCCTGGACCCCAAACTTGGCACACATGTAGCCCCCACTCTTCCTCTACAAGTGTGCAAAGTTTTTTGTCCGGGGGACCTAGGGCCGGGGAGCACCGATTTTTCAAAGCTGGGCACCCCTTCCATAGACTCCCATATTAAACGGTCATTTCTCCGGTGAATTTGGGGACCCGGTACCGGCTAGTCGTAGGTCCTCTGGACCCGCAACTTGGCACACATGTAGCCCCCACTCTTCCTCTATAAGTGTGCAAAGTTTGTAGTCTGGGGGACCTACAGCTGGGGAGCACCGATTTTTCAAAGCCGGGCACCCCTTCCATAGACTCCTATGTTAAACGTCAGTCTAGTCATGGGGACAATGAGGCATGGGCACAGTGAGGCATGGGCACATGGACACAGTGAGGCATGCAC